>PTEX01000083.1:2375371-2460462 GCA_003342815.1 Eudromia elegans
GGGGACCTGGAGCGGGGATACCCCAACATGCAAAGGTAGAGGCTCATCTACTGCATGCTCGGATTTGGCATCCTTGTGAGGACATGTCCTGTCTGTAGGGCTCTGCTTGCCTCCACTGTCCTGGGGGGTTTCTTCACAAGGATGCCAAACACCTTCATGAGGAAGCCCACGTGTCCCTCCCCATGCTGCCCGCGCCCTCCTGTTGCTCACGCCGCCGCTGTGCTCTGTCCGGCAGCCGTTGGGTGCCCGGCGCTGGACGCTCCCAGCGGCGGCCGCGTGAGCTGCTCCCACCCCCAYGGCAACTTCTCGTTCAACTCCTCGTGCTCCTTCTCGTGCGAGGCGGGCTTGGTGCGGCGCGGCGCCAAGGAGCTGCTCTGCACGGCCACGGGCGCCTGGAGCCGCCGGCCCCCGCTCTGCGCAGGTACCCGGGGAAAGGGCTCGGGGGCTGCAGCGCCGGGCGCTGTGCGCTCCACGAAGCCTCTTTGGTGACTCTCTCTGCTCCCCGACGCGCGGGCTCGTGCGTGCTCCAGAGGACGCCGCCTCCTTCCTGAAGCAGGCACTGGTTTACAGCGGCGGCGCGGGGCTCGCCGCCGTGGGCATGGTGCTCTCGGGCACGCTCATCGCCCTCCTCGCCAAGCGCCTCAGTGACAGAGGTACCGGGGCCCTGCGCGCGGAGGGGCCCTGCGCGCGGAGGGGACGCGCCGGGGGCTCGCGGGCGGCTCGTCCCGCGGTGCCGCCCCTGCTGCGCGCTGGCCCGGCAGCCCGTGCGGCCCCGCGGGGCTTGGAGGCCCACGCCGGAGCATCTTGACGCCTGCCCACGTCCCACGGCGCCCAAACGCGGGTCTCTCGGGCGCTGTCATGCCCTCGCTAACAAAACCTGTTCTTTTCCTGTGTCTGCGCCACCCGTGGCCCTCAGACGAGAAGAAGAAGCTCCTGGCCCCCACCAGGTGAGCGCCGGGCCGGGCCGCAGGGCCGCTGTGCCCCGTGCTGATGTCCCTGTCCCWGCCCTGCCATCGCCCTGCGCAGGACCTGCGGCCCCCCTGCGGCCACCCCAGGCCTTCCTCTCATCCCCCTCTTCCTCCTCTGTTCACCCAGCGACCTGGGCTCGCCCGGCCTCTTCACCAACGCCGCCTACGACTCCAACCTGTGAGCGGACCGCCCGCCGTGCCCGGGCGCACCAGCAACGCTCCCGCCGCGGCTCCTCGGCGTCACGCGGGGAGAATCCACCCCGGCCGCAACACGGGGGACCCCCGGCCCYCCCTCCGACCCCGCAGCCTCCGCGCGTCGCCTCCGCGGCTGCCGTGGACCGGAGCCGCTGCCCTGGCCGAAGCTGGAGCCCTGGCAGGGCAGCCCCCGAGGCCGAGGACGTCCCCCTGCTGCCCTGCGGGGCCGTGGGCTGTGGGGCCGCGGCACCTCCTGCCGTGGGGGTGCCCGGGTGGGGGGTGGTGGRGGGAGGGTGCTGTACGTGACCTTCCTTCCCTCTCCCCCTTCCCTTCAACACGTGGAAACGGTGAAAAACACCCCAGYGTGGCTGAGTCTGCCGTGTCCGTCCGCGCGTGGGGGGGGCGTTACAAGCGCGGGGCCTTAGACGGGGACTCCCCGCGGGAAGGCGGYCCCGAGTGGGAGGTGGCCCCATGCTGAGAGCGGCCGCGGGGGTGGCCAGGCCAGGCCCCGCCCCCACGCCGAGGAGCCGCCCACGCGCGTGCCCCAAAGCGGCCCCGCCCCGCCCCGCGCGTGCGCTCCGTGGCCGGCCAGCCGTGTCCGCCGGCGGCCGCCGTAGGCAGGGCGGGGTCTTGCCGGAAGGCGACGTGTGTTTGGGCAGGAAGGCGGAAGCGATGGAGGCGGCCGAGGCCGAGTGGGACCCTGCGGCGCTGCTGCCGCCCCCGGGCGGCGGCCTCGACTGGGGTGAGGGCCGGGGCCGGCGGGAAGGGGCCGGGGGCGGCGGGAAGGGGCCGGGAGCGGAGCCAGAGCCGAGGCCGGGGCCGGCAGGAAGGGGCTGGGAGCGGGGCCGGGTCCAGTGCTGAACCGCTGCGTGTGCCCGCAGAGGCGGTGCTGGGCGAGGAGCTGGGCGAGCTGCTGGGCGYCGGCGAGACGGGGCGCGACGCGGCGGAGCCGGCCGAGAGCGAGGTGAGCGGCGGGGCGGGCGGGCGGCGTTCCGGGGGCGATGGGATCAGCTCGGAGCCGAACCGCGAGGCTGCGCCGCGTGCGCCCGGCCGCTCCCGGGCTGCCGGAGCGGCTTCCCTCGGGAAGGGCCTTCCTGCCTCGCGGTGGGAAGGCGTTAACGGCCCCTTCCCGAGGAGGAAACGTAGAGCGTGACCGTGAGTGGTCAAGGACCGTCCCGCTGAGGAGCGAGGGCTGTGGCTGGTTCGGCACCACTGTTAGCTGCAGTGCTAATATTACACCACTACAGCATAACATTACACTAT
The DNA here is from genome assembly GCA_003342815.1 of Eudromia elegans. Taxonomy (NCBI): domain Eukaryota; kingdom Metazoa; phylum Chordata; class Aves; order Tinamiformes; family Tinamidae; genus Eudromia; species Eudromia elegans. Next base: position 2,377,798 of record PTEX01000083.1, read on the forward strand.
CATATAGTGTATATGTAACGCTGCATATATTATTTTGCAATATATAGTCATAGTGTAGTATAATGTTATGCTGTTAAACCACTACTGTAGCTGCTGATGCTCTTGAACCAAACTGCTACCTTCACACAGCTGAGCTGCAGGCGTTAAAAGAAGCCCTGCTCTTGGTGTTTGTATCCTAGGGGAATGTTGTCCCTTTTGGGGCTTCTCATCTCTGTGTGCTGTAGGATGACAGAAGTGGGATAGATGTGTATATCTTGCAGAAATGGAAGAGGGTGGACATAATGGCTGATGGTTTCAGTGCTTATTATCTTCTTGTCGTGGTTTTTTTTGCTGCTGAACTTTCATTTCAGGACAATGATCAGTACAACTTTCATTTTGATTTGGATTTGATGTCTTGGGACTCGGACTTTTGGAATATCACAAACCACGTCTACTCAGGTAATTTAGCTGCTCTGTTTTGGAGGTCTGACTCTCCTCTTCCCTTCTCCCCACCACAATTTGCTGTTGTAGCTTTGGGACAGTGATAACTTACATGAAACTATTGGATGGGCTGCAAGATTTAGTTCTCTGGCGACAGATCGTGCGGTTTTTATAGGATGGGTACAAGTAATTAAGGCTGTTGTACAAGCCAAGCTATTTAGTATCTTTAATCTTGCTATGTTTTCTGYTGTGGCTTGTTTCAGGAATGAATTTGCAAAATAGAGTTGTGTAGTTTTTCATTCAACTCCCATTGCTAGAAACACGTTCAGTGAAACAGCTCTGTGTCCATCTCTTGCAGATGAGAGAGTGAAGACAGAGCCTTTATCACCAGCTGCTTCGACGTGTTCGGTCCCTTCTCCATCGTCTGTGGACTCTTCAGTGCAGAATGTGCCTGTAGGCAGAACCCTCCCTGTAACCCAGAGAGCAGCAGTTGTGCAGAGCCAGTTGTGACCCCCAAAACACCCCACTGCTTTAGCTCTTTGATCAGCCACATAGCATAAGAGGCAGCAGCTTTGTCTTGACCTCTGCAAAACCACCTTCCCTTCAGTGGTATTTTCCTTCCTTTCCAGCTGTGATGCATTCTAAAAAGACAGTCTGCGGGATCTGTTTCCTCAGCTAAATGTGTGTGTGTCTGGTTGCAAACAATGTGCCTTATAGAGGCTTCCAAGTCTAKCAGCTGTTGTCTTCTGCCCCTAGTCTGGCACTAAATCAAAGTGCTTTTTCAGTGGTACTGCTTAGCATTGATCAGAATAAAACAGCAATATGCTATTTTTAGGCTGCTTCTCATAGCAGCAGCATGGATGTGATAAAAGGGAATTGCACTCTGAGTTGCCGTGAGCTGCTCTTCTCTGATTTTGAAGCATTTATCTCACGTTTTCTGTTTGYAGGACGATGTGGACTTCAGCTGTAGCTCCCAGATGTCTCCCCTCTCCCTTTACAGCAAGAGTTCGGGAAGCCCCTCATCCCTTGATGGAGAAGAAGGGAAGAAGCCCACTAGCCTCCCATCTCGATCTGGTGCCAGCAATTGGATTATTTCAATTCTGCAGCTAGTGTACCTGTTTTATTACATGGATAGGGCTTTAACAGATACTAGAAAATCCCATAATTTCTGACTTTGGAGGAAAGTCAATATCCTATTTGGGATATGTTATGTTTCTTGTTACAAATACTGTAGGTGGGTAAAGAAACATATGGGGAGCTACACTGTTACTGCTTGAATCTTTTACTTTATATCTTTTGGTTGAACTGAGATCTCCTTTCTTTTCCTAGCAAGTAATTCTGGGAGGACCCTGAAGAGATGCGCTCAGACAACAACCAAGCCTTCAATACAACCCAAACCCCTCTTGCCTGCTGTACCTGAGGGTCAGGCTAATGTTGGTATTCCAGCTAAAACCATCATTATTCAGACTCTTCCAACAGCTGTGCAGCTGCCAAAGCATCAGCCAGTTGTTAACATCCAGCCAGCCCCTCCTAAAGGTAGGTGGAAATCCTATTTCTGTGTGGAACAGGTACTGCACTGGAGTTCATTTTGGCAGGTGAAATGGGAGGAGTTGGGAGCAGAGAGGGATCTTATGTGCTTTGCTGCAGAGGCTTCATACTGAAAAGAAGTTTGTTCCCACATGGAAGTTGTGGCCACAGGATTCTGRGGACATAAGTTTGTACTGTTGTTTTTCATCTTCCTGAAAAATACTAAACCAGGTGTTACAAATTCTGCTAACAGTTACAAGGTTGATGCTTAGAGTCTGGGCAGGTGTTGGAGTGGTTGCTCACAGGTGTCAGTTGGTGTTAAGAGGCAGCAAGTGATGCCTGTGCATTCGTAAATCTCCCTTCCTCTTTTAAGCTGTTACTTTGTAACAGTCTGCCCAATACTGTTCACTGCCGAATCCCGAGCATTATTTTACTTTTGCAAAGGCAGTAGGGAAGTTATCTGCTTGATGAAATTGTTAGGTGTAGTTGCYTGTTTTCACCAGCTGATGGCTGCAGATTCTTGCATTCGCTTCTAGATGCGGTGACAAGTGGAGGGAAAAGAAGAGAAAGATTTAAGTGTCTGTATGTAGGAATTATCTTAGTTGTGAAAAACTTGTCTTCATTATTAATTGCTCTTCTCTTGAGAGATAAGCTGAAGCTGGAGAGGCTGGCACTTGCTGTGGCAGGCTTAGGATTGTTAGACTGCTTAAAACATGGCTCAGCACAGTCAGAGTGAGGAMATTCTTACTCCATATGATGTTTCAACTGACAAAATAGCATCTTGAATAGAGAATATAGATTTTTCTGGATRTAATTATAACATTAGGAAGATCAGCTACTTCTTTTGACTGTAGAAATGTTAGGAGAGTAACTTCCTCCTATTCTCTAGGAATACTGTTTTCCTAGGAAATATTTTGGGTAAAGTGTACGTGCTGTATGTTTTCCATAACTGACAGTGTGTTTTAAAAAAATCTGTAATGCCGCTGCAAAACAAAAACAAAGGATTTTTCTCATTAACCAAAATCTTTTGGACACAGCAGGTTGGAGCTGCCTGCTTGAATTGTGCCATTGCTTTCMAGGACTGTGAGGAGTGGTATTTTTACAGTCTCTTTCATAAAAGCTTAGAAGAGGAAAGCATGATCTTAGAGGATTATGTGCCTTTTACATCATTAAAAGCATGCTGAAAGCACCTCAAATTTTCAGGTTCTTAAATAGACCGGTGGGTTTTCTTTTTGTTTGTTTTACCTTACAATGTCTTCAAGGAAATGAAGGAAAGAGACCTAATCTTGCCCGTTATACATAAAAGATCTTGGAGCTAGGTAAATGACTACTATTCACCTTCAAACGGTTGGGYAAGTACTGCAATATTAGCCTAGAATTTTGATTGGAGTGCTCAGTTAGGACACACTGTTTCTAAAAGCCAGCCAGGTCATCCTGTTAGGAAAAAGTTAAATAGATGTCCCTATGTTTTTATGCCATGAAATGTTGTGATGAGGTTTGCATCTGCTKGAGTTGAATGAGTTTTTGGACTGAAATTGTTTGGCTGTGATATTAATTCCCTTTCAAAGATGTTTTGGAATTATCTGCTGCTTTCATTTATTTCATGTCTGCCAAATTGTACATCAAATTTCTTATGCAAGACAGCACTTTTTCMAAAAACTGCTCTTAATTTACCATGAATAGAGGATATAGCGGATGTTTTGAAAATGTAACTTGCCATGTTTCTTTCAAATTCTGAGGCTTCATTTCACCCGTGTTTGCCATGATATTTCTGAATTGGTTTCTACTTGGAGGTTTTTATTGAATATGACAGTAAAATAAGGATGGATAAGAGGCGAAAGGTTTGAGGTGAGTATGTATTAATGCTGATTAATAGTCAACACTTTTTGCTGAATTAAACTTGCCAGTGTGTGGAACTAGGAAAGTGAGAAGCAGGAGCTTAGATGTCATCACAGGCTTTTCCCCAGACTCCCACTGCTAGCTTGCACTGAAGGAAGTCTACAAGTGTCTAAAAATTATTTTGGAGTGTTTTGTCCCTTGCTGTTTACCTTGAGCAAATGAGATTTGCAGAGTCACAAACTGCACWCTCAAGCATCCATAGGCACTGAAATGTTCTCTGCATCTCTTCAAACTTTGTTCTTTCRTGGGCTCAGGAATTGGCCTGGGTTCTGTGTTTTTGAGTGAGCTCCTGGTTCGGTTTTTGTGATTTCACCCCTTGGATTTCAACCAACCACGAGATTACCATGACGTGATGGGACTCCRAGGCTGAAACAACTAGTGAGGCATTAGGAGTACTGACTTTCTTTATACAATAGTCAGGTGCTTGTTGCCACATCTCCTGCCAGGMAAGAATGGTTTCCATTAGCTTACAGTAATGTAGACTAGATCTAGAGTCCTGCAAGTAAAGGCACTTCTCATATAGTCACTGTTTTTYCTTAACAGTGAATGAAAAAAATAAAGTCAAACATCAGTTATGGGCTTTACAGCATGTTTCATAAACATGAATAGGTATTGCATACTGCTTCATTTACCTTTTTTTCTCTTTGTTGGAATGATATTGACATTATGACAGTGGGTTTCTGAGTATTCAAAGCTGATATTGGCYAAGTTGCCTGCATAAGTTCCTCAGGTTGCACCAAGTGTTACAAACACATTCTGTCTTCAAGTCGGAGCCAGGGCAGGGAGTGAGGCCACAGCTGCCTGCTTCCTCTGTCCCCATTGCCCCGCAAATGAATCAAAACAAACCCTTTCAGTGTCGTTCACAGAGTTTGTCCTTGTGTTGCAGGTCAGTCGGTGGTGCTCCCGCCGCCCGCGGTGCTGCAGCTCCAGGCCTCCACGGTGCTTCCCGCCTCCCAGCCGCTCCTCRCCATCACTGGAGGGAGCACACAGCTCCGCAACCCCGCGGTGATTGCGCTTTCCCCAGCCRCAGGACAAGGCTCAGCGAGTGGCAAAGTAGCAATGGCCAAGCCCTTGCTGCAAAGCAGCACTCCGACGGCAGGCCTGGATGTAAGTTCTGGCTGTGGGTTGGTAGCAAATAATCRCAATAGTCATAGTTTGGGTTTGTCAGCTTCTGTGGCTGCACAACAGTTGTCTTGGGAGCACCAGGTCGCTTTGGAGCCTCAGAGGAAAGCACTGCAATTGGGCTCATCTAATKAAAGATTTCTAATAGTGCCTGCGTGTTCAGTAGGTTCTTTTTGAAAACACCTTTGTTAAAATATGTGTCATTAAAGCAATTAACTTCATCTCATAAGTGAAGAAACAAAGAAGATTTTGGGTTTTTTTTCTTAAAGAAATGGCCAAAATACACAGGATATAAAAGATTTAGGGCAACCTTAAATGACAGACCTTTAATGGGATGCGAAGCCTTTAGCCTACATCTTYAGCTGGTACAAATCAATATTGCTGTGTGCAAGGTAGAGTAGCTGTGCTCACTTTGAACTCTTGTGTTAATTCACAGGTAATGCAGATCAAGGAGAGGGTGCTGAATCACTTTTACAGCTGGGTGACTTCTCAGTATGTTAATTATTTGTTGATAGTTCTGACTCAGGTAGTTTTCTACCCTTTCCTTGGTAATATCACACTTTSCAGAAGTATTTCCATTGCGGTCCGCCAATCTGTGCTATCAAGAACTACTCTAGCATGCAGAAACGCACGCTGTTCTCAGCTTTCATCATGCACTGAGGACTCTGTTTCTTGAAGTCTTTTCCATTCTTCTTGCGAGTTGATGGTAAAACTGTTCTGTTTTAACTTTGAAACCTCAGCTAGTGTGTTTGAAAAGCTGTAAGACTCTTGATCCAAACGTGCCGGACAATTTGAGTTCCATCTTCTGCAGCAGATTTTTTTAATATGKGCTTAACCAAGTGAACCTTTAAACATTCTTGTTGGTAAAGCGTAGCTGTTTGGGCATGAAACGATACTCGTGTGTTAACAGGCTGATTGACTCTGTGTGCTTGGCCAAACAGTACTAGATTTGGCTAACTGCGCAAAGTATCAGTGTTTTCAAGTTGCTCTGTGGGCTTGGCTTAAGCTTGCAAGAATATTTTTCAGGCACTATCAACAAATCTTTGTTGGTGCTGCAGGATAGGAACAGCATCTTCCTGTAACTGGGAGAAGGTGGTAAAAGGCTCCATAACATCTTGGTTTAGTTGGTRTCTTTGCTGTAATCTTTCAGATACMTTTTTGTACCTGCTGCTCAGAGTCCTTGTCTATACATCAGTRGTCCTCTCTACTGTGTCCTTACTCAGCAAAGGACAAGCATGAGCTTGATCAAAGCTGTTGCTTCATGTAATAAAGTGATTATCTGGATGTTTTCATCATCCAGTTTGCTCCGGGATCCTGTAGACCATTTTGTTCTGCCTGACATGGGCAGTTTCTTAAGATCTGAGAATTGTTGTTCTTGTTTGATRTTGGATGTTCCTCACTATTTTTGCTTTTGTAGGGGCTCCATTTTTAAATGAAAAACTAATTGTAAATAATTCTGCAAGCAACAGCAAGTCCATCAGTCAAAAGACAGGGTGAGAGGACTGCATTTTTAAATGGTGATAGCCAGTCATACAAACCACAGTTGAATAGATATGCCAGCAGTTATTAGATACGTGGCTCTCTCAAATGAGAACTCCCTCTAAAAGACCCTTACCAGTGACCAAATGTAAGATTTAATAAAACTAGGTAGGRAGAACCCCTTTATTGTCATTATGCTTGAATACATACATCTATGGCAGACAGATGTGTAGCTGTAGGGATAATGAATTGCTGTTTGATTTTACTGATTATGTTGTGGATATTTCTGCCACAAGCAAACTTGCATCTTTTCCCAAAAGACAGTTTTAAGACACGGCATCAGGCTGAATGCTGCAGGTCTTAATTTTGTTTATTGAAATAACAGAGAACAGTTGCATCTGCTCCTTAGGGCAGGTTGTGAAATATCACTTTGGAAAAGAACAAATGTTTTAGCACACTGCCTGCATTAACAGGGTTAAAATATCATCTTCTAACTACAGTAGACACCAGATGTGATACTAAGAAACGCACAGATRTAGCAGTCATATGAGCTCCCTAACACGTGTTTTTATTTGTTAATCCAAGCAGATATTGCAGGATAAGAAGAAACACTGCAGGACTTCCTTGTGGGCTCAGGCAACATAGGTGGTTAGCTGAGCACTCACCCCGGGAGGTGGGTTAGGCTAAGGTAGCTGGTAATGAGCAGGACCTGTGGAGGCTGCTCGGTTGTGCCTGTGTGAGTGCCCTTGCCTTTGCAGCCTGCCAGCAGCAGAGGAGCCCAGCCTACCAATGCAGTCCACCACGAGGAACTTCCCTCTAGGAAACTGGGGAAAAGTCACTCTGTCTTTGGAGGCTGCAGTTCTGATTGAAAGCAAAGAGGGAGGCTCTTGAACAAGTTGCCTTTCCACATGCAAGTAAACAATATGATCATAGAAAGAAACAGTAGAAGTGTGAGGAAAGGTGATTTACTTGTGTTTTGTAGGGGCTTTTGCTCATGTCTCCTCTGTAGTAAGAAAGATTTAGAATCACGAGAAGGCCTTCAGGATGATTGAGTCCRACCCTAAGCCTTTCAACTCCATATSTGTTAAACTTAGTTCTGTYTTCCAGTTTTGCTGCCCCTCTGCYAGCATTATGCCAAATTAACTTAATGTACATATTGGGTTCTGTTAAAGAATCCTGTGCTGTGCAGCTGATATGTTTCATTTGAAAAAAACTCTTCTGTCAAGCTGTGTTGAGTTAGAGATAAGAAAATCAGTTTTTCCATATGAACAAGGAAAACGGATTTTGTATTTATGCATTTAAGATTAATTGTGAAAAGCAGCAGTTTTCATAACCTGACGTAWGGAGCCAGCCCATATAAAGCTGAAATAGTTTGAACTTTCAACTCTTTGCTAAGTCTTCCACTATAAGTATCCTAGCTTCTGTGGGAGGCAATGACTTTGAACATGAAACTCTCTTTTGCCCAGTGAGTTGCATTTGAGACATTCTAGCTGCCTTGTCTGGGGATGTAGCCTATGTTTGAATGGAAGTTAGTTAGCTGAATTTTATTTTGAAGGCKGATGTGATGTTTATTTGTGAAACGAATGACTTTTTGAAAGTGCTTTGAAGATAATAAGGAGATCTGAATCTAATTTCTACTGTTTAAAGTGAGGTTTTGCAATGAGCTTTTCCCCTTTCCAATATTTGCGTGTATTTTGGTGCAATGGTGTAATTCTTAAAGCTAAGAAGCAAGAGTTGCATCACTGATTAATGTTTGWTTTCTTTTTAATGCCAACATTGTATGTTTTCACTTTCATGGTCTGTGTCTGCTGAGTGCCAGAAGTTACTGTCTCGAATGGTAAATTGAGACAATACAATCTACAAAGAAGCTGAAAAAAGAAATTAGGAGAGATGTTTACTACCTTTCATCTGTTTGCCAGTTGTGCGAAGTAATATTGTTCAAACTGTCAGACATTATAAATTGCATCCTGCTTTTTTTTCTGATTATGGAAATGCTCAGTAAGTGACATGCTTATCTCTATGTCCAACTAGCTATGTAATACTTGGTGCTTTATTGCTTCCACATTTCACCCTTATTCTGCAGTTTCACCCACAAGACTCTTTCCTCTTCTTGCATCAGATATAGGGTCAGACTTGCAGTACTGGCTTATTATTCCACTTAAAAAAACAGGCAAACCTTAGAGTGTTAATTTAGTTTGTTATTAATCTATTGTAGGGATTGTCAACTAAAACAACAGAATCACAAATCATTAATTTCATTAAATGGGTTTCATAAATGCTATCAGAAAGGTAGCTGGCACTSTCTGAGGCAGTGATAGATGTAGCCTTAAGATTTCCAGTCAAGCRTTGCTCTCGTGCTTTAACCTCAATTTCTCAAGTGGGCAGAGGTTCCAGACATTTACAGAGACCTATCAAAGCTATCCACTAGTGAATACTCCTGGGTCCTGAAAATGGGAATGAATAGGACCATATGTGCCTCTCTTGACTTCAGAATGCAAAGACTTTAAGGAAAAAATAGAAAGAGTAACAGAACTTGTCTGGAATATCACACCACTTGCGGAAGCTTCTGCGCAAGCTGCTGCCTTCTTACTTCATCTCTGGACAGCTGAAGTGTTTCTGGCTGTGAACTGATGTGTTCTCTGTGCTTCTGGGCCAGCCTCAATCACTTTTTATTTTCTCCTTTTTCTTTTCCCCCTCCTCTCCCCAAAAAATGCATTTGCCTACAAGAATTTTCTAATTTTAGATAGTATTTTTTAARAAATACTACTACAGAAAGCATTTTAAAATCCCTTCCTTTCCCACTAGAGAGAACTTGGAATGCAAACAACTTCATTTTCACAGGCTTTTATTGATGGCAGCAGACCTAGACTTATTATAAATGAGCTTTACAGAAARCAATTAGATCAACATGGAGACCATCCAAAGTGTTAATGCACTGTAACATGTTTTCTTAGTCTTTGTCACTAGGCTGCAGTGTGAAGAGGAATGACTTCAAGCAGCTTCTGGCCAGGTTTTGCTGCAGATGCTAAATTGTGGAGCTGCAGATTGCAAGGGTATATGCTGGAGGAAACTGGCGAGGCGCRATTGGAAAAGTTTCCTCAGGCAGCCAAACCTCAGCTGGAGCACACTGGTTGAGTTGGTGCTACTGTTCTGTGATTTGTTTGCTTTTTTTTATGATGATGCTTCCAAAATAGTTCTCAGATCTTTTTTTTAGCTTTTAGCTAGATGCAGGTGAGCCCGGTGTGTGTGTGTGTGTGTGTGTGTGTGTGTGTGTGTGTGTGTGTGTGTGTTGGTAGCTTTTGGAGTATATCCAGGTTGGTGTAAGACAGAGCATTCAATTTTCTTTCAAAGTGAATATAATTAAGGCTCATCCTGTTGTGGTTCAGTAATGTAATGGAAGTTTTCTGTCTTTATAAAACAAGAGCGCACTTGTAAATCTCTGGTGAAGGGGAAATGAACTGAGTAGTCCTCAAGCTTACRGTTTCAAGTGGCGTTGTGTAACTCTGCAGTTATTGATAGTTTTTGTCCATGTCCGCAGCAAGATGCTTTCAATCTAGGTCATCCCACTCAGTGCAAACCACAAGATGATTGAGTGGTAAATGATGATAGTCTGTGTTACCACTTGGGAGAGAAATCGGAGACATGGTGGCTGCTGAGGGATGAGGGGAGCAGTTCCTTTGAACTGCCCTTGTCTGGCCTTGCAGACTGCTAGCGGCTGGCAGGCACTGTGTGCTCTCCTGGGGTCTGTGTGCTGCTTTGGCTGCCTCCAGGAGCCCAGTGTGTGTGCTCTGAGACGGCCCTCTGCTGCAAACCAAAACGTATTAAGTGGGATGCTCAGGAAGTTTGTGTCAACAACATGTCCCTGATCTAAATGGAAAGGCTAATGTAGGTAGAGCCAGGATATTCATTTGATGTGCCATATAAATGCTTAGTACGCTTAGAATGTGCAGTCTGGGCTCAGACAATATTCCAAATCTTAAAAGGTTTATAGCAGAACTGGAAAAGGCAAAGAGGTAGGARTGTAATAAGTATGGAAATAGCTTCWATACAGGGAGAGACAAAAGAAACATGAGATTTTTCAGCCTAGGAAACAGAGAACTGACTGCAGCCTGTGAAATGACATATGGTGGGGTGAAAAGGAATCCTCATCTGTTGCTCCTGAAGTTTCAAAGGGTGCTGAAATCRGTTAGCTGGAAGCAGGCTTAAGGAAAGCCAGAAGGATTTGTCACACATCGCAGAGCTGCTGAGCATGTTGTGGAGACTAAAGCATAAACRCATTAAAAGTAAATGGAGAAGTCAGCAAGGAAAAGTTTATCAGCTGAGCGTAGTGGCATGAGTAGGGATCTATCCAGTAGATAATTGCAGACTCCTGAGGCCAGGGCTCATGGAAGACCCTTTCCAGTTTATTGTGCTGCTTGAATGTGGCTGCCAGYTGCTGTCACACAGACTGCAGCGTGTCCCTGTTGTCACATGGGCTGTGGGGAGACTTTGCTGTCAGTGCCTGGGGCAAATGGTGACGTTCKGAAAAATTAATGAAGAGGCTCAAATAATAAAGAAGCCTACACTGAGATATCCYTCTGATTAATATTCCCATGGCAGGGGGTAGAATTATATTCCACAGCATTAGAATGAAACAGCAAAAAGAAAATGCTGAAACTAATAAAACACTTTGAGTCATCAGTTCTTTTTTCCCTGATCTTATGATGCTGTTATATGCGCTGTGGTTTTGATATTCTGTGCTCAGCTGCCTTCTAGTTGGTCKTCATTCCTTCTATCTGAGCACTTCTTCAGTATCGTCTTCTGATACCTTCATTTTTGGGGATGGCCCTGTACTTCAAAGGAGAGTTAGAGTTTAGATGACTAAACYGTGATGGTTGAGGAAGGGATTAGCATCAGTCTGACTTCAGGACAGTAGAAAAAGTTTGTCTGTCAAAGCTGTTCAGAAACATTGAATGAGTCTCTCCATATATTTACTTGAGTTTTGTTCACTATGTAAAATAAGATATAATTAATATCCTTGGACTGATTTTGTTTATATAATTCTGGATATGCCATCTATTATTATATTTCCATTATCCTTAGTCTCCTCTCTCTTTACCGTCATAAACTCTTWTTCTTTCTTAATCCTAATGCCACTGTGTAGACCAGAGAAGTTCATACTGCAGACTTGTAGGCTTGTGCTGCTTTATTTCTTTGTAATTCATCAAATCAAGTTGCTGCCTGAGTAACTTTTGTTTCCCCTGCACATACGAGGCTAAGCTTGCAAGAGAGAACAGAGATGATTTAGAAGTAGACTTTTTTCTTTTTCATTTTCTTTCAGCTCTAACTCCAGGAGGAATATGAACACAATAACTACTTGCTTTGGTGATTAACATGTCCTGTATGAATTGGTRTGAGGGAGAATAACCATGCAAGCTTTTCACAAACTAGACAAGTAGAAACCGTACACGAAATAGAGGCAGTTTTAACTTAGACATTCCTAACAGGCTTCCTGGTTGTCCATCCAGGTCAATGCCTTGAGAAGACAGCAGCGCATGATCAAAAACCGAGAGTCAGCRTGTCAGTCACGGAAGAGGAGAAAAGAATACATGTTGGGACTGGAGGCCAGGCTGAAGGCAGCCTTGCTGGAGAACGAAAGACTCAAGAGAGAGAACGGCTCCCTGAAAAGGCAGCTGGATGAAGTGGTGTTAGAGGTGAGAGATTTGGGGGTACAACTAACTGAATGTGAGTATGGACTTGTTCAGGTGGAAGGCTCTTAACTAAAAGCRTAGAAATGTTTAGAAGAAACCTCTGAGGGTCTAGAAACCTCTAGTCCAGCCTTTTATTCAGAGCAATATTTTTTGTAAACTGTAGGTCAGGTCAGCTGTTGTAGACTCAAAGAATTTAAACTGTTCATGGTGCTTCTGAAGTTTTCTCTTATTCAGCTTCTATCTAGTCCATTATAAAATGTACAACAACAACAAAAAAGGTTTAAAAAAGTTTCAGGTTTTAAGTAGTCCTGAATATATTCATACATAATTAGACAGATATAAATCTAGAAAGCAAGTATAGTTTGGTTTATTTAGCATCTGAAATACCCTTGCATGTTTGTGCCCTTGATTCTACTGCATGTTTACTCTTTTTTTTCCTGTCTAGAACCAGAAACTTAAAGTCTCATCTCCAAAGGGGAGAACTCTGTGTGTGATGGTGATTCTGGCTTTCATAATGCTGAATTATGGTCCACTCAGGTAAGCAATCTGGGAGCTCCTCTTTGCTCTTCCCCAGTACACCTGCTRGTCAACTGCAATCCAGAGTTTGCTGCCCTATGATTTTTGTTTGTACTTTGATAGAGACTGTGGTGGCRTTTAAAGCCTTAAACTCAAAACTTATCTTTTTTTATTCCTCTCTTTTCTTGCGTGGAGGGGATACAGTCAGCATAATCATGCCTCCTTCATAGTCCCTCTGGTGAGAAGAGATGGGTTTTATACTTTCCATTTGTCTTGGTTTAGTATTTTGCTGACTGCTGGAGCATTCAGCAGTTTTTCTGCATTTACATCTGAAGGAATAAAAGACCTAATGTCTAGAATAAGTTGGAAAAGACTTGGATAACATATGTGCATGTTGATACCTGTGTTCACTTCAACAGCTGTGTGTTTAAGCTGTTTCTAGCATTCAGTGCAGAAGATTTCACCACTTGTCCCAGTGCTTTGTGATCCTCACCATCAGGCATGTCTATCCTGTCTTCCTCATTAGAACTAAGCCCTTAATCACTTGTTTTACAAGCTACTGAAGAGATATTTTTCTTTTTTTTTTCTTTTTCCCTTCAGCAACTTTATGTGGCCTTGAAAGCAGTTGCCGGTTTTGTTCATTGTATAATTGAGGATCTTTGGTCTTGAGTGCCTTTTTTTTTATAGACTTTAAAACCATATAGATTAATTTCTGCTATTACTTTGTGCAGATCTGCCATCAGARAATAGTTAGACTTTTCACTGTATGTGAATGACATCTCAAGACTGTTTCTGGCTGTAATAATCAGTTCCAATGCTTGGGTTTGAGTTCTTAATAATATTAGTAAAATTGCTAACACTAAAATTACTTTTGAAGTATTTGCACTTACTGTTTCTTTTGGACAGTAAAACAGGCGATAATTTGACTTTGATGTAAATCACACTAAAGTAGAAAGTTTCTGAGTGCACTTAGGGGTTATAGTTGGATTTTTTGATTATTAAGCAGAAAATCCATCTACTGAGTGATTGGTATTTATATCTCGCCCCATTTGTGAACATTACTACTCACTCAGGAGACACTCCTCCTACTTGGTGAGAACTGACAGAACCAGAGTATTTTGAAGGTGGGAGAAACTTTAATTGCCTCTGTGTTAGCATGAGGAGCTGGAATGCGCAAAGTAGCAGTTTTGTGACTCTTGGAAACAGGACAGATGAGGAAAGGGGGAGGATCTTTAAAGGGTGTCAGCTCCCCCACCCTTTGGACTGAGTAATGTGTTGACTTGATAGCAAGAGACTGCTGCCAGAACAGGCTGAAGGTCAGTTCGTGTTTCTATCTCTGTAGCAATAGATAACTGTACAAACAACAGGGGTTTTTTTTCTTAAAGAAAAGAATGAAAAGGATTTTTTTTTCTGGCATTTTTTCTTCTCCTGGCATTTGATGTAAGAGGCAAGCCTCARCTGTGGATGGCCTGCATCAATATTGGATGTAGACAACAGGAAAAAATGTATTTGGCAAGAAGTTGCTCTTTCCTGTCTACCTTTTTTTCGCTTTCTCCCTTAGTAGTATGGCTGTTTGCATTCAGACATGGCAAAAGCGCTGTGCAAGGTGGAGGGAGGCATTGGTAGGACCAGCAAATTCTGCTGTCGATTCCCAACATTTGTCTGTCTACGTAGGTCTGCAGTCTTCCTTCTACCTGAATAGGGTATGCCCTAACTCTAGTTTATATGTAGTTTTAGTTATTGGTCTTAAACCTTGTTTAGCCTGTATGTAAATGGCGAGATGCCTGTGATGCTTTGTAGAGGATGCTGTGAGGCAATGCAGTTCTTCAGTTTGAAGCTTGTGGGAAGTAGTCCAAGAGCTGGCAGCCCTTGGCAAGCAGGTTCAGAAGATAAAATTATTCTATTGGAAAAGAATCTTTCCTGCTGACAAATGTACTGGGTTCGGGGGTGATCTGCAGTATCCAGTTAAGGAATCAGGGAGCGGGACACTAAGTCTGGTAGGAAAGCTGSCGTATCAGCCCAGGCAACCTGTTTGAGAACATTGGAGGGAGAGTCTAATCTATGCACTAAGTTGGCACTTAGAAGAACATCCTTCAGCCTTGGATATGGCACCGTATTATCTCTGCTCCGAGAATGTAAATTGAATGATGTAGTGCTTTCTGATCTTGAATGTGGTTTGTGTAGAATTAATGATAACTCCAAGTTGATACTGCACTGGATTAAACTATTCTGAGTGTGTTGATAGTACATATTTATAGAAAAAAGAAGTGAAACTTCCAAGTACTAGCAGCAGAAAAAGGAATTTAGCAGGAAGCCTGTTCGGGTAAGTTTCTCTTTAATATATTTGCTTCATACCAGATGAAAGGTGCCCAGGAATTTCCCATCTGTGTGTCAATGAACTATTCTTTAATCTTAGCGAATTACTTGGGCTTGGATGCAACATCTATAAAACGTTCCTGTTATTATTATTATTCGTGAGTGATTGGTGAGGTGTGTGGAGGCAAAGGGGTCCGCTTTGACTGCGCTGCCCGAGGAGGCCGACCCGGCCCCGCGCCTGCCTGCCGGGGCTGCAGGAGGGCGCTTGGCAGCCCGTGGTGTTTGCACAGCAGGCGCTGGGACGACGGCAGCAGGCGTCTGCAAGGGGCACCGCTGCCCCGAGCGTTCCCCGTCACAGCTGCTGCCCTCCGGCATTTGGAAGCACCTGAGCAGCGGCGCGTTTTGGTTCGTCGCCCGGAGCACGGAAACTGGCAGTGTTTAGGCTCTCGTGGCTCCTAGGTTCCTTTTTCTGTTCTTGTTGGGTTTCCAAGCACATGGTCTAGCCCAGGCAGTCTGTCTCTCTCTTTTTTTTTTTTTTAATGAAAGTTCTACATGTGATAGCAACATATTAGAAAACCAAMTAGTGAGTTGGTGATTTGGGACTATCAAAGTTTTACCCATTTTCTCTTTGTAGCAGCAAGCAAAGAAACCTGCAAAAACTAGGAGAGAAGATAAGAAATGGAGATTTCTGAGTCTGTGCTGCTTGGGGCCGTAGCAGTGAGCAAGCCAGCTGCTTGCTAATGAACCTGGTGTCGTTTCCTCGGCTATGGAAAGCGTTTGACTAGGTTCTCCCCTAGTCCCCACCCGCCCCGAGCTTGCTCGAGCTACGTGTTTGTCATCTTCCAGCAGCAGTTTCAGAACATTTATAAAGATGTTAGCCAGCCAGAACATGTCTTAACTGCTATTTCAGATATTTAGTGTTTAGTGGAGAGAAAACAAAGGAGAAAGCATCAAGTTGTAGCGGTGAAAAAGAGATGTGCAAAGGGAGATGAGAACAGATGTTTTAAGAAGGTGACCTGATTTTTTTTTTTCCCCTTACACCTTGGCTGTCACTTTGTGGCTAGAACCCTCTAGAGACTGGAAAATAGACTTTGTTATGTAACAAAAGAAAATTCTTGAGCTGTATTTGTGGTAGGAGGTGACTGAAACGGTGATTGATGGAGCTGCTGCTTCAGAAATCTSTGGTGTCCTATTGACCTGCAGCAGCTGCACCAGAATTGTTGGCCCTTCAGAGAGACTCCCAGGCAGCTCTTCTCCTSAATGTCCTAATAAGCTTTCCTCTGCTTTCCAGGATTTTCCTGGAAACTGTGTAACCTATTTAAAGCTTTAGATTCACTGACCAGGTAAAGACACGAGCCTGTATAGCTGGGAAGAGTGATTTGTTTGCTCTCGTGTTGCTGCCTACACTATATAAAGCAACTTGACGCCAAGTTATGCTGGCCTCTGCTGCCTGAGGGTAAGAACATGTTGGGTGCTGAAGGCTTAAAATGGGATAATGTGATCTTATAGTGCTTATTTGAATATTAGGGATGCTTCTGAAGGGCACTTACTGTTTCACATTTATGTACCCTAAAAACAGCTTTTCGGCTGGCTTTTTTAGTGTCGCTGGTGATGTGTCTGTAAAGATTCTAGCAAAGGGATGGTTATCAAGCTCTATTATAGTCTTGTGTAGAAACAGTTATGCAGTTAACCTGAGCTGGTGGGCCAGAGTTAGCTGTGTGCGGTGTCTTGCTGTGACCGTTTCCCCAACGCTCTGGGTGCAGCAGGGTGCTGGAGGATCCCCAGGACCTCCTCACCTAGCCTCGAGGTTGGAATCCAAGCTGAAGCGCGTCCCGCTGTCACGGCGAGGAGCTGCAAGGGGCGGCGCAGGGCGGTCTTTGCAGCCTCCTTGCACCCGCTGGAGCAGGGAAGCGGATGCCCAGGAGGTTCACCCCGCGTGACCATTGTGGTTGAGACTGCTTGTGTCAAGCCTGCCCAAACTTTGGCACCGAAGGCAAGTCTACTTCCAAATAATTGTCTAGTTTTGTAAGCAAAAATAGATGCACCAGGTGGTGATACCTGCTGCTTTTAACAGCTTTATTAAAAGTCAATTGCTTAAAAAAAATCCCACACAATGAAACAAAAAACCCACAAACCAAAAGTGCACACAGACCCTGTCCTTCCAGTTCCGAGGGTGCTTTCCTCCTCTTGAGCAGAGCAGCTGCTTCCTCTCGCCAGCCCCTGGCAGAGCTTAGTGCCTTGCTGTRAATGAGGAGCAGCCCAGCAGATGGTGGCCTCATCCACAACAAGGAGCGAGAAACCTCCCCGGAGAGCAGTTGGCGTCGCGGCTGTCTTGTCTGGAACTGGTTAGGAAGAGGACGAGACATCTTTGGTTGGTGCCACCCGGCGTGGTCAACTTCTTTATCCGTTTGGAGAGAGCCCAGCTCGTGTTCAGAGATGGTTCTGTCCCCAGAAAACTTTTTCTTATGATGTCACTCTTGGCTTTGGTCTGGAAATTAGTGTAAGGCTTAAATGTCAGTATTCAGAACTTTTAAGTGCAAAGGATTTGTTCAGCCAGAGTTACAAATGAAATTTAGTTCAGGCTCTGGGCAACACTTGCTTTCRCATTTATCAAAGTGACATTCAAACCAAAGAAGTAAAAATACAGCTAAAATATCAGGTGCTGTGGAATTCCCGGAGAACCATGACATGAGTGTTGCTTTTCTTTCCCTCCTGTAATCAAATTTATCTACATTTGTGAGCAAACATCTGCATGAGGTGGTTAGTGGTTCTTTCTTTTTTCCCCTTGGATCTGGTTTTGCATGTTAAACAGCCAGCCAGCTTGGACAGAGCCTGTGGCTTTGTGAAAACCCTTTAATGTCTGGACTATCTGTAACATCCAGGCAAAGCAGGATAGTACRCCAGGTTTGTCAGTGTGGCAGAACAGAAAGGGGCAGTTCCAACCTCTTACTGCTCTTCCTGTTTAACAAAGTCAGTTCTTAGCCTTGGACTTGCAATGTGGGGCAGGAACTAAGTTCCTGGAGACAGTAACAGTAGGACTTGCTCAGGCCAGATGGCCAAGTGCTCTGTCTTGCAGCCTCTCCAATTTTGCACTTTGTAACTGAAAAGAATGGAAATCTTGTCCTTGCTTTTGCTCTCATAATAAAACTAGGTGTTTGGGGGATTGATATTTTAGCTGAAAATGTGTGGGTTTTTTTCAGGAACTTTCTTTCATTAATTAATATTTTTGTCTGATCGAATAGAAAAAAATCCCTTGGTATTAGATTGTTATCAGAGACCAAAGGAGCAAGGAAGAGCTTTTTTTTTTGTCTTTCTCTCCTTTCTTTCTTCTTCCCTCCAGCCACRCTTGGCCCTGAGAAGAATGCTTTTGATCATCTCCAAGATCCTGCAGGAATGAGTGGGATAGCGGAGGCAAGTGYAGCCCACGTAGCTTAAGGCAGCAGTTGCTGCTGGCTCCGCTTCAAAAGAAGCGTTATGTAGACAAGTACCACTCCTGATAAAGAAAAAGCATTGCAATAAGTACTGTAAATAGTATCTTATTTTGCTTTCAAGTTGGTGCCTTTGTTCTCAAAAATGGTAGCAGTGGTTTATGCCTGTAAGGACTGCAGAACAAGGTCGGTTTGCCTCCTCCTTCCTTGCTCACTGCTGAGGAAATCTTTGAGGTTGAACCTTTCCAGGCTTAATTTCTGCCAAAAGTAAGTTTTTAATTTTGCTGGAAAGCCTTAGATGTTTTAAGCAGAGGAGAGTGAAAATAAACACTTTCTCTCTATTAAAACTGGTACAATAATGTGAGGTTTTTGATTTTTTTTTTTAAATAGCTATACAAGTAGAACAACTGAATTAGAAAAATGGAGAGGTGCTGTGACTGCAGAGCAGTGCACATCTGTATCCTGCGTGAAGGTGGTATCCTGCATGTGTGGAGAGTTTCTCTTGTTCTAAGTGTCACTTGGACCAGGATGGTAGSAAATTAAGATAGGCTGAAGTGCCAGATCCAAGAGATTCAGCAACAGAGTGGATGGGGGTTTTTCTTTGGGACATGAGCGAAGCAGGCTGCAGGAGTGCTCTGACTTACAGATGTGCTCTGAGGGGTAGTWGGGGTTTCATGAATGAACTTCTGTGTATTCTGCAGCTATCAGGGCTCTCTCAGGTAGAGCTGGGGACTCTACAAGTTAGGGACTTGAAGTCTGCTTGGTAGATGAGGGATTTTCAACAGGAACCCATGGCACCCCTTTAGACATCAGGTTTAGTTTTGAGGTACTGACCTGAGCTACTGGTGCTTTCCTCAGAAGAGAAGACGAACTCATGAAATGGGGATTTCTTCTCTATAGTTGGATAGTGTGGTGTTGGTGGTGCAGGTTCTCCTGGTTTGCTGTTGATTTAATTTTTATCTCATTTTTTGCTCATTTGTTTCTTTTAATTCTTCCATGCARCTCTGGCTTTGAGGAACAGAAGGAGACTAACAAACCGTTTGTCTTGACCCCGGTGGTGCAACTTATTATCTCTTTGACTCTTCATCTATATTTTTCTTACCAATGCCTAGTGTTTTCTTAAAACAGGTACTGCGGGGTCACAGAGTGGGGTTCCTCCTCTCAGCTACAGTGCCAGACCCTTTACAAACCTGGGTCAAAAAGACTGTTCTTGGTTCGTTAAATCTATAGGGTCCCTCTGTCTTTTGGTCTGGATGCTCATAGGTTTTCTTTGTGCTCTGGTGCTCATGTGTGGTGCTTTCCATATTGAATTCACAGTGCTAGTGTTCAGTGGCTTGAATATGTTTTAGTGTTCCTGTTATTTGAGATAGGAACATTTGCAGGAAAGAAGACCCTCGATCAGTGGGAAGAAGCAGCTGTTTCCTGTGTCACCTGTTGACACACACGTGTTGGGAGCAGAAGAGAAGCTTATATTTGTGTCAGAAGCATAGCCACCTTTAAAAAGAATGTACACGTTATTTGGAAGTATCAGTTGATGCATAAAATGCTTGTTTTGTTGCTGAGAGTTACTCCCTATCAAATCTGCCTTTCCATTCTGTGCYGCAGAAGCAATGACACTTCTGGCTGGCAGTTCACATATCCTGCAAGGAAACTGCCTATAAACGATCCCTTCCAACTTTTGCTTCAGCAAGGAGCAGAGCCTGTGACGTTCACAGTGCCCTGGCTGTGTGCGGCTGCCTGRAAACCTGCAGGAAACGAAGGGCTCCAGGGGCTGCCGGGCTTTTATTTGGAGCTGCCCGGCTGCGATGCTCCTGCCGAAAACYGGGAATTGCTGGGAAACGGGGTCTGCGAGGGCCTCAGCTTGGCTGCCGCTGTTTGCTCTGCTCCCCTGGCAGCTTCTCGCTTCTCCCTGTTACTGTCATTTGTGTTCATTGCCTGTTATGGCCTGGTGCCCCCTGACAAATAGGGTGATGAGATCTTGCCCTGCAGAGTTTATGCTCTGATGCACCGCACAGATGAGACATGAGTAAAATTACCCTCTGGAGACRGTATCTTGAGGTGCTGCTCTTGTGCCTTCAGGGTCTTTCACTTTTAACTTGCCTTGCTGAACTAGTGGAGTCGTTTCCATGTAGTGGTTGTCTGGTGTTCTTTTTTGCAGCTCCTGCCTGCAATGCTGCTGTGCTGATTGGTATCCAGGGCAGTACAGAGGTTYGGATACCACGTGGAGGGCTGAACAGTCCCCGGGGATCCTTCGATCAGTGCAAGCCTGTCCCAGTGAGACAGCCTGCCTGGGAACAGCCCCCGGGCTGCTCTGTGGATGGAGCTGTCGGTCCTGCCAATATCTCTAAATCCATGCGGGCTTAAACATAGATAGGTCTGGATATGGTTTTGTTATATGGCCCCAGCCAGCAGCTGCATAGAATTTGGGAGCTCTCTTCTCTTTRCATATTGTGTATGCATGTAATCTATGTCAATTGTGTTGTGAAGCTGATGAAAGCAAGCTCAGGGGTACTTTGACTTGGTGGTAGGCAATTCTCTCTGCCYGCAGGGCTTTGTTCCAAGCAGAATGATTTAAGTTTCATCAGGTGGAGCTGTGAGGGAGCATCAAAATCCTTCCAGCAAGTGACATTGAAAAAGAGAACAGAATTGCATTTCTCTCTGGTAATGCTTTGACAGTAACTTAAATAGCACAAAGTGCTGAGTTTTAGCAGTAGGTGTGACATGAACTGTATCCACCTGAAACAGATACCAGCTGCCAGAAAGTGATTTACTTGWGTATTTAACTCATTACAGTAAAGCRATTAGCACATCCTTGGTGTATAAGTTGTATGTTTTACTACTGCTGTCTGTGTTTTCCAGCATATTTGAAAAGGATCCCAGTGCAGTTGATTCCACTGTGAGTTCCAGCCATCGGACCAGAAATCTGCTGGAGTTCTCAGCCAGCCAGGAGTCCAGCACAGCTCCTAAAATACCTGGAGGCATAATTCCCGAGAAGACTAACACGTGAGATGCCTATCTTTGATGTTTTGGGTTGGAGGACAATGGTCCTTTTCGACATCCCTGTCCTTCCGTTTGCTTTTTGGCCAGCRTTATTACTGTTCTTACAGAGCATCTGAACTTACAGTCAGTGTTTTGGAAGTTAATCTGTTTTATTTTTTAGTTACTGGAGTCACATGGGCTATTGATAAATATACACAAGRTACTTTTTGTATCAGCTGAGACTTCCTGTGTGCTTGGCATCCTCTTCACATGCTCCCTCAAGCAAAGACAGCTGCTGGATCAGAGCTTGTCTGAAATAGCCCCAGGAGAGRGGTCCTCTTTATCTTACAACCAAGTGTTAAAACTCAACTTTCAAGGAGAAGAGAAGGCCTGGGTTTAAATCTCTCATCTTTCCAGTGGGATTTGAACCCCAGGCTGCCGTTCCTTAGGCAAATTCTTTATTAGGTGTCCTGCAGAAAGCTTGGCTCTCTCCTGGTGTGATTGTTTTATTTTTCACTGATGTAATGGTTCTTGGGGGAGAGTGATGATGATTCTCCCTAGAAGAGTAGATTCTTTCTCTCCCAGAAGAGGAGATATTTGAATTCAGGTTTTCCAAAGCCCAGGTAAGCAGTGTTACTGAAGTCTTGCTGACCATGACCACCAGGTGCTAGAATAGCAGTTATTCGCCTGTTTAGAAGACCCTGTAGGAGTAGCTGTAACTTTGTGGGGTTGTCTAGGGTGATACTTACCCCTTGGGTTTGATCAAAGCGTAGTGAGGGATTTCTTGGTATCTTTTTTTTTTTCACAGATATGACCGCTCAGTCTCCGATAACAAAGCACTAATGGTAGTGTCGGAAGAACCACTACTCTATATTTCACCACCACCCCCTCCCTGTCGGCCCCTCATCAATCGCACAGAGTCACTAAGGTGAGCAAGCATGCCCTTGTGAGCATGCAAACTTTTATCTGCAGTCTATGCGTAATCCAGCGTGTGTTGGGTGAATGCTACTGGACCCGCAGCTCTGGAGAATGGCATTATCCATCCATAGTATTGCATCACGCAGTATGTGCTTGGTGCCTCTCTAAGKGTTTGCCCTGTCCAGTGTCTCATACTGTGGAAATAGGAGATCTGAGTTGAGTCTTGATAACGTTCTGGGATGACTCAAAAGGTTGCTTGGTCTGAAGGAACTGGGCRAACAGCTACTCTAGTTTTTCATTGGAGACACTTGAGATGACCACATCAAAATAGCCCACAAGCATTTGACTTGGCCGCTCTTTATTCAAGTTGGATTAACTGATGGATTGTAGACCTAGCTCTCCGACTGAAAGTGTGTTTTTAAGCCAGTTCAATATTGGCTGTGAATGCTATTGACCGCTAGATCATTGAACTTGCATGCATTTCAATTTGAGTTTGTGTCAAATATGTGAATTAAATGAGCTTAACCTTGTAAATTTTTTCATGATTGGGGGGGGAAAAAAAAAAACCCACTTCATATGTGGAAATTATTATATGGGAATCCAGCCTGGTTAAAAGTATATTGTGTATGAAATATATTGATGGTTGCTCTAGCTTCCAAACAGAAGTTTAAGCAGACTTACCTACTGCTACCTATCTGCTTTATGCTATTAGAAAAGACCTAACTCTGCCTTTTCTAAAGATAAGAGTATGTCACTAAGCTTGGTTACATTTTGCTTTGTTTTTCTCCAAAAACCTATTTTCATTATTTTACTCTCTTAACCATTTTTCAGTTTTGAACGGATAACCTTTTAATTAGAAATTTTAGAATTGCTGTTCTTTGTGGCAAAAAGARAGTACTGTCTCTGCCATATGTTGACATATCCATGATTCTGATACTTTATAGCTATAAATTCCTTTATGAATTTTCTCATAAATTTAATCTTGCAATTACTTTTTTTTTGTCTAGGATTTAAAAGTAAGATATCACAAGGTAACGAGTACTAAACTGGCTAGTGAAACTGTTTTCCAAAATTAAATTCTATTTTGCCAATGTTTCTAGAAACATCTCCTGTTAATGCTGTTGTTTTATAGGTTGAACCATGAACTTCGAGGATGGGTTCATAGACATGAAGTAGAAAGGACRAGATCTAGAAGAYTGTCAAATAACCAACAACAGAAAGCACGGRTGGTGCAGGTAGGCAGGTTTATATACTCATGTGTCAGTAGCATGACAWGTTAATTTCAGGCAACATAACTSAGTACTCCCTCTTGCTGCTCTGCTCTTGTTATTATAGACAAAAGTAGCCAGCAACAGCTGTAATTAAGTTTACCCAACACTTCCCAYTTCAAATTGCTGTTTTGGGTCATTTATGATGTTGCCAGAGATCTTGCTGCGTCTGAAATTTTCCATGCCTGCACTCTGGTTCAGCATAAAAGGTTTTTTTTTTTTTTTTAGCAATCATCAAAATATGTTCACTTGTTTTCTAAAATGAAATYGATAGTTGCCTTATTATGAGTTCTCTGTAAGGCTATTTAAAGATAAACAATTGATTAAGGGAAAGAAATGTGACCAACAGTGCACTCGTTAGGCTCACTGTTAAGGGTCACAGCCGATTGTTTTTGTTGAAATATTTCTATTTCATATTTTCAGATTTTTTGCTAAAGCAGTATATTTTTGGTTAAGAGTATGGAATTACAAGATTTGTGTTCATACTTTCCATTTTTTTAAACCCATTTCAGCTACATGACACATAGCAAGAATGAAAGACTGAATTTTTGCTGTGTTTCATTTGATTAAGAGATTCTAACAGCCCACAAAGGGATTGCASTTAGAAATATGGGCAATGTCACGTACTTTCAGAGAGAATTTTCTGAGTATTCAGATTCTTCTCAGTATTGTCCAAAGGAAATGGCRTAATGTTCAATAGGGCATGCTTAGGCTTTACGGGTTTAAGCTTAAATGTCATGTGGGCATTATATATTGGCAAAGTTATGAAGTGGATATGACCTCAAAGGAACTGTACAAATTTAAGGTGACTGATGACAAATTTTGCATTCATGTGACATTCATGTGGAGTTACTGTGTATGGTACTAGCCTCTCTTCTTCCTCTCTGAATGTGGGACTTCGCATTTGGCTGTATTTAAACACCTTTTCTTTGGCTCCAGCTTGAGTGCTGGTTGCCATTTCAGTTATTCATGTTTTACCATTAAAAAAMATATATTTGTGTTCATGGCACTAATTAACCCCTTCCCACCTAACATAATTTCTGCCACAGACTTGAATCAAGTGTTGCATTGTGCCAAGCCAAAATAATGTGAATTGTTTTCCTTTTGTGTCATCTTTTTCTCCCTTTTTCAGAGCTCCCTCAGTAAGAAGGCAGATTCCCAGCTAATGGCCATGCCTTATACAGAAACCAGCATTAGGTAAGGCAGAAAATCTTTTTTTTTTTTCTTTTTTCCATGGCTTTCAATTTAATAACATTGTTTTTTCATGAATGAAAAAACAAAGTTTTCACCCTGTCRGAATTTTTAAGCCTGCTGGTTTAAGATGCTGGCTTACATTTATTGGCCTGACTTCTGCCTCTGCAAGAAATACACGGAAAAACATCTGGTTTTTAAAGATTCCAAGTACACTTAAAGGAACTTCTCTATCGCAGCTCCACTTTTGTTTCTTTTTCTACCAATAGGTCTTAAGACAATCTTTATTTTGCTCTATAGTCCCTCCTAAATATATTTTCTAGAGAAAAACTAGGCACTGTAGGGCTGTCTGGAGTGATATCAGCAGTTTATAGGAAGATTTTGAAGTGTCATACATACAGTAAGAGTAGGGTTTATCCCAGTATCTTCAAGACTGAAGGCACTATACACCTAAACCATTGTTTTGTATCATTACCTCTCATCTGTATGGTTTATCCTCATCTCCAGGTTTTCCCTGCTGGTTATTAGAGCATAATAACCTGGAAGAGAAAATGATCTTTTCCTGAATTCTCTGAGACCTTGTTAAAGTATTTCTGCTTCAAAGTGGCAGAGGAATCAGCGGAATGGAGTATAAGAAGACTCTTTGAGAAAATCATGCCACTGAAAGCAAGACAGCTGTAGTCTTTCTTTTTATATTCCAGTTTTGAAAGCAGGATCAGTCTGGGAGGGAATAATGAGCTACAAGCAAATGTTCTGGAAACCAGACTGCCAAATTCTGATGTATCTTTACTTATAAAAAGGAAAAAAAAWTTTTTTTCAGTTCCATGGGCAAATATAGAATGTCTGTTTTAAGTGAAGACTGGCCCAACAGGCATATCGTCATGGCATAAGGCAGTTTAATATAAATGTCTGCATTTTTCTTCAAATAATTTATCTGGATTATTAGAAACAGTCCACGACATCATGCAGCCCTGCATGGAATAATCTGCTGTGTTCAGAAAGAAGTCAGATTTCTTTTCAGATGAATGATGTTTAAATGAACAGAATCAGTGAGTCATGGCAGCTGCCTGCTGTGACTGTCCTGGAACTGTGAAGAACATAGAACAGATTTCCAGTTCTTCCCAGAGACATCAGCTTTTGGATGTGCAGAGTCCTGTAATAGTTTAGGTTCCTCTGGAGATCTCCAGTCCAACCTTCTACCCCAATAGGGCTACTTTCAAAGTCAAATCAGATTGCTCAGGGAGTCGGTCCAGTTTTGAATATCCCTTCGGGAAGAAATACCACCATCTGCCTGGGCCCTTGTCCCAGGGCATTTTGGACTTTGTTACGGAGAAAGACTATTTTATAACTCAATGAGTGACCAGATTCAGCACCAGTGTTTGTATATAAAATTTAATATGGTGCTTTCCTATGATTTGTGGTAATACACGAGTGTAACAACGGGTAGCTGTATACCTCTATTCACCATGTGTGCCTCCCTTCATTTGACGCAGCAATCCACAGTCGGTGCCCTTAAATGCCTAAAGATTAATCCACTGATGCTAGAATTTAGCAGTAGTAGTAGACTCTTTCCCTGGAACCAGGAGAGGTCTTCAAAGGTCCAGAAGTTTCCAAGTGCTCTGGAACACCTTTCTCCCTGGGCTGGATATAGAGTTTGAAAAAGCTGTTTTTTCAACTCTAGCTATAGCTCATGTAGTGTGAGTGAGAAAATGGAGCTGTGGGACCAATTGCAGTTCTCAGGATGTGTTTTACTGAACAATACGTGGGTGTGCTGCCTTTTATCGCGGTGACATTTCAGTGTTTTGGTGGGCCTACGTGTTTTTATGAATGAGTAATYGATCCTAGCTTAGCTCAGATCTGTTTCCTGTGTGTGAAAAAAACTGTAATCTGATTCTGCACTTGCATAATTCAGCTAAAGAGGATGTATTGGAGGGGCTGCCTCTCGTCAAACACCTTGCATTTACACTCCCAATCCTGTTAAAGGAAAACCTGGCAGCTGCAGTCCTTCTCTTGTACAAGGACTGTAGTGGCAGTAGGAGATGAGAAGATGATTGTCTTCTACTACTTTGCTCAAGAAAATCAGTTAATARTAGATTTGTGCATTGTGTTGGATGCATAGTGTTTATATTTTGGAAACATCTTACCAAGGCAATGGAGGTCAGCCCCTACAGTTTAAAATCTGGGTCAACAGAGCAGCTTGGGAGGAATAGAGCGATCRGGGGTTTTGCCACAAATATTGCAAAGAGACACTGTGCTATTAAAGTGGGAAGGAACTAAATCAGTGGTTGAAAGTCTAGCTTATGTTTTGTTTAAGTAGAGCTTTCCARTGTGATTAAATGTTATTTTTGAGTAGGGTTGGGGAAGTATACTTCAGAGCAATATGGGCTGGGAATTTCTCACCTTTCCAAGATAAACAATGGATAAGTACCATGATTGTATGACTTGCCAGGGTTTTTGCTTAGAATACTTGAGACAGAGTGTCTTTTCCTTACATCTAATATTCCAAAGTTTCAAAATATAAAAAAATCACTTGGCAGTAACTGTGGCAAAAACTCTGATCAGCTATCAAGGCATAGGTTGAGTTGCCGTTTGAGAGTAAAAGAAAAGCCCTGTTTGGACTGTACTTTATGCAGTTTGAGTGATTTGTGTATTAAAAAAAATCAAAAAGATCATGACATTTCATTCTAAAACTTGCCATAATCCATATCAGAAGTCATGAGAAATTTCCAGATATATTTGATAGAATCTTTAGGTGTGTGTTTGTTTGTTTTTCTCCTCTATTGAGTGAGCAAGTTGGGTTTTGCCTGCCTCAAAACCATGAATAAAGATAAGCCTGGAATAGTTTCCTTTAGGCAAAATTTTCAAGACACTTTGAACTGTCAACCGATATCTATTTCTGATTGTGTTTTACTGTGTTAAAATGCTCTCATACTCCTCATGCTCTTCCAAATGCRTAAGAGTTGATGCTCTTTTGAAAAGCTGCTCTTTAAAGCTTTGAAAGCTGCTTTGAAGGCAGGCTGAGTTAAATTCTGCAGATCTAAAATCATTTCTCTCCATTTCAGCAGGAACTCAGGGAATGAGCTGCAAGTGTATTATGCTTCTCCAAGGAGCTACCAAGACTTTTTTGAAGCTATTCACAGAAGGGAAGATACGTTCTACGTGGTGTCATTTCGTAGAGTAAGTATAGTAGTTTGTCAGCACTGACTTGTTATATGTCTCGGTAGGACTGTTTCTAACAGCGTATTTCCTTGTGTTGCAAAAGGTGACCTAGTTGAGATATAATGTATAATTGTTGCCTCATAAATGATGCTTCTATATAACCTTTGCAGTAAAATGGCCGGGTGCTTTCAAGAAAGAGGCAGATGGAGTAGATGGATAGATGGTTACAAGCTCTTTGAGACCCTGTAGCCAAAACTGTCTGAAAAAATACTCTCTTCTGAGACGATTTAAGATGTACAATTTCTAGGATGGAGTGCACAGTGCATTTTTCAAAATATTTATGTTTAGCTTAAGCATATGTGATATTATGCATTGGATTTGAAAATGGTCTGTCATAGGCTTTGTAGAATTTGCCTGTTGCAGTTAAGAACAGAAGTAGAGCTAGGCAGATAACACGGAAGTGTGAGGGTGCAATCAGATGAAACTGCATGAAAAATCTGGCATTGGAAACGGAATTGAAGAAACATTCTGGAGGTGAGAGACTGGGGAGGAACAGTCTCCCTTTCTGCACGACTCCTGGAATAAACTGGTAGTTTAGTTCTATAAGATAACTGGTGGATTGTGAATTTCTGATGAGTCTAGATGTTAGATGCTCTTATTGAAAAGTTAATGCTACTGTAGCCAAAATATTGTCAAATTATCTGTCCTGAGGACTGTGGGTGGGTGAAGCAGAAGGAATGGCAAAGGTTTCAGAAGCAGCTACAAAACCCTTAAGAGCCAATGCAGGCTTCCCGCTCCTCTGCGAGCATTCCAGTTAGGAGCTGCATTGTTCTTCTGGGCTTGTCATCCTGCTCGTTTTTCCAGATGTACAGTGTTTCTATTGCTGGCTACACAGGCAAGGAAGGGATTAAGGAACACAGTGGCCATTTGGAGAGAGAATTTGTATGTGGCCCAGCACAGGAAGCTCTAAGGAAGCGGAATCTAGCTGAGTGTTGTAAACATGCGGAAAGCTCCTGTCAAGTGTGTGTTAGTATGGAGACCCGGGACTCTGGTTAAGGGCAATCAGGGGTATCGCTGTATCCTCGTATTATGGCAGTTAAATCAGACATGTTTTGCTGTAGTATGAACAAGTATCTAGTCAGAGCACTGAGGAGTTGCGTCTGTAGAGCATGTGGCCAGCATGTACTGAACTGTTCAGAAAACAGGGAAAAAGATCTGGCATGACTAAGGAGTAGGGGAAGGTGTCACAGCTTGTTGTGTGTCATCACTTGGATCCCGATAGCCCTTTTCAAAAGCCGATAAAACAGCCATCCAAGGGACTTGGAGAAGGGCACAGAAGTCCTGCAGGGAGCCAGGGTGCTGGGGTGAGCTAATGGTCGATCCTGCAGTGCAGGGGTTGGAAGCATCAGAAGCGGTACTGGCCCAGAGGGCACAAAGCTCTTAAGGTCTGGCAGTGGTCCCACTGTGTGTGCTCGCTGGTGTGCTGGGCTCCGTCACCGGGCTTCCCTCTGCCCAGGAGCATGGGGTGGGTAGGAGCAGCTGGAGAGCTCGGGGCAGSCTGGCAGGAAATGAGAACACAGGGAAATAGCCCAGGGAAAGGAGCTTCTATGAGTCACTTTATTATTGCCARTTAATTTGCCTTGCTAATTTCTTCCCCCTATCAACTTCTCCCAGCCCTAGTTAGACATGTATAAAASAACAAATGGGCCAAAATGTTTGGTTTTCATCTTTTTAATGCAATCAAGATGACTGGAAGTACATTCAGTGAAACTGACAGGCAACAATTTAAAAACTATATGTTCTTATTGCTTTGTAGAGCTCCTGACCACAGCAGTGTTACAGCCAGATGTGCAGTGGGGCTAAAGGGCACATTTGGGGTTTTGTAAGGATAGCAAACCCGTGCCACCATTGAAGCCAGGGCATGGATTTCTGGCTTTGTGCAATACTCACCGGGGCCTGACTCATGGTTTAAACACTTGAGCGTGGTAGCAGCTCAATACCCAGAACAGTTAACTGGCTCTTTATTTAGAAGTATAAAAGTTTGTTGTTAGGAATAAGAGTRTTGTATGCACAAATAAACTTTGCTAGCTCAGCATAATATTATGGTATCTTCCTCTGACACTTGAGTTTGCAGTTTTGTGTCCCCTGTTGTAGCCTTATAGGACTGTGTGCAGTAGGACAATTTTTCTGCTATTTTGTGACCTGCAAATGGAGACAGATTTTCTTTATTATTATTTCTGGCTATGCTGGGATGTGGCATAGGCTCCTGCTGCAGACCTTTGTGAAGCTCAGCCTTGCATCTCCAGCACATTCGGAGCCAGGCAGGACCAGTAAAATCCACTTTAAAACAGGAATTCCAAGTGCTTGGCACTTTCTGCACTGCGAGTTGAACGGGTGATGAAGCCAGAACAGCTGCAGGAATGAGAAGCTGCCTGGGATCTGGTGATGGAAATGAGGAAGGCAAAGAGTGGTTGAGACAGTGGTTGGTGGGTGGGAGAGTTTATTTCCTGCCTTTCCCAGAYGTCTTGATAAACCTTTAGACAAGTATCCCAGACTGGCCTTGACTTGCTAGGCCGTATAGATATGTGTATATCAAATTAACRATCATTTGAAGAAATGGCATATAAAAAGAAAATTGCTGTGTTTAAGAAGATATTTAAGAAGCCACAGAAAACTTCCCGCAGGAGTCGCCCTATGCACATATGTAAGGTGAACACATTCCCTGCTTGGTCTGGTCTTACAGTCGTCCTTTTTAATATGTGAAAAGTATGCCTTTAGAAAAGGTTCGGGCAAAAAAAAAGTGATGCTCTTGTTAGGATTAGAGGTTTATGTGGAGTATAAAGATGAGGTTAGTTTCCAGTATTGAAATTACTGGATTGTGTCACAAGGCTGGAATTTTGTTATTAAATGCTTGGCATGTTCTGCTGTTCTTCCAGCTAGCAACACAAATACAGCCAGCGGCAGGCTCTGCCTATCCAGAGGGTGAGCAGGAGGGATTGGAGAATTATAAAAATTTGATATTTATAAAAGCGATCACAAACATTTTTCCTAGAGGATCAGAATGCAGAGCAGAGTGGTGTTTGCCTAGTTCTTCACTTGCTGTCATGCACCTGCATACATGTTCTGGTACATAGGCTCTGTTTACCACGTAGGCTCCATCACGTTAATGACCTGAAAGTCATTCAGCTTTCCTTTGAGTTTACAAATCTGCCCTTGGGTATCAGAATGTGCCTCCTGCCACTGAACTCCCATTGCTTGACTCTGATCTATTATGGGAAGAGATTTGAGGATTTCTTTTAACTACCTACAAAGCTGATTTGGTTGCAAACAGCTGGGACTTCTGTTTTGTGTGTGAGATGTTCTCAAATCAGATGGTTTTATGCATCATGTCATTTATTTTTTTGACCAGGACAAACCTTAGTGAAAAGCTCTACCCTGAAGCATTTCCAAGTGAATTGCTGGGATTCCTTCCTGAGCCCGAAAGAAAGGGCTCTTGCGCACTCTGAGGGGTGCCACCAGCAGGGCCTCCGCCTGGGAAATGCCCTTTCACCTTCTCCTGAGAACCATTAATCTCATTTTCTCTTAAGCAAGATCCCCTTTTCACTGCAGATTAGAAGCTGAGAGAGGGCAGTGATTTCCTCTTTCCTGGTAAGGGGCATTTCACTCATGGACTCACTCACTTGTTGAAGGTAGGAAGCAAGACACAGAGATCATAGTTTTGATGTTCCTTTCCAGGTGTTTCCATCCAAGGCTTCCCAACACTTAGTAAAGTGTTAACAGCCACGTGCCAGAGGACAGTAGGTATAGGTAAGAGTCCTGAGGAGTGGATGAGTCTGGTTTTTGCAGTCCTGTTTTGAGTGCGAGGTTGGACTACTCACTTCCAGACACGCCTTCCACCTGATGTCTCCAAGTCCCTCCTCCCTCCTTCTCCTGTTCAGTGTCACATAACCCAGCATCTCTCCTAGGTCCATGTGGCAAATTGTAGTTCTGGTGCATTTTTGTGTGTTTTCTGCATTTTCTCACCAACTAAGCCCTGAATTCCTTGGATTTTCTAGAAAGCAGCATTTGCTCGGGCTGCCAGGGCCTTTCTCCTGTGTAGCAGGACTCGGGCAGTGCTTCCGAAGGCGCAAAGGGATCCAAGCTCACGCAAGCTGTGTCGGTCTCTAGTGATGCTTGGCACCTCTAAGGCCGAATTTCTCATGAGCTCATCGGCTTTATTTTCTTTCCTTACCTTCCAAGAGTTGCATGAGTTCATCTTTACAGTTGGAGTTTGTTTGCTTTTCTTCTTTTTTAAGAAGAAGAAAGAAAAATAAGAAAGTAGGRCTTGGATCAGCTAAGTCCGTAGAAGAAAATAGGACTTTCACTCTGGGAGTCTACAGAGATTAATTTTCTGATGTTGCCAGGGGAGTTTGTAATGCCCTTTTCTAACAACTAGAAATGCATAACTCGGAGCGAGCAGCGAATTCTTGAACCAAGGCAGTGTTGTTTCCTAGCACTGCCAGGCCTGCGGGCAGGGCTTGTCACCACTAATTTCTTGAGATGTTAGCTTGTTCATTTTTTTCTCTCTTTTTTTATTTAACCTGATTTTTAGGCAGTCACATTGTTTCCAGCTCTCATTTAGCATTGCAGGAGTTGACACCTGGCCATGTCACCAAACACACACTCTCCAGGAGCAGGTATTTGCACAGGGAACATGTGCTGTCTCCCAAAGCCCCAGTGCTCAGAAGCTCTGTCTTTCCAACATGCTTCTGAGTTGAGCTCTGTCAGGCTGGCTTTGGGAGCACGTCCAGAGCTAAAAGAGGTGCACAGTGAGCASTGCAAAGCAAGCAGCCGTGCTGCAAGGAGGATGTGCTAGTGCGAGCTTCGCAGCCAGSTACAGCCAGGGGTGAGTGGCACAGAGGTGCAGATCTTACTCTGCWACAGTGACTTGAAGAAGTGCCTGGAAATGCTGCTGCCAGCAGAGAAACTGGGGTGGAGAACCACGGTCCTGACTTGTGTTACAAGTTCCTCCCCCTGCCCCGAGAGGAGGCCAAGCAGAGGTCTGTGATCTTACTGAGGCACGCTGGAGCCTCCAGTTGGCATTAAACCCTCCTTCCGTTCCTCGCGAGTCTGAGTCTGTTGCTCTGCCAGCGTGTTTGATTCCTGCCCTTTAACATCTGTGATACCAAATCTGCTTGATCCRCTCTAAAATCTCCATGGAATGTAGCTGCAAAATTGAAATTGGTTCGTGTAACGTGCTACGTCAACAGGGAGGTAGGCACCTGCTTCCCTCCGCAGTTTCCCATAGGACTAGCACAGCCTGCCCCAGGAGCTGTTTCCTCAGAGCTCACATCTGGTCTGCCTTGGAGTATTCTGTCCTGGAAATTGCTTCTAGCATTAATTTATGTATGATAGCTAATTTATGTATGTAGGAATGAGCCTCTTTCTGTTGTTGAGGGCTCTAAGCAAGTCATTAGTGCTTGCACTCCACCTTGACCGTGATCCTGAAGTTTTGCTGGAATGATCTGCTGCGGGAGCAACCTTTATAGCTGACTGACCACAAAAGGCCAGAGAATAGGCAGCAGGAGCAGATTATTTTTCCTGAAGAAAAACTGCGTCTTTTCTGGCCCATGTTAGCTGTTGTTTAAAACATCATCAGCTAATTTAATTTGAAAGGCAATTAAGTAAAATACTGGAGAAGACAAATCCCTTCCCATTTACTTTGGCCTGCAAACGTCAGTCCAAATCTTCCCAGTCCTCTTGTGTTCTTAAAAGCAAAACTAATGCGTTATATCCCCACAACCTCAAACAATTAAGCAGTAATTTTCACTACCCTTCAAATATTTTGAGATCGCTGACATTTGTCACCCTTTAACACTACTGTAGCCTTCTTAAGGACAATGACCTTGTCAGGATAGGAGTCTAATGGTCATTATTTGGTAGAGCAAGAGCCATGCTAGCCCAGTGGAAATCAAAGGCAAAAACATTGCCAACTTCTAGGGGAGCAGGATTTCRCTTTGGATTAACTTTCTGTTTCAGTGCCATGATACTGAAACCRTAGTACATCAAAGCCATGCATTGTGAAGGATGTGCGTTTCTGGTCCTAAAAGCCAACATCTGGAAAGAGCATTTAGGGATTTCTCCAGTTTTGCGAGCAAGTTTTCACTAAAGTGATGGCATATAAATCTGAGCTTTTGTTCGTTCTTTGACAGTTTCTTGGTGTGAACGCTGTGTGCTAGGAATAAAAATATCTAACTTGTGTTTTGCTTATATTGGGGATGAGCCTTTGTTGTGTTATTTGTAGTTGGATGTGATGTATTACTTGCAGGCAATAAAAGTTTTCAATATAGTGAAAATTATTTTTCCTTGTTCCTGGGGAATAACTGGAGAGGAAATACTCTAAATAGCTGCAGCTCCTCCAAATAATGCCACATTTATGTTTATTAAGAGGGGCAATAAAACAGACCCTATTAAGGGTTGCCTCAGATGTCCTCTGGCCTTGTTACTCSTCACGGTTAAAACCCATTGCTCTGCCCTGTCCTCAGGGCGGTGGCTGTGCGGGATCGAAGCGGGGCTGCCCCAGGATGCTGTTGGGTGGCGAGATGCACATGTAACCACTGTTTGCGGAGCCACAGCARCCCTGGCACTAGCTTAAATCGGTCCAAAGAGGTTCCTGATGCTTTGTGCATCCTGCAAGTAAAGCATAGGAACAATTTGGCTTCAGATGATATTTCATAGCCAAAAATTTGTCCTACCGTGTTTTTTTTCTTACGCTTTGTTACCCCTGACAGTGTGTTTGGGGTTTTTTTTCCCCCTTGAACGTTAAGTTTTCTTTTGTTGTCTTTGTTCATGAATTGCTGTAGTCTGAGATGCATAATTTGGGCTCTTATTCAGACAAAAATGTGATGTTTAGACTCGCATAGTGCTACTGCCACTAAAKACACAGTAAATAATCTGTGTGTCTGGGTCTTGTGGCTTTGCAGTTGCTGCAAGTTAAAGTGCAGACATTCAAAAGCTTTTATGAACTCCMATTCTCCAGGGGATCCTGACCTTAGCTGGTGAGAGGGGGAAAAATGAGTTTATGCAGAATCCTAGGATTTAGGTCTTGCTCTGTATTGTATACAGATGCTGAGCCATAATATGTGCTGAAAGATCTGTGGCTCAAGGCTTAGCATSCATAAGGAAATTTTGTCCTTTTCAAAGCTGAGGTCACCCTTTAGCCCATTTCTCTGTGCGGTGAACCCGTGCCGTCCGTGCGCTCAGGGGAAATCCTGGGAAAGAAAACAGTGTGTTGGACTGTGCTCCAGCATGCCCCGAAGCTCCATGGGCGAATTGTGGCTGCAATTGACTTTCAAATCTGAAAATCCTTTATGCAAACCTCCTGTTTGSATCCTGTGTCCTTACTGCAAATGAAGTCTGGCCTGCTCTAGTCTTTACTGCCAGTTCCCTCCCTCCTGGCAGAGCAGCGTGGATCCTGTCTGCGTCGGGAAGAATTTCTCCTCCTGGAGCCCTCTGTTCTTCTATGTCTCCATCTTTTCTGCAGCGCTTAGAAGTGTTGCWGTGTAAGAGCAAGACCTTTCAAGAATGAGGGAGCGGAGAATTATGCATCCRGAGAGGCAGACTGAGGAGGAGGAGGAGGATCCAGGCAATGCGACACCTTGGATCCTTAGTGCGTGGAAGCCAAAGAGGAGCAGGCAGCAAGAAGGGGCTGTGCTGCAGCCTCTGCTGGGCAGCAGCTGTTTGGCTTGGCCAGATGCGAACAGCGGTTAGGAGRGACCAGAGAAAAAGTGATAAAACATTTCTGGGAAGGGAGGTAATGCTGCAGCATCAGGCGGCGTTTTGTTTCCCTTGGACTTGTCTGTGCTGTTGCTAGCTCCCAAAGATCTTTTGGAAGTGGTRTCTTAAATATGAAAATCATACACTACAGCACTTCTTTCTTTCCTCTGTCTGGAATCCCTTTGGCTACCACTGTCYTCCAAGTAAAATAGCAAAAGAGTGTGATGTTGAGCATAGATATRTAAGTGGAGGGAGCAGAAGGGACTTGAATGTGTCTGGCATAGAACAAAGGATCTTCTTGAGTTTTGTCTTCAGTATGGTTGCTGGAACTTCATGAATCACATGAATGCTGTCACTGAACCCCTTTCAGCCTTGTATGTCCCAGGCCTAACTAATACTTTGTTATTTTTAAACCAGCGTTTGGAAGGACAACATACACTGCAGATAATTATAGTGAAAGTAGAACATACTGCAAAAGATGTCTCCAAAACCCAAACTAGTTGCAGACAGATGTGACCATTAATAGTATGTATGTATTGAAAATACGCTGCATGCTTGACAGGGATGTGGAAGAGAGACAGAGGAAGATTGCTGGGTTTGGAAGGGCTTTGGAAAAGACCCAGTGCTGATGAAACTGGTGTGGACATGGGCTAGAGAAGTGGCTGGGAAATGTGGGAAGAAGATATGATTATAAAGTGGGGACTGTCTCGTTGGAGGAAGCGACACCAGATTCTCACTTAAAGAATAGAGACCTGGCGCTTGCCAAAAAAAGGTGCCCTTTCCTATGGTGAGAAGATAGTTTGTGCTTGAGGCAGGAATATGTGGTTATCCACAAACAAGTAAGGCACAGACAGTAAAAATGCAGCTCTGAAGTCATTTCTTTCCATCAGGAAATAACCCAAATGTTAAACCCATGCAGGGGTGCCAGGTAACAGCCCTTTCTTTTTTTCTTTAGTGATAGTATTACATTAACTGAACTAAATGCRGCTCAGATTTTCCTTTGCAAGCAGACTCTGGAAGGAAACGATGGTCTTTGCTGCTTTGTAGCAGTATTGGATTATGGAATTGATGCTGGCCCAGTCCTAGCTGCATAAGGATGGTGCTTTGACTTWGGTGCTGCCCTGGTYGGTGTCTCGTTGCCCTAGTGTTTGGCAGAAACTGATTTCTGCATGGGRGGGAAAAAAACAAACAAATGAGAAAAACACTTCCTGATCTTTCTTTTACCTAGAATGATAATATAAGCTAAGAGAACCTTGAGATGCCCGTGCTGGTATTCTTAGCTGGACTTGTGCTTTCAGCAGTTCAGACTACTGATTTTTCTTTGGTCTCTTCAGTTTTTCTGTCTGTTAACCCTAGATATCGTCTATATAGTCTAGACTATATAGACTATAGTCTATAGTCTATTTCTGGGTAGAATTGAGATTCATCAAATGATGTTTGCGTCCACAGTGGAAACCCTACATTTTACTAAGTGTTAGTCATGTTTATAGTATTACATTCAAGAATGTTACTTAAGAATATAGATATACTCAGGAGTTAATGCAGGTAAGATGGAGTTTGCTTCCAGTTTGAATTAATTCTCTTGCTGGGTTTCCAGTTGGACAGCACAAAAAGCTTTTATAGTTTATGAATTAAGAGTCCAGGTGCTGTTATGAGCATGCACAGATTATCATTACTTCCTCCTAGACCAAAAAGAACACTTAGGGCTTCCAGTTTTAATTTGTAATTCACTCACACTCTTAGGACAGGACGCATGTGGTGAAATTAAGTGGGCAGCTTTATCTTTAGACGTGCTTGAGGCTGAAACTCACCGTCTGCTTTCTCTTCCTGGGACKCTTAGGTTGGTTGTAGCTGATCTGCTGACACGGCTTGTGGAAAGCCAAAGGAGTGGCTAAGTTCACTTGTCTTGTAAAAGACTGGGACAGGTTTGTTGACTCTGCAACATATTAATGTTTGTGTTATTAATCCTAGAAAGCAGAAAGTCCTTTTGCAGTCTTTCTTCCTCATTGTGTTTCGTCTGAGTATAGGAATAAGACTGAAAGTTGTCCTAGATAGAGGAAATCCTCTAAAAATCTTTTATTTTTTTGCCCTATCGGTTCACAGGGGAGTTACAGCAGAGAGGTGGACCTGAGATTGCAATCACCAGCTTGACACCTGGCGTGGCTTGGTCCTCTCCGTACAGCTGGGTAGACCCAGTCCCACCAGCAGTAGCAGAGCTGTCCAGAGCTCACCCCCTGCGCAGGGAAGGTGCYTTGGCCATCAGCCTGTCTTGACTGAAGCCCATCCAGGCTGCTGTTTATTAAACAGCACTCTCCTCAGAGACCCTTGCTTAGACATAGACATTCCCAAGCTGTTCCTCATTGCCTGCTTCCCTGGAGCTTTATCCTGTGTGGAGTTCCCCTGAGTTGAGTCACTTGCAGCATCTGGGAGGCTCTTGTTCAATCTCCTTTCCAGGAGAGCCGTGTGTAGCACTCCTCCCTTCCAAGAACTGTCCTGAGTGCTTGAACCTGGAGTTCTGARTCAGAATCAGAAACCCAGTAGTGGCTTCATCAGTCTCTGGGAGGGTGATTACTAAAAATAGGCTTGGGATGAGATCGTTTCACATCAAGAATGCTCTCTTAGGTTGCCTTAGTSTCCAGAGCGGGTATCTTCCTGGCAGCAGGGAAATATGCTGCAGGTTTCTCATTGCTATTGCTAAACCATTTAGTATTTACTTACCAGATGGGAACTGTAACGCTTCAGGAGGCCCCTGAGGTGCTGCCTAAAATATAGGCCGGGAGTTTCCCAAGTTCTCAGGCTCATGTTCTGAAAAGCCAACCTAGATAACTGTGTGTGAAAATGAAATGGTTCGTTAAACCCAGTGTTAGAGAAGAAGGGCAAATGCAGCAGCCTTTTGGGCGTAAAATTTTAATGAAGGCAGTTAACAGTTGCTCTAGATGGAAATACTGCATTGACATGTACAGAAAGGGGTTGTTTAGGTTCAGACTAAATATAAAGTGATACTACTAATGCTGAAAGCAGGGCCTTGGGCCAGCTAGATGAACTGGTGCAGCCTTGCGATTGGGCTAGTGCATTTCGGCCAATAGTCGGTTTATGTCTGATGTGGACGTCCAGAGTGGGAATTTCCTTACGCTGCTCTGCCCACAGCATATGACCTGCTACAATGAGGTAGCTGTGTGTGCAGTTCAGCTCGGTATCTTGCGTGCTTGCGTCTGTAAATCGAGAACAAAYGGGCAGACCTTTTCAGGGAGAACAGCCTCGGGTCCCACATCCCCTGCAATAATTAGCATTTAACTCSCTCCAGCAGGTCCTGTCTCCTCCTCCCTTGCAACAGTCACTGCTCGTTACCCTCCTGTGGGTGCAGGCTAATTCAGGACCTTTGTGCATGTGTGTGCAGCTGTTATGTGTAAAAACAGATCAGGGTAACCTGCCAGGGTGGTACATCAAAGATGTTGGTCACTTCCAGAATGTATCCTCTTCAATTTCTTYGGATTTTCATACTAATGAAAACTTATTTTGGGTTACATGAAACTAGAAAGGTATATTGAGTAAGGGCTCTTCAGACTCTCTTGTATCCTGTGCCGTCTGGTATTTTCATTGATGATAGGGATAACAGAAAAGAGAACGCCCTCGTTAAGTTAGTTAATGATAAACCGAATGGGCCTTCAGCTGTTATCKGAGTTGAGGATTGGAAGTTGATGCCTTCAGGGTGTTCAGTACCTCCCTGGTACGTTGCAGAAACTGAGGAGTCCAAGTCATTCCATCTTGTCCYGAATTAGACCTACAACAGAATAAAAACAAAAAAAGGAGGGAGGGGTCGTGTTGGAGCATGGTCCTGTGGATTTTAAAATAACATAATGTATTATTTTGGAAATGYCTGTGCAATTAATGCTTTCCCTGTAATGAGGTCAGTTATTTTTCCGTAACAATTGTAGCCTCAGTGTTTAAGAGTCCAACCATGTTCCTACGTGTCTAAAACCCTTCATACATCATCCTTCTGATCTTTATTCTGTGATTTCAATTCCAGGAAAGCCTTTCTTTGATCTAAAAGTATACAGTATTTTTTAAGAGTCAAGAAAGCTGGAAACTCCAACAGGTTAGTGAAGTGTTATGGAAAGGGTATTTTCTTTTAAAGCCCACATTTATAGTAATGTGGCTTCTGTGGTTCTCTAATACAGTTGCATTGCATTTTGCAGGATATTGGCAGAAAATGTTCAAATGAACTTGATACAGCTCTTTGAGGAACAACACGTGCATAGTTAGACTTAAAATACTTAAATGTGAAAATAATTACCATAACCCTAGCTGTTTACATTAGTTGCTGGTATCAAAGATGATGTGGACAGATTGAGAGAGAGGCCTGCATTAATTTCTGTTTGATATCCCTGGCACCCCGTCCCTGAGCACTTTCTCAGTGTTCCTCCCACATCTAGCCCGGCGTGCAGTTTGCCTGCTTTAAGTGTTCGTCTGTTATTCTGAATCCTTGACTTCTTTGCATCTGGCTCTTCTTGTTAAATCACTTCACATGCTGCTTTTGCTGTTTTATGGGCTCCCAGGCACCTCCAGTTGGAAAGCACCACCCAAGCTTCCTGATGTATTTAATGGAGAGGGATTTTTTGCTGCTTGTCCTTAACACCTACCATTGTGTGGGCTCAGCTTCCTTTGGAGGTGCCTGTCTCCTTCGGTGAGTTTTAAAAGAAGCCCAGACAACTCTCTCAACTGAAAAAGGAAAAAAAAACCCTTGCCCTAAGTAGAGAAGGCTTCTATTTGCTTGAGTCTTCAAACTCTAAATATGGTTGAAAGTCAGCAGGTACTGATGGAGGGAAACGTTGCTCTCTGGAAAGAGCAGTAGCGTTGGGATTGGCTAGACAGAAAAGCTGTAGCTTGATGTGTCTTTCGACTAGCATGCAAACAAGATCCCTCTGTGCTTTTACCTTTCAAAAGTTGTCCTTTGCTCTGTTCAGCCCAGTAAGGTGCCTTTGGTGTTCACTCCACCTCTGCAGCATGCAGGCCAATATTCCTATCCCGAGAAGGATGAGGAGCACACGATGGAGCGCGGTGTTCGTGTGCCAGCCAGGAGCTCTGGTCGTCTTTGCAGGAGAAAGAGCTGCCTTTCCTTGGGCTTCTGCAGTGCCTTTCTGACTTGACTCCCTCCGTCAGCCATCAGACCAGGATCTAAGTAAACTAATGCTCACCAGAAAAGGCCTTTACTGGGTACGCTCTAGTTTTTGGTGGTGATAAGTGTGCAGTGCTTTGTGTCTGTCCTAGTGCTATGAGTCCCACAGTGCTGCAGTCAAAACCAATGCTGCTGTCTCAGCACTATGCAAAACTGGATTATTTTTTTCTCTTCCCAGCTAGAATGAGCTACTTCCATGATTTTTAGGGTAAATATCTTGCTTTAGTTTAACCATTTATCACCACTGAAAACAGTTGCTGTTACCAGCGTCCTCATTTATGCACGTTTATCAGATTTTATCTCATTTTCCTTGCATATTATTTTATTAAGATGGCAGAAAACTAACCTGCAGAAGGAGGTAGCTGGTTTTCTGCTGTTYGGGGACTTCAGGGGACTTGCAGAAGCACCTGGCGATTGGCAGAGGCTGGCAGGACGCGTGCAAGGGYGGAGGAAGGAACCTCCTGCTCTCAGTGGCAGTGAGTCGAGGATGCTCAGTACCTGCACAGACCTTGTGCACCGTGCTCTGATGCTACCCGCAGTTCAGCACTTGTGCAGGTTGTGTATCCTTGGAAATTTTGTCTGTAGGTAGTTTAAAGGTGATAGAGAGTAGTTAATATAAAATATCCAAATCCCCTTGGCACCAAGTTTAACTTACTTATGTACCTTATATGTGTACTTGAAAACTGTATTCCATTCGGTTGTTTTCTCGTTTGGGTTTGAGACTTTCTTTTGGAGGCAAGTGGGAGTTTTTGAAAAATAGTTTATAGATTTTCTCCCCTTATAAAATGGAGGCTGCCTCTAGAACTGATTTACGTCGTCCTCAGCAACCCTAGAGACTCAAACAGAGCAGGCATTTGGCAACAAAATTGGACTCAGAAGTGAGATTTAGAAGTGAGATTTAGCTCTAGATGAGAAGAGGAGAAAGCTCTTTAGGCCAGGATAAGTGCGAGTTAAGCAAACCAACAAGGAAAGCAATGAAAATAAACTTTACACTCTCTTGATTTAACTGAGGTTATTAGTAACAGAGGTGATAACTTCTTTAACATTATTAAATCAAATACCTCTTTAATTAGAAGAAACTATGAATAGCTGATGAATCCTCAGCCACGCAGATGTCTTGGGATCTGCAGAATGCGAAACATCTTTCCAACACACATGTGTAATGCAGTACACATTGAACAGTTTAAAGCTTCCATCGAGTTTGGAATCAGCCCACTGCATCTTACTGCTAAARCCTCGTCGTCTCTGAAGCGACATTTTGAGCAAGGCAGGAGGATTTGGAACAGCAGGCACCACAGCCCGGGTCCAGCCATAGGCCATGGAGGAGCTTGGCCTGTCCTTGCTGCAAGACATCCTCGGATGCAGCCTAGCCTGCACTAAAGTTATTGCCGTGCTCGGGTTAATTCTAGGGCATTTGAGCAAAAATGCAGCCTCCCTGCAGACGGGAAGTGGCGTTTCTTGTCTCCCTCACCTGGCCGCATTTGTACCCGGACCTCTCAYGTTC
The DNA here is from genome assembly GCA_003342815.1 of Eudromia elegans. Classification (NCBI taxonomy): domain Eukaryota; kingdom Metazoa; phylum Chordata; class Aves; order Tinamiformes; family Tinamidae; genus Eudromia; species Eudromia elegans. Next base: position 2,420,145 of record PTEX01000083.1, read on the forward strand.
TGTAGGTTGGACAGTGGCATTTACGTTGCTGGAAGTTATATTAGTGTAAAAACATATTTCTGTTCAGCTTTGGCTGTATGGGGCAGGAGGGGGGAATCGATCCTTCTAGTGAAGTCAGAGGAGAGAAAACAACAGATCGAGAGGGTAAGAAGAGGTTCTTCAGGGAGCTGCTACTACCAGCAGACTGTCAGCGTGAATGAGAYCTGAGTTTTGCTGAAAGTACTGCCCGTTCTTAGCTTCCAAGCTGTGATCAGRAACCTCATTTCTTGTCAGTGCTGGGAGGCCGTTTTGGTGCTGAGGAATTGCCCTTGGGCAGGGTAGGTGGTATCTTCAGATATGTTGAGTTTAATGCTCCAGGGCTGCTGGAGCATTAACCCAGTTGGTGCTTTTTTCAGCAAGCTGAGATATAAGAAGTATTTTGAATACTGAGAATTTTATTTTCAGCCCCTCTGCTGCATGTGGGTGTAGCTGACCTGCCTTCTGCAACGCGGGGAGATTTGCTGCTGCTGATTTCCTGCACATCTGCTCCCTCGCAGCAGCAGCATCTCTGCGGTGGCAGATGAGAAACAACCCGCGACCGTCTCGTCTCGGGCGGTCCTGAGCAGGGGGGCAAGTGGTGACCCTGCCAGCAGCCGGGATGGAGAGGAGCAAACAGCATYGCTGGGATCTGCCTTTCCCTATAGACTAAAGCTTGCTGCTGAGCAGAAGTTCAATTTGCAGAACTGGGCTGCTTTCTAGGTAGCTTTAATGGCATTTATTTACTGCTAAATTTGGTTCAGTGTTACTCTATTCCCTCCTGTCACTWGCCCTGATTCTCTGGGAGAGATTCTGGTTTTGCCATTCACTGTTTCCAGTCCTCTCTCCCTCCACATGCAGCACCCATATAAATGTCTTGCCAGTGAYGCGTGGGCAGAGACTTGCTGATGAATCAAGAAAGGGAGGTTTATGAAAGTCCATAAGGTCATTTTGTCGAAGTAATCAAATATGGTCCTGAAAAAGCTAGTCTCACCTGGAGGATGTAGTGCGTGTTCCATCATGCATGTCCTCAGGTAGGTCCATTCCCAGGATTGCACCCTGCTTCCGGATGAGTGACATTTTGAGAAAACCAAAATACAATTTTGTGGTTTTTTTCTTTCTGTGTGAGCTGCTAACTCCTATTTGTGCAAAACAGGTATCTGGCCTTGGTTGCTGTTTGTGACCTGATGCAGGCACCAGAACACTTTATTTTTATCGTTAATGTATTGTGGGTTCACTGTTGAAAGCTCACTAAATGAGACTTGCCACTCTGCAAGACAGGCYCATGTGGTGCAAGAGCTTGGAATGAAGCGCGGTCTTAATTCCCGTGTAGTCAACAGTTGGTGGCTCCTTCCGCAGAGAGTGTGAAGCGAATTGTTAGCCATGACTCATTTCTTAATGAACGGTCTTTATGCAACCACGAAAAAAGCCAGTTGGTCCTTTCTGTTCCCATCTCGGRAAGATGGAAGGAGGGTAGAAGGCTCCTCAAGGCTGGGAGGTGGTTGCTGTCTCTCAGGCAGGAGGAGACAAGTTAGCAGTGTCCTCTACATCTGCTCAGTGTCTGAACTTAGAGCATCATTTTTTCAGCTCTTCTGTCAACTTTTGTTACTAGTCTAAAATCTGTGGCAAGGACCAGTAGTTAAAGAGTTAAGAAATAATTTTAAAATACTTTTTTTCTCTCTTTCTTAAGCTGTTTTTACTTGACTGATCTTTGGATATTCCACAACTTTAAGTGTATATTTTATTTGTTTACTAGTAATAAATCTAATGGTTCTTTTCATCAGCATCTTGTTTGGATCAGCTTTCTAGAAGTTGCCCTTCAGACTGAATCCTGCACCTGTGTTCAAATCCTGGCTGTTTGGTTGAGCTAGCTAAGGCAGTGGGTCCTTCTCACTGACACCTGCAGGTGGTCCAGGTCTTGCCTTGCAGCTATTTTACATAATATGGAGACTCAGTGTGGAAATTAAAGTATTTTTGTTGCTGCAGAACACAGAAAGGTAGTATTTTCAGTGCCAGGCTGGATCTCAGCCATGTGCATTCTAGGACTGAACACAAGGCAAACAAATTCATTGCTCTGATATTTTTTTAAGGTTAAAGTCTTGACTCTATTAGACAGTTGCTTCTCATTGGGAATTTAAAATATATCTGGCTTTCCTGAGTACCTGCGTGTGTGGGTGCTCTTGCTCCTCCAGAAGGGATGCCTCCTGTTTCCCAAGAAGCTTGCTTTGTAAGAAGAGTGTCCACTCAGGCATTCGGTAGCTCAGCATATGGACTTCAGTAGCTTTTTCTGACCATTTCTCATGTTTGTATAGCTCCCATTGCTGTTAATGCTGCTCTGTATAGAGTCTTTTYATGAGTCACCCAAGGGATAGTAAGATGAGGGAAGTGTAAGGTAGAGGTGTAATCTTGACAGACTCATCCAGATTTCAAGCAAGGTCCTCAAGGGTTTTAGAAGTGTTGGTTGGAAGAGCCCTCTGGTCCTGCCTCCCRTTTGGAGAGGGACTGTCAACTGAGTGGGGTTGTCTGGTGGGCTCTGGAAACCTCTACCTATGGAGTTCTCATTTTTCTGGGTAACCTGTTATCATCTTCACTCCTTCKCTTGAATTCAAAGACACAGAAAGACCACAAGTGCCTCAGCAAGTGGATCACGAACCCTGGTGTGATGTTGATCCAGCATTTGGAGAAATCCTTCTACAAACTTGTGTAAATCCTTTTTTCGCCCATCCAACTTCTTTAGGAAGAGTTTGGTCTGGAGAGAGAGAGGATTTACAATGTAGTCTGTCTCGTAGTGTTGGATCCAAGAAACGTGGCCATAAACCTTGTAATGTTTTTTCTGCTTTGGTTGGCTCCCTGSTTATGTGCCAGGGCTGCCCCTCTTTCAGCCTGTTCCTGCAAGGGCAAAAGGGGGAGGAAAAAGRGTGGTGATGGTTAATAACTTGCCCTACTCTAAGTCTGTATCCTCTGTGCTCTCTTTGGACTYCAATTCCAGCTGGGTAATAAATCTCAGAGTTTGTCTTATGTAGAAGRCCTGAGGTTTTGCAAGCAAATATAGAAACTTTGGGTTAACATTTTGTCAGAGAAGCAAAGAATCTGGATTATATCSTTTCTGGTTTTCCTGGATCTCATTCACATGCCCTACCTAAATTACATGTTTTTGCAATTACAGATTGCAGTTGCAAAACTAATAGCCTGCAGCTGGTATGCAAAAGCAGAGCTGTGCTGCAGTGAAGTTAGAGGAGGGCAATGTCTTTTTATGGGTAGTAGTCGTAAAACAATTAATTCCTTTTGTGTCTTGTAGCTTTGTAAAGTCTACACAGATAATTGACAGGCTCAAGTGGGGTAGATTACACATGAAGTGCTTTTCTGTGCTGATAGAGCCAGTGGAAAGGGCACCAAATGTCCAARGATGACTTTCCAATAACTTAGAGCAAACTTTTTTTTATTTTTTTTATGATGCTAGTTTAATTGTAAGAATCACTAGGAAAAAAGCTGATCCTTATCAAACAAAATAGCAGTTCTTCAACCAAAATAAGTTGTTCTTTTTTTTTCTTTGTCTTCACAGCAGCACAGAACTGAGTCAACTGTTCACATACCAGTATTCTTTTCCACTTTATCTTAAAGCTTGGCTAATTTCCACAAGTAACACATGTAAATTATCAAAGTGTTTTTAATAACTTAAAACTCTTCCTACATGAGATTAACCAAAACTGTTTACTTAAACATAGATTTCTGTTCTTCACAGCCTCTTACTTTGCACTTAGGAATTCTTTTTTTTTTTAATCTGGTGCCAAACCAAAATTACGTCATAGCAAATGCATGCATTGTTCTTAACTTTTCAGTCTTGCAAAGCAGTTCTGCAGAAAAGTTTAATTGGCTGGAGTTCTTCTCATCTGTCCTGTGCCCTTCTTGTTCGCTTGGGTTTTATCTTTCTTTCATAAGCCCTTCGGAAGGGGGGAAAAAGCTACYAAGAGGAATACTTTTATGATAAATAATACAGTAAAAACGGAGTGCCATCCCCTCATTCTCCTTCATTATAATATGATTTGCTTTGCTATGCCTGATTTTGTGCCTAATCRTTGTGTTTATGCATAAGCTTTTGCTGTGATTTCCTACAGTACTCCCTGCTCCCAAAGGGAAGCTGATGGTATGTAATGTGTGCTACTTGGGATGTGTTGCAAGTCARAAGTGGGATTCAAAAAGGCTCGGTTGGAAACAGGGCTGGTTTGCCTAAAGCAATTACGCCAAGGCAGATTTGCAGAGGAATGGGAACAGGGAGAATAGCTGATCAAGTCCAGGCCGCGTGAAACTGTTCAGAAGCAGCTGATGTCACTTGGTTAAGAGGATTAAGACAGATATTTCAGTAAGACAGAAGGTTAGCGGGGCCGTCCTCTGGGAAATGGGCTCGTATTCTGACTCTTGCAGGAGGACAAGAATTCCCTCCCAGAGGCCACTAGCTGACTCCAGGTTCAATTAATAAATATCTAATTAACAACATATTACCACACTGATACTTTCTATTTGGCCTTGGAAGTTGACTTACGTACTTACTGTACCTAAGTATTATTTATATTGTACCCTGTGGTGTAGTCAAAAATTCTTTTGTTAATTCTCTAACTTTGCAGCAATAGTGAGAGATTCTCCTGCATCTTTATTCTCAYTCCATTTCTTAATTGTAACTGTTATTTTCCACCTAAAGGGGACAGAATAGGGCAYCAAATGAAAGGCGTGGCAGCAAACAAACCTAGACACGGGTCCAAAGCAAGCAGAGGAGATGTTTCATACAACAGAATTCAGCTTGGGAAACTCCTTGCCAAAAGATGTGGATGTTATGAGTTTCTGTGGGTTTAAGAGGAGGTGGGAAAATTTGCACAAGATAAATATTAAATAGCTGAAGTCAGGCATTTTCTAGGGAATCTCTAAAAAGCAGTTGAAAATGTTTTAGTGGCTGGAAGTGGTTTAGGAGAAAGTGTCGTATCTGTGCACTCTGTTCTTACTCTTCCATAGGCATCTGCTAGTTATAGCAGTTTCTACAGTATGTTCTGACTGTCAGGTCTTTACAAGAGTGGAAAGGGTGCTCATCCTCATTGTCCTGCACCCAGAGGCTTCCGTGCCCTCTCTTTGGGAGTAAGCAGAGGCCCTGCATCTGTTGATGAGTCTAGGAGTCAGTCCTCTCTAATCTCTGGGCAAATATGCTTACTGCCAAGCTGTCATGTGAARAGGAAGATAGAAACGCTGCATGATTGTGAACGGACAGACCACATTCAGCTCAACTATCCCAACTTGCTCAGGGCAGAATATGGGTATCATTCAGCACAGTTCATGAGGCTGATCCCACCACCCTTCTCTCCAGAGCAGGCGCCTCTGAATGCAGCCCCCAACTTCAGTGTGGTTTTGTAAGGTCAGTAGGTCCCAGGTTCTGAACTGCTCTCAGTCTTTCTCTCGCCCTGCACATCTTTCCCCTGCCTTCAGCCCTGGAATCCCCTTTTCCTCTCTACTGTTGTATGAGCCGAAGTAATCAGAACAGCTACAAGGTAGCTCAGCTCTCTCTCTTGGCAAAAAAAGCATCCAAATCCTGCAAAACAAAGCCTCTAACCTACAACCCTGTCATTGCTGGGTTAATTTGTTGCTGTTTTAGCAAGTTGAAGGTTTTCCTTAAAATCAGGTGCAGCARCAATGCCCAAGACAGGCAGGAAGAGGAAATCAGGAACAGCTTCAGCAGCAGGAAGCCATAATTTGCCTCGAGTCATCTTCTGAACCTGTGTCCTCTGCTTTTACACCTGCAGAGATGCTTACTTTAATTTGGCTTCTGTTGTTTAGGTTGCTTTTGATCCTTAAGGAAATGTTGCATAATTTCAACCCAAAAGGTGAAGGGCCAAAATGAAGCAGGAGCTTCTGCTTTATYGTATTGGCTGTCGCCACTTGTGAGCTGCAAAGAGGACACAGTTTGCAGCCAGTCTTTACGTCCTTGTCAGTTCTTAGGCCAGAAAAGGTCCTTTGCCACTGGTTGTCCCTTTATACTGAGGAAGAGCTTAGTGCAGGTCTCCAGAACTGATCCAGGCTTGTAGATATGTAGCAGCTTTGCCTTTGAAATCAAAAGAGGAAACCCCTCAAAAGCAGAACCATCATAGAGCGAATTTTCAGTTCCTCTGAGGCCTCTGGGAGTTTTCATGAGGGTCTCTGATTCACAGAGGTGCTTCCCAGTAAGTTTAGGTGTAGCTCATGTCTGGCAAGAGCTCAGTTGATAATAAAAGACACTAAAGACTTCCCTATTAAAGGGTTTCTCATGGGGTCTCTCATGTGGGAACTGAAGTAGTTAACAGCTCTCTCTTTTGCAGTGATAAAGTGACCAGAAGCTGTTCGGGAGCACAGTTAAATGTTATTTTATAAGAAATTGCCTGGGAACGTCAGAAAGGTGTAATCTTATACCACAGGACGTTTTATTGACTGTGGGATCGAGCTATTTCTGGTAAAACACTTAAATAAAACGCGTGTCTCATCACTCCGTTGCTGCGTGTGAAGTAGAGGCTGTAAAAGCCACCTGTGCATGGAAATGCTGGGATTGGGACAGCATTGCTGTGAATAAGAGCACTTTTGACAAAAGAGAAAGCAAATTATGGATAAAAAGCTCTATTCTCACGTGTGAACCACTGTTTCTAGCAGTATTCCCGTTAAGGGACAGTGCCCCTCTTCAATATCACAAAACTGGTTTAAAATAAGGAGTTACAGAAAAGTCATTGAATTCTGTGCTTGGAGGGCTGAATTCTCAGTTGTGACATCTCTGTTAACATACTGAAACATCACTGCATTCGCTAACACGGAGTGGAACAAAGCTGCAAGCCTGATCCATGCCAAACTGGTGGTAAATTCGTGTTAAATGGTTAATGTAAGAACTGAAGGAGCGCTGAGCCCTTGCGAGGCCTCYTCCCGTCTCCCACCCACTCGCGTGACCCCATGTGTGTCCCGTACATCCCGCGAGGGTCCATGATGTCAGCAGGAGAGAATGTGCATAAGAGCTGTAGGGGTTACCTTTTGGGAAACAAAACAGCACCAGTGTTTACACGGCAGCTCCGCAAGGAGGGAAGCGCGGTGCAGGGTGTCGTGGGCAAGCGTTGTGGCCGGGAATCACAGTTTGTGTAGCCATTTTAACTGGTTTCCTCTCTCCTGCTTTTAAAACCGTCCCCAGGCCTCACAGACAAAAGGGCCAGTCTGGTAGGATGGTAGTAATTTCAAATGCTTCCTCCCTCCTACAGTTTCTGCCCCGTTTTGGCTCCTTGGGTAGTAGAAGCAGTCGTGCAAGAAGAGGTTGGTGTTTTTGAATGATGTGGTGTGTCTAGTGTGGTGTATCCTCAGGACCCCATATGGTTGCCATCACCCAAACGAATCAATAGTAAAATTATGCAGTCATTTCCTCTACAAATTCGTAAACTTTCATACACGTCCTTTTCAGTTGTTGTTCAAACTGACAGAGGAAACCAGAAACAGATATGCCAAGACCTGACTCGCATTTACGCCGTGATCCCTGTTAAGAGCTTGGTAGTGTCAGGAGCTGCTGGGGTAAATGAGAATCAGCCTTAAGACCAGACCTGCCCTTTGCTTGGGAATATCTTCCATTTGGGCCCAAAGAGGCATTTTGAGATCTTCAAAAATTGTAAAGTTTGTGGCTGGCTCATTGGCAGGTCACAGGTTGAGGTCTCCCAGGAACTCCTCTGTCAGCTGAGGGTTTGCAGAAGTTCAGTTCCTCACAGAGCTGGTACAGGTCTCTGGAGCTGTGTGCAGCTCTTTGTGCCTGCCCAAGAGCACGTTTTGGTTTGACAGGCTTTGTAGAGCCAAAAGCTTAGCTTAAAAGAAGGTCCAGTGTCATCTCATTGACCTGAAATCTGTGAAGGTGCRCAGAAAAGCTAGAGTTGCAAGATAATACATGAATTTGGTGCACAATTTTTGTTGGTAAATGTACACTTGATTAGTGTCTGCTTCGTCTTGAGATGGCTAGGTGTGCTTGGGTAGCTGGTGGGCGAGGGTTTGTGCCCTCAGTCCACGTTGGATGTTACTGAAGGGAGAAAACTGGCAGCTTTGAGGAACTGCCAGCCCTTCAGCGGGGGTAGGAAGCTCTTCCATCTCTATCAGCGATAGCTGTAACATGGTCCTGGAATCGTCTCTGTGATGAATCAAGCTGGAAGAGATTGAGACGTGATTCCCTGGACGGCCTCTTGGTTGCGRGCAGAGATGAAGCATGCCCAGCTACATTTTATTTTGTTTACAGCGAGAGCTCTCCTGACGCGTCTGGCCGGAGTACCCTCTGGCGTGCCGAGGCGCCCGGCTCTGCTTGCCCTCTGCTTTGGCAACCGCTTTTGCTAGTTGCAGTATTTTAGCACGTAGCTTGTTAAGCACGTTAAGATTTTCCTTTGGTATTTTAATCCGGAGTACTTGGAACTTTTATTCCTTGTAAAGCAACAAGCATCACTTGTTTTGGAAAAGATTCYCCTCAGTTGTTTGGAGCTGGCTGTCTGATGGAGGGCCGGGCTCCTTGGGACATCTTGACATGTTCCTGAGAGGAGGTGCAGGAGCTGCCTTGCAGGAGCGGAGTCACGACTTGAAGCACATCTGTGTTTCAGGAGGTCTGTGCTCAGAACAGCTCTATAAGGGCTTAGAGGCATGGCACTTTAATAGCATAATCCTTTAATAGTATAGCAAATAATGCTTATATAGACAGATATGCTAAATATGCTGCAACAAGTGCATTTAAATCAAGGTGTATTAACTATTTTCTACTTACGTAATCCTTTTGTGCAGGATACTTGAAAAACACCCATACCTAAGCATAACAGCTAAGAAAAAAATAGGTGAATGAATTCAACATAGAAGTAACATCAGGGATAGGAGGAAAGATAGTTCATAGGAGGGTGCAGGACTTTAGGAGGCTTGAAAATCGTGTCTTTTGTGTCCTATGTCACTTGGAAATTCCCCAGGTAGTATGCTCACCTCCTTTTAAATGTTTCTTGTAGYACTGATAGTATTTTCCTTCATCAGAGTCGTGCTGCCAAGGTTAACTCATGGTTCTTCCTTTCAAACATGTAGAAATGGAGGGAGAATTTCTGTAGATGGCCTCTAAAGGTGCGTCCTGCTAACCCCAGGGGACTGTCTGTYGCCGGTGCACCGTGCCTTATGCATCAGGCATTACAAGACCCACCATACGCAGGGTTTCCAGTTGTGATAGTTCAAAAGCCATGTCAGACCTACAAAGTGATGATAGTTTAGAAAACAACAACATAACCTCCAACATCCAGAAGGCCTTTGGAACACTGTGGTTAATGAAACTTCATGGTRTGCAGTGATGGTGTTTTCTCTGTATTCTATAGCCATAAGTAGGAAATATATAGTTTTTTTTAATGAAAGTTAAGATGCCCACAGGTTGTCATATGTCTCGGTAGCTGGGATTTTAAGAAAAAAATCATATATCATGAGGCTCAGGATATAGCTCCAGGAGCCAACAGTTTTGGAATATGCTAGTGTAGTGGAACGGGATTTCCATTGCCTGTTAAAGCTGTGGGGGTTAGAAATACATAAGGCTYGAAAACTTAATCCAGGTAGAGCCCTGACACTGATCTTATGTAAGAAGTCTTAAAATCTTTATTGCAACTCTGTGTGTTGTTAAATCCAGATCTGCAGACACTGGATTAGCCAGAGGAGTAGAAGGATTCTAGATTCAAAGATTCCTAGGGGTATGTAATTTCTGAATATTTACAACTCCGGTTAATTAAGTTGTCACTATGAAGTGTTCTGAATGTTTTGCGGTGGCAAAGACTTAACAAACGTGATGGTTATCAGAAGTTTATCAGGTAACAGCCTCAGATTTTATCTGCAGGAAAAATGGATTTCTATATGGCAACTCACTAAATTTTAGGGCCTATATCTGTGTATCTCTGTCTGTCTCTACCAACCTGTCAGTCACCTGGCTTCAGTACCACCAAACTGTGGAGATGATCAACAGCAGAATGAGAATACTGAGGCTAGGATCTCATTTGAAATATTGTCTTTCCAGGCTGATATTTTTCCAGTCATTCTGCCAGCACTCTCAGGTTTGAATAGTCCATTTAAATTGTCATCTCGTCTAAGTGTAAATCTTGGCCCAAGTTGAAGCCATCTGTCCGTGGGTAATAGCTGTGATTTATTTTGCCTCTGGTTGACTTTCATGCTCATGGACCAGATGCTGGCTTGTAGGATTTGCTTTTATTCATTTTCGGCTTTATTCCATGTGTCAACATCACAAACAGCACTTTAATTTCAGGATTTTTTTTGTCTAGTATTTAAAAGCAGCGATGAGTAATAGCATCATGCAGCCCTTGGGATGTAGCTTAACATTCTTCAGAACAGGATTGGACAGAAAAMTGTTTCACGTTAGAAATATATTTGGAACAATATTTATAAATGTCTATTTTCTTACTAACTGCTAGTCTTCACACTGATTTATGCTGTATATATGTAATTAGCTAATTCTTTCAAATAAAACTCCTGGGCCATTTGAAGACTTCTGGATTCAATAGAGGACTGTAAGTTGACTAGCTATTCTGCAAAGTATATATAATATTCTATCCCTACCTTTGYCTTCAATGTACAATGAGAGTAATAATGAAACTTTCCAAGTTAGGACTGGTTGTTCTAGGGACATTTCTGCACATTAAAGACAATAAGGAGATAGATGAATTTTCCTAACTCTGGGTTAGGAACGAAAAAAGCACCAAAGATGCAGCCAATTCTTTGCAGTGGAGATTAGCTGTATTCAACTTCCAGACAATCTGTACATCTCGCACATGAGCTCCTGCAGTTTGGACCTACAGCTGAGTGGATTTTATAGGCCTGTCTTCCAAAGCTGGTGTTGAAATGCAGAGGAGTGGTACGGAAACTCCAAAGCATGTTTGCATACACAAATGCAAGTGGAAATGACTTCACTGTCTCACTATCTGCCTTGGAAACAGAAGTYTCTGGGCCTTCCTTCCCACACTGCTCAAACTACATCAGTAAAACAGAAGAGGAGCAGGTGAATTGATGGAAAACTAACCATCAGTTTGTTTATCAGTTTTGAAGTATGTTAGCAAAAAAAATAGTAGTGGCCATCTATGCAGGACTTGGTTATTTTGCCAGATAGTATTCAGTATTTTGGCTTCTGAGAAGCATTCAAAAAGGGAAAAAAACAAACAAAGAAAACTTTTCCAAAGCCCTGTTAAAAATACTCCTCCAATCATGCCAAAATGTAGAACTCCTGGACAGCTACTCCTTAGGCTGCTTCCCTGGGACCCGTGCCCCTTGAATTTCAGAAGAGCCTTTCTGTGAAGTTCATTGTCTTACTGAGCGCCGTCTCAGCGGTTCAGGAAGGAGATGGGAATTACATATGTCGTCTGAGAATGGTTATATGAGATGGGTTTTATAATTGTGGTACCAAGATGGTTTTAATTAGATTCATTTCTTTAAATCCTTTTCTCTTCTCATGGTTAGTCATCTGGATTCTTTGCAGCAGAAAGAACAGAGTGATGTTTCTGAGATGTATCTATGGAATATTGTTAATGTATTTAATGCCTAGCGGGTGTATGTAGCTCAGTACCCTGAATCTTGGACATAACAGTTTAATATCTAGATTCTAATTTGAAGATAATGTTCTTCCCATTTTAAGTAGCTAACAGCTGTGTCCTGAAGCAAATGTAATTCACTCTGCTGCGTCCCAAAGCGTATGTGACCTGCCCACCTCTTCTTACCCTTAACCAAGGAGCTCCTGTAAAGCCCGGGTTGCCAGTTCTTTGAAGTGCACTGGGAGTTTTACACATGGAAAAAAGAGGAGAAGAGAGTATCAAACTTGGCCCTTTTCCTTCTCGTCTATTTGAGATGAGTGTCRAGGTCTTGAAAAGCAAAAGGCAGCTGCTCTGAGGTGCTTTTAGGATTGCTGGTACCCCATGAAACATGCCAGATAGCACCCACTGCCTGGTGTTCTTCCCAGTGACACTGGGAGTGACTTTGTAATAGCTGTAGCAAACTGGATTACAGAAGACAGGGGCAAACACAGACGTTGGAGAAGGTGTTTAGTGATTGGCAGGTTTTGTTTTATTTACAGTTTGAGTTAGAAATGTATCYAGATTTAATTATATAAACATAATCTTGCTTGAACATTTCTATTGCACCCCATCACCTCGCAGCTGAAATAGAATACTTGAGCCAAAACACCGCTTTGCCTTCAGACTCTCCATGTAGACCTTGTCAGCAGAGCTCACATTTTACACCCCATTGCAACCCTGCCTGCTTCAGTCCTGCTGGAAGAGACGTGTGATACAGACCTCAAGATAGATATAGCAAAATGACATTTGTGCATAAAGCAAACAGCACCGGCAGTAAAGGCTCCAGTTCAGCAGAGCCCGTAACCACATGTTTAAATATCATTGAAGTCAAGTTAAATTACTTTAATCATATACATAAGTGCTCTGTTGAACTAGGGCCTAATAGTAGTTTCCATCCCTTTCCACATGATCAAGGCTTTTTYGTATTCTTCCACATGCGATAGGGATTTCTTCTTGGTTGCACAGCATGAGCAATTGCTTTGACTTTTGGAAGACTCTCTCTGCAGTTTGAAATTGCTAAGCTGTCGTAAATAGTTTTATGTGGAATGCCTGTAACAGAGAATGCAGTGGAATTTTCCCAGCTCTGTGCTGCCAAGGTAGATTTAACACATCTTTCCCCTGTTTTCTAGGACCACCTGTTATTGCCAGCCACCACACATAACAAGACCAGAAGACCAAAGATGTCTATAGTATTGCCAGCTGTAAACATCAATGGTAAGTCCAAAACATGAAAGAGAATGATTGGAAAGTAATTCAAAGAGCTGTGCCTGACTTGTATGTGGAAACCAAACTCGGACCAAGTGTCTGTCCTTGTGGCCTTGAAAAAGAATTCCAACAGCCTCCTCAGTSAGCCGTAGTTCCCCGGGGTCCTCTYTGGAGCAGGGATGCTGGCAAGTCACCCAGGCCCAGTCACCGGGGCTGTAATGAGGGGCTGGGTGCCTTGGCCAGCAGTTCTGCAGTCTCTTGTTGTTGCTGCTCCTTCAGGGCTCTTGGGGTGAGGCCRACCGGTGCTGGTGATCTGTGTGTARCTCCCTASGGGTACTTCAGTTTGATTCATTGACTGTCGTCTTACCTTGTGATCTGAGTCCCCTTAGCTGCCTTTTCTTCCAGCTAGTGAGGCTTCTGCTGAAAGTATTACTGAAACTTCAAGGAGATTTAGGAGAATAAAGGCAAAACTAGCACAGCATCAGCTTTCACTTTTCTACCAAACTCTGTTTTCAGTTGTACTATGACTAAATATTAGACATAGAGCTTGTGGACAAGACTGGAACAGCCTAGGTGAAGCACTGTAGCAGGTAACGTATAAAAATTCATCCCTTTGTGGTTGCTCAGACAGTGGTCTGATATCAGTGTGATAAACTTAGCGTGGCCCATCCTCAGTCCTTGGCCTGTCATTCCAGCCTTGCAGACCTCAAAAATCAGCTTCACTTTTTAACTGTCTTACGAATGAAAAACAAAAATCTTATTATGCCCTTTTCAAGACGCACCTTTCTCCTAGTCCCACAGGTGCAACCTGCTCCCTGCCTGTTCTGCTGCTTCCCCTCTCCCTGGGGCTCCTCCTGCTCCTGCCTAGCAGAGCAAATTCCTTGGCCTTTCTGATTTGTTAGGATGCACTYTAAAGTGCTGCAGGACAGTAGAGATTACAGCTTTGCATTAAGGATTATTAGTGATCAGAAGTATTCCTGGTCTCGGTTGTAGTCCCTCATGAGAGACAGGGCATGAACTGCACGTCATTAAATCATCTGGTAAGGAGCTGCCACGTTAAGACATGTTTGGGACGCAGCATTGCCAGAATCATCAGACACATCGTGAACCCTCTAAGAGTATAAACTTCTCTTTCTGACTAGCTACACGTTGTAATGCCTTTTAAAAACTGACGTGCTTTACAGCACAAATGAATCATGAACCCGAATGTTTTGTTAAATTCAAGCACGCTGAAAACATTGTCTGATGATGCAGAATTTCCATAAACTTCTTAAAAAAAGAAATCAGCTCAGGCATCCAACATTTTGATAATTACATTTTCCCATGCAGTATGGCAGGTCAAGTGTGATAGTATATAACCAGCTATGCTAGGGAAATTTTTATTAGATTGTATCAGAATTATTTTTGGCATTTTTCTGCCTGAAACTCCCTTTTCTTGTTCGTTACAAGAATCTCTTTCTGGCTGAGCTGACTTATCACATGCAGATGGACACTTTATCACATAAAGAGTAACCTCTATTTCTAATTTAGAAAATGTTTCATCATGAAATGATACTCAAGCCTTACTGTAGGTGAAACAACTTTTCAGTTATCAGAGTAAATATAATTTGGAAAATATATATCAGAACCCAGGGCTAAGTCATATCTTTCATTAATACTGAAATGGTATGAGATTAAGTACTTTCTTTTCTTCAAAACATGAGCATAATCCAGGAAATAAGAAGTGTCCAGGGATTTGGGCAGAGATGTTGAAACACATCAGGCAAAGAACAGCCCTAAGTAAACAACAGCATCAAACATTGCTTCATTTGTGACACTCAACCATCTGATAGGAAAGAAATTTTTAGCTATAGAAGAGAGAGTAGGTAGCTTGGTTTCGTGTTTAACGTGATTATTAATAGCTTGCCTAGAGGAGACTGTTCTCCCCAAAGCTCTGCCTGAAGAAGAGCCCTTCTCTCTCCTTTCAGAGCACCACCCCCCCACCACCTCCTGCCTCTGCAGGGACCRAGCATCCTGAACAGGCATCTGGAAGCTGGCTGACAACAAAGCCTTTTCCCCAGCTGTCTGCTGTTCTTTTAAGCCCACCTTAATTCTCCACCCACGTGCAGGGAATCAGCTGCTGGAAGAGGGTCGACCTCTCTGTAAGGAATTAGCAGAGAAAGAATTTGTCCCTTCCTGTCTCTTCTCGTGCTGCAGCGAGATCTTGGTGGAAGAGGGAACCTTTGCTACTTCCACTTGCTTTCCAGTTCCCTTTGCTGCCACAATCCTGGTAGGGAAGATAAGGGAGTGCAAATGAAGCAGTGTTTGCTCTAAAACATTTTCAGAGCTTCTTCACTTTTATTTCTGTAGGTTCTTTATTTTACCTTGTACTGAAGTTTACCCTGTCGACACCGTCTCCAAATGTGAAACAACATACWGTTCAGCAGAGAACACTTTGACAATCTCTTCCCAACAGGACTCTCATGCTTTTCTGATTTGCCTTTGATTGCTTGAGGGTCTTCCGAGCTCTGTAAGAGACTCTGCCTTTAGTTGGCTTGGGCAGTTCCCACTCGGAGCAGCAGGGATTCATGCAGAGCGCAGGTAGAGACAAAGGCCAGCGGCCAAACTGCGTGTCATTCACTGCCCTTGGTGACTCCATGGAGATGAATGACTTCCTTCCACAAGATTTATCTGGCTGTTTTCACCAGTGAACAAAACAGAACCTCGTTCATCGTTTGAAAAGTTTTTCGGAATTACTCTTGGAGGAAAATGAGATAAATCTGAGCAGCAGCAGCTCTAGTGCTTTTCAGCAGATCTCAACAGAAAATTTTGTAGAAGTATGCATTTATGTGTACATGTCTGTGCACTCAATGTGATGGATGTCTAAGTRAACAGTATTGTACAAAGCAGAAAAATGTGTTAGGAATTTTCAAGGTAAAATCTTGGTTTAAAACAGGGCATTGCCTTGTAAAGAACCTGTGTGCCCCTTTGCATGCTCAGCCCAAACTGTCCCGTGCCCTTCTCTGTGATGTTGGGATTAGCCAGTGAAATCCTCACTCGGGCTGCGGGCTGCTTTGCAGGTGCTTGAGAACTCTTAAGACATGTTTCTTTTTTTTTTTTTTTAAAAAAAAAGCTTGTAGAAACTTGTTACGTGTTGATGCCTCCCTTCCCACCAATTCCCCCTCTCCCAAGCCCCCTCCAAGCTTCCTGGGCCATCTCCCACAGCCAGTGCTTGCTAATGAGTTCCTGCATGTCTGCCTTCCTGGAWGCTTGCACTGTTCTTCACCCTTCTCCCATTTTTCCCTTGGCTCCTGTCACTCCGTGCAGCTCTGTCTTTGACCCCTGCAACCCGCCGAAGACAAAGCCCRGCAATGTTTGAGGACACAAGCAGTATTCATAGAAAATCCATCTGTTGGGACCTTAAGGACCTCAGTGCTRGCGTGCCTGGGGGGAAAGAAAAAGCAGAAGTGGGTAGTCTTAATCCCACTGCACATAGTTCGGAGGGCACCGTTGGTATGTCTTTATAGAGAACTTATTCCGAGAAGAAATATCATGCAGTTTCTCATGGGAATGAAAAGCAACTGCAATTAATAGTTAAACTCCAGTTTTTGTTTTTAAGTAAGTCATGTTTGTTATGCTGGATTGCAACTATTATTTTAGAGATCTAACTATGCACTTGAGACCAGTTAAGTTTCCAGTAGATTTCATTCCTACATTTGCTTTTATTATAATTCCGAGTCTCGTTGGCTCATTACACCAATTCCAAACTGACATATAGGCRGTGCTTTCCTTGAAGTTTAAATGAAAACATCTGCCATTAGCCTTGTATTGACTTAACTGCTGTAAAAAATGCAGTGGGTTATAACATTGATCTCTGTATCGCAGTAATGTATAGAGTACAACATAACCAAGTCACTCTTCCTACTCCCAGCATAGGCCTTCAGTCTCTCCGGGGTATCTGCAGTGCAGCACACGTGACCAGCAGTTCTCTGCTTGCATGTAAAAGTGAGAACATAAATGTAGTYGTTCAGTGTAGGAGATAGAATTCACAATTCAGCCAAAGAGGCCACTTTCATTGCTAGGATTGTTGCAGTGTTTGCACTTTTACTGGTTGCCCTTTTCTCCTGGTAGGAATAGCTGTAAAAAAATGTATGCTCAGTGTGAATACTTGTGGCCTCAGCAGCAGCACAAAGACCAAAAGAACTTCTTTTCTTTTTACAATCCCCATGCAAAAAAAAAAAAACAAACCATCACATGTGGAAGACCTTTTGTTTGCTGGCTCTAGACTGAGGTTTGGTGTTTTCATGCGTAGCCAAACAGAAGTGTGCAACTTCATGGGAAGGCCCTGGGATTGATCCTCGTGCCTGACCTCTAGGGGAGAGAGCAAGCTGGTCCCAAAGGCTGTCACTGTTGTCTTGGGTACTGGGAGATGGGCAAGACTCTCTGATCTGATGGCTCTGCTGATCTGGGGGACCTCAGTCTTGGAGACTCTGACCTGGTTTTCTGTGGAAGTGGAAAGAATGGCCTTTAACTTCTATCTATCTATCTTCTCTTTGAGTCCCTGGAGGAAGCATTTTCCAGCTAAATGTATTGATTACCAAAATAACTCATGTTCTTTCTCTGTTTTGATGAGATCCTCTCTAGCCTMTTTGCCAGCTGGTGTTCCAGGCCTGCCTTTTCCCATGACTGTGTCAGTCTGGTAAGTGGCAAGTTCCTGTTCAAGGAATTGCTCCCAGTGTATGTAAGTGCAGAAGTCAAGAGCAGAAGCTGTTAACTCAGAAGTTGCTTCATGCAGTTCAAATCATCTTCCACAATATGGAACAGGTTATCACAAGAGGGTACTTAGTTGTGAGTATCCACTGATCTGAGAGCTGCTGAAAGGAGAGAGTAAACGGCRTGGATGTCGAACAGAGCAGTTCAAGGGTTGCGTGGCAATAAGTAAGSCCGGCAGATGAGTCTAAAATTCCTCACCTGATTTTTGGGGAATTGGCAATCATGACAGAAAGCATTTTGAATCTTCTACAGATATTGTGGGTGTGTCCTTAGTGTAATGTCCCATGACGGATGTGTCTTTTTGTCCTCAACCTGCCTTCAAAATACTTGTTAGTGTGCTTGAGCCTCTGTACTTCGCCTGTGCTCGGTGGAGTTCTTGGAAGGGTGCTTTCTGCAGTGAACCTTGGCTGCCAAATAGGCTCTTAAAAGCAAGTGTCTCCTGTGAGCGTTTCACAAAAGCCGTGTGCTTTTTTGTGTTGGCCAGCTTCTCGTTGCTACCACTTCCCTCATCCCTGTTTTTTAACATTCCTCATCACAGTGAGGGAACACAGACTTTGGAAGCGCTCTGAAATAGTGAACATTTGGACTAAAATGGTCAATATTAATCTAACAGGAAGGCTTTTTGATCAAGACTGGAGGGCAAGCGGCATGAGGGTTTGAATACAGTTACAAATAATGTTCTTTCAGCCGACAACCACTTCCAAAGCTACTCACAGATGTCCAAGGCTGGTAGCAAACACTGTGTGAAAGGGCCATAAGGCAAACAGAACCCACACAGGCTGAAAAGGAAAATAAAAACAAGCAACTCTTTGTGAAGTGACAATGTTCCAGAAGTTCYCATGTCTTAAGGTTAAATAAATAAAGTGTCTAACTTCCTCTGTCTTCGGGGTCGAGCAAATAGAAGATTGCATTTCCGTCTTTGGGAGCAAGAAGCACAATTCCCAAATAGTCATTGAAGGAGGAAGATCTAGTGTTTGTATGCTCAGATTTGAAACAATACCTCCCGCCTGTGAGCAGATGACACTCCCGAAGGCTGCTGCTTACCCGTTCCGGTAGCCTTCTCTCCCAGCTAGCTCCTCTTGCATTTGCTAGCTTCAGAATGGTTTCCAGGAGGCTAAAGGCCCAGCTCTTCTAGCTGTTGTTGGTTACCTTCCTAGATGGCACACACGAAGCCCCAAGGCTCCCTTTAGCAGCTGCTCTCCTTGGCCCCAGGCTGAGAAGCTTGTACCCCTTGAGTAGGTGTGGAGGACACCTCTCTGAACTCCATGGGCACAGTCAGTGCAGATACTCCCCTCTGTGGTTCTGCTTTTCTTGGGATGTATTTGAGGATGTCTCCCTCCTGCAAGTCTGCAGGTCTTTTTGATAAAGGTATAAACAAGCAGCTCGTGAGTTACCGTGGCTCTGCTGAAGTAAGGATGGATGGCTGCTGGTGGTGCAGAGGTGCCCCTCATCTAAAGCGCTGCTCTAGAGGTCAGGATGGACATCTTGGGAGAAGAGGCTTSCCATTGATCTCGTTTCTGTTTTTCAAAGAGATATAAAGCAGTTTATCAGAACAGAACCCTCCTCACCCCGTCGCCCTCTTTCCTACATTTCTTCAAGTATAAAAATTCATCAGTTTTAAGATTTGATTTAAATTAGAAGGTTTTGACAGATTTTATTGTGTTTGAGAGATTTTRCCCTCCCCAACTATGTTAATATATGTTGAATTTGACAGGAAGAAGATTAACTTATTCAAAAAAAAGTAGGA
Source organism: Eudromia elegans (assembly GCA_003342815.1). NCBI lineage: Eukaryota > Metazoa > Chordata > Aves > Tinamiformes > Tinamidae > Eudromia > Eudromia elegans. The sequence goes on from PTEX01000083.1 coordinate 2,439,465, forward strand.
AAGAAATCGTTCTACACACAAAAATAGCGGAATCTGTGTCACTTAAGTTCATGTTTGTTTAGTTAGACAGGAAACGATCAAGAAATGAAATCATAAAGGCTTATTCCCCAGTGAGTTTCATAACGCTCTGTTTACCTAAATTGCTAAACGAGTAACCTATTTTTATGTATTCGAAAGAACAGGATGATGATTTCAGAGGATCTTCTGTGCCTTTTTGCCCCCTCATTAATGTCTGGCACGATTGGTCTCCTCCGTATAGAGGATGTAAGTGTTGCATATGGCATTTACTCAGGAACACACTGTTCATGAAGGGGGCAGAGAATGAGTCATGAATTAATTGGACTTCATGTTTAGCATTTCAGATGCCAGTGTAGAATTATTACGCCAGATTGTTTTTCCATATAAAAGACACATTATATAAAGTCCACAAGCGAGAGGGGAAAAAAAGCCACRGTGTGAGCTGCCAAAGTGGATATAGCTCCAGAAGGAGCCAAATTCAGTTCTTAGAACTGCGTGAGTGTGAACGTCCCTGCAGAGTCCATGCCCTAGGCGTTCCTTGGGCGCTGATCCTGCAGGGTCACCTATGGAGAGCACCCTGAGYGCCCAGACCTGTGCTGCAAGCTGGAGGGAACCTCGATCCTGGTCTGGGATCAAGGACCTTCTCGCTGCTGTTGGATTTCCTGGTGCGCCGCATCACGGTTCTAGGCTTGGCTCCAGCTACTTAATGCGTTTTCTACRTGTTGTAAATTTAGGATTACATAAGTCCTCTTCGTGTTAAGTTATAGATGGCAAATACAGTGTTACGCTTGCCACAGGCCAGCCCTGGTTCCTGGTAGCTCTGTATGGCTGTAGTGAGCTGAAACATAATTACCTCATGAGCTCACCCTGTAAAAACATAAAGAGCAGCAGCAGAATTGGTAGAGGCAGTTCACAGTTGTGCGTTCTGTCTTGAGAACATCACTGGAGAAAACAGAGAGATGAGTGAAAACTCAGCGGTCCAGGACAGTCRCCTCCTGTGTTTGACTGTGGTGTGYAGGGGAGYGCAGGCAGCTGGGCTGGAGGCTCTGCCTTGTCCTCGTGCCCCAGCCTGCACAGCGCGGTCTCCTCGGCAGCATCTTCGGCGATCGGAGTATCCTCTGGACACGATCCCGAGGCAAAGGCCAGGCCTGGGCTTGGAACACGTGTGGGAAACCTGCCCTGAGCGTCCGAGGAACGGTTTCGATCTCGGTCATCCTCCACCGCGCTGTAAGGCATCTGCCTCCATCCTGGCTCTGACTCAGATGTCAAGATGTTGGTGAGCGCCTGCGCAGCACAAATACACCCCGGGCACATGTTGGCTCAAATCTGGGCTGACTTCCTATGGAAAAGGAGGCAGCTCTGTTTCAGAGCCAGGATTCGTGCGTGTCTTAAGCAGGTGAATTCTCTTTGCTGTAGCTGTGTGATAACAGAGGCAGAAATCTTTAAAAACTAGCTTGCTTTTATTAGCACCTCCCATTCAGAGAGGCCCTGGGCAACGTATGTGCATAATTGGTTTTTAAATAAACTGACAAATGCCACGAATCAAAGATGGGCACATGGAGGAAAGCGCATGCCCCACGCAGACAGAAGCTGCGCAGGGATCTTGTTAAAAATACTCCTCTGTGACTAGGGCTGAGCACAGTGTCTAAATAAATGAGGTAATTTTATGTATCCAAGTGAGACAGGTGGAAAATGCAGCTCACTCTTTGGATACCATCCAGCCTATAAGGAGATTTGGGCTGCAAGTGAACAGAAGGTGTCACCAGCCTTCGCTCCTAATGCAGAGACACAATTTCACACCAGAGCCCAAATGATATTGGGTTGTAGAGTAGGTCCGTGTCAATGAAGAAGTGATACTGCCTCCTGGGGAAAAAAATGCAGTTAATTAATGAAGTTAATTGTATCAACAGAATATAAATTGAAATTATAAAGTCCCTATTACAGTAATGTTCAACTCGGAGGGCAAGGGCTATGTAGTAATGAGAAAACACATTAAAAATAAAATCACTAAGGTGAAATACTGGCAGGTGGTCAGAGAATTGATTAAAAATTAGAAGTTTGGAGCAAGACCTTAAAATGACACCCCCCACACACACCCCCAAAAAAGCCAGCTTGGTCAAGCAGCAGAGTAGATTATTACAAGTAAGAGGGCATCGCTTGAGCAATGGAGCTTGTAGCCAAATGAGAAAATAGAAAAAAAAAAGAGTAATTTCTGAATTTCTGGCAGGATAAATGTAGTCCAAAAATACATATTGAGAAACAACTTGAGGATTAAAAAGAAAAAAAAAAAAGGAAAAGCCTTTCAGAGGAGCCCTGCCAGGACATCTGCAGAGCCTGTAGAGGACCAAGGTGTGAAGGAGCAGTGTCAGCACCATAGAAGAAAAGCGTGAAGCCTTCTTGCCTGGTGTCCCCACCTGAGGATATTTAAGAAAGTGGCAAGTGGCAAATGAGGCAAATCTATTTAAAAGGGCCTCGGGACCTATGGAGAATCAGGTTTCACWTTTGCGCAAGCTGGTTGAACCTGTGAGAGCTGAGAGTGCTTGGACACATGCACTGGATGTCCTTGTGGATTAGTGTATAGCTAAAAGGTATGAAAGAAAGGGAAGAACAGATGGTCAGGCTTTGCAATGAAAGGGAGGTCGCCCATAGACTCCCATGCAGAGCTGGGCTGGGGTCAGTGCCCTACAGCATAATTGTGTCTGATCCTAAAAAGGGAGAAGAAACAGCCTGGGGATTGAGTTTGGAGATGTTACCTCATTATTTAAGGTCATCAAATAGAGAATTTCTTGCCGTAAAGTCTCAAGAGTGATAAAACACCAGATGAGGCTTCATGTGAATAAAGGCAAAGGAAATTAAGTGGGACTGATGCTCCTGATTAAAAGCATAGTAAAAGAGTCACAGATTTGAACCAAGCTGTTAGTGTGTGGCGGGCAGAGCACAGAGTGCCCTTGCAGCAGCAGGGCCTCTAACGACCACTGCTAATGACCTCGGGGGGGTTTCTGTCTTCCTCCCCGGGAGGCATTTTTTTAAAACCATTGAGCGAGTATGTGCCCTCGCCCTTCATGCACACACNGCTAATGACCTCGGGGGGGTTTCTGTCTTCCTCCCCGGGAGGCATTTTTTTAAAACCATTGAGCGAGTATGTGCCCTCGCCCGTCTGTCCAATCATTAATCATGCCATTTTTCATCCATCCATCCATCCATCCATCCATCCATCCCTCCCTCCCTCCCTCCCTCCCTCCATCCATCCCCCCGGCCGCAGCAGTGCCGGCAGAGCACAGCGGCCCCTCAGGCTGCAGGCCCTGCTGTCAGATGTGCCCACGGCACCTTTCTCCTTGCAGGATCCTGCAGGTGCAGCAGGAAATACACCCAGGGCCTCCTGGCCCTTGCTGCCCTCGGGCAGAGCTGACGTTTGCATCCTGAGAAAGGTTTTCCAGCTCATTACAAGAAGAGGAAAAATGGGAAGCCGGCATTGCACTTCCTTTTTAGGCTCTGCTCCTGTGCAGAGCAGGCCTGGTTTTATAGAGCATGCAGGCAGTTTGTTTATAGCTTTTGACCCTCCCAAGCAGGCATAAGAAGGTTCTGCCTAATGGTGCTCTTCTCTCTGCATCCTCTTTCCTGTCTTTTTTCCCCCCCAGGAAAGCTTTATGTGCTTGAACAGAGCTGTGCTGGCCCTTGTCTTGCATTTCCTCCTCTCCTGCTGGTGCTGTGTAAGCTGGTTGGGTTCCAGGTGTGACCTCCCTCAGCCAGCTCTTGGAGGACTTTATACGAGAGCGGGTGACAGTGAGACCGTGCTCACTGATGGCTTTCAYCGTAGCAAGGATGCAGCTTGGAAAGCAGCCTCAATAGCTGAGGAGAAAACGTTGGGAAAGAGGAACAGTCCCGTTCCTGTATTGCATGGAGACCCTGCAGCCCGGCACTGTTTGAGAGGTACTGGAAGATCTCAAAAGCAGAAATGCCCAGGATCTCATTTAACCTGAGTCCATTTAACAGCAGAGTCCACAGAGGTAAGGCAGGTGCAATAGTTTGCTTGGAAGTAGTTCAGAACAGGCATTTGCATTTGAAAAAGAAAAGCTGGTTAGGCTGCACTGTAACGTCCTCCCTGGCCTGGAGTAATAATGAAATCTGTAAATATTTTAGAAACCCTGCTGTGTTGTTGCAGCGAGTGTATTTTTAGTCTTGGTAGCTGTTACAGTAACACTGCTTCATTTATATACTTATTTGGAAGTGTATACCAACCCTTCACGTGGAAACATAGTGCAGATGTACCGGAGAGGACAGTCAGGGCTGCTCAGTGCCCATGAGATGGAAGGGTTCAGGAGTCACAGTGTGGGGAAAGCTCCTTGAATGACGCCTGGGGACAGCCCAGGTCCCCTCATCTTTCAGGAAACTTTTCCCAACTCTAGTTTGGGACAAAGCATGTTGCAATATGAGGGGGTTTTTTGGTAGTTTCTTGCCAAATCATTCTTTAAACAAAACATTAGCCTTGCCAGCTTGGCACAGCTACTACAAAGCAACCAGAGATACTGGCAGGGATCTGCTGGCTCTGTGAAAGCTGTTGAGGTTCCTGCTGATTTAATGGATGGGCATGAAGAGTAAGTTTTGAGTGTAACTCAACACTGATGCCCACTGTTTGGCATTCACTGTGACAAAGCAGTTTCTTGATAGAATGACATGTGAAAACAATAAAAGGTGTGAAGATTTTTCCAACAAAGATAGATGTAAAAGAGATTCTTGCATCATCTTATTGAGAGATGATATACTGACACTTAAATTTCACATTAACTAAACAAGGTCCATGGGTAGCAAATAGGCTCTACCCTGTTATTTCAGCAAGGTCGGGCAGCATGCTCAGCCTCTCTGCGTATGTGCAGGCTTCAAGCAGGAGTTTTATTGCAGCAGGCATCGTGCATGTAGGTGGAAAGGGTAAATCACAGAAATAAATAACTTTTTTTTGTCCTGTCATTGCATCCATAGGGCCAAGACTGATAAAGGTTTGAGTCTAGAGAGACAATTCACATCCCCCTTTGCTCTGTCTTCCTGCAGAAAAGCACCAGAATTTCATTGCCTGCCTCGCAAGTCTTCCTCTGCTGCCCTGTTCTAAACGAGCATCCCGTATACCTGCCCTCAGACATGAGCCTCGAGGGGGGTTTGTGGGGTTTTGACCGTGTGGCTGATTGATTCAGTTCTACTGAAAAGCAAGAGTTTGGGTTTTAAGCAGCATCTAAAGAAAGAGTTTTGAAAATCTGATTTTTCAAGTATTAGAGACCCTGACCATCTTTGGTCATTAGTGGCAAGAGTTATTACCATCAGTCCTATTTACTGTTTTTAGTTTGGGCTGCTGCCTTCAGCTCGCATTGACTGGATTTTGCAGCATGTCCATGTGTGAGAGGAACCGCTTAAACCCTCRAGAGCAGCCCAGGGACAGGGTCGATTTGGGCTCCCTAGATCCAGCTGACATAGGGGGAGTTTCCTGCCTAATGTCTGGGACTGTCTGGGAAAGTGCAGGCGGAGGAGGGCAGTGCTTGGCACAATAATGTGCCAGATGCTGTTATTTGAAAGGAGTCTTATCTGGATCGTGGCTTTTAACCCCTTTTGCCTGAGCAGTGCTAGCAGGTCAYTGACTGCGACATCGAGGTGCTTTTGGCCTGAAAGGACAACTCCTTACTCCTGTTCTGCAGTTTTGTTCTGGGGCTATATAATATGAAACGCTGCATGTTCTAAGCTTTAAAGAGAAGCAATAAAGCTATTTATAAATCCAGGCACCTCGACAGGGGAKCTGTTCCCCTGCTTTCCCTTACGTAATCAAGCAGCTCATCAGTCACAGGTAATTCACCACGATAAACATTGGGAGGCGTGGGGCGTCCGGGGTGGCCCGCACCCTGCCCGGGGGCAGTGCTGCCCTCCCACACTTGGGTTTTCACTCCTGCCTCCACAGACACCGTGTCCTCCTGCATCTCTGGGAAATCGAGGCTCCGAGGGAGGGCCACCACAGTGTGGAGCCCAGCGCAGGGCCTTCTTGTCAAGGTTCCCCCCTCTGCTGGAWGTGAACGGTCCTCCCTCGGCACAGAGCAGCAAGGGGGCCGCCCTCACCCAGCCCATCTCGCACTGAAGGCCGGCGCTGTCAGCCCGAGGCCTCTGCAGCCCCGTAGGCTGCTTTAGATGTGGCCGCCCACGGCAGCTCATGCTAGCAGAGCAGGACGCCGTTGGGTTCACGTCTCCCCAGCAGGGAAGGGGAGGTGATGGCGTCAGGTCTAGTCCTTGTATTTCATTGCTGCTTGGAGGTCAGTCAAAGATAAAGCACCTTTTCCAGAAGCGGGGCTGATGGCCCCGGCCCCGTCGTGCCCTTAGCTCGCACACAGCAGGGCTCTCCAGTCCTCGGGGCTGTCCTGCAGTGCTTCTGCCCAGCCCCGGTTGTGCTTGTGGTCCTGAACTCTCCTCAGCGTCTGCTCTTCGCTCTTGAAATGTAGCCTGATGATTTTGGACAGTTTCTGTCTGTTAGCAAAACCCATCGTCTAATCCAGTATTCCAGAGTGCTTGAAATGTCTCCAGGTCAGCGTCTTCCAGCAATCTGATAAGTTTGCTCTCTATTCCTCATCCAGGTTGTGAAACAATTAGCTGGAAGCGACCCCGGGACAGAGCCATGTGGAATCATTTTTGAAATGCCTGTCCTTTCGAGAGCGCCCCGGTCTTTCCATAGACACTGGCTCGTGTTGACTGCGYTGGGGTCGCGTTAGCCCGTTGTGCTGCTGGGAGCCCCGTGGGCTCCTGCGGGGCGGCGGTGTCACCGCCGGTGGTGCCGGGCCCCCCGCACGCTCTGCCTCCCGCTCCCACCAGTGGGGTGGTGGTTGTCCTTGGTAGTGCCAGGGAACCTAAGGACAACCCACGCTGCTGGCAGCTGCGCACGGGGGGGGGGCGCGGGAAAGTCACTGCCCCAGGGTGCTCGTGGAGGGGTTTTCCAGGCCCCGGCCTCCAGCCCAGCTCGCTTCAGCCACTGGTGGCTTCGCCACACGTTCTCCTGTGCAGACGAGGGCTTTTCAAGCTGTTGTCTCCACAGCTTTAAAGCTGCGTGCTGCATTTTCAGCTTTCTGTGTCACAGGGAGCCGCTGGGTGCCTATGTGCTCCCTCCACCCAAGATAAGCCGGGCGCTTCCCTCCCCTCGGCCTTCCATAGCGCTCCTCGTGCAGCCCACGTCCTGAGTGTTCCCAAGCCCGTCTGAGTCTCGTCCCGGTGCTGGTTTCAGGGCAGCCCCAGGCGTGATGCGCCGTCTCCCTCCTGCTCTGCAGGCACCTTCCTTCTCCTCCCYGCAGCGTCCAAGCTCTGTCCTGCCCCATCCCGGCGCTTGAGCCTTGCAGGCACCACAGCAACTCCAAAACCCATCCTGCAGACCCGTCCTGAGCGCGGCCCGTGGGGCCCACGAGCAGAAGCAAAGGAAGAGGGGGGGGCAGCAGGAAGGGCTCATGTGGGGGACGTGGCCCCAGCAGGGCTGAGGCGGCCCCGCTGAGCCGGGCCCCGGCGCTCGGCGGCACATCAGAGCCCTTGCCCTGCACTGCTGCAGGTGGGAGCTTGGATTTCCCTCTCCTCGGGCCCGCAGCCCCCTACACCGGGCTTTGCTCCCGCTTCTCATTACTCCAGCAGACACGTTGGACCTAATGGCTTCTGCAGGTGGCGTGGGGCACAAGCGGGCCYGGCCGCAGTTGTCAGCTGTCATCCAGAATCAGAGTTAATCCAGGAAAGCAGTAAAAATTAGTAATGTATATTGCATTCCTGCGATGCATACGTTTTCCATTAGGTGCTCCTGCAGCCTCGCGGCGCACAAAGCAAAGCCCGCTGACGGCAGCCGCTGTTGCTGACTCTGAAAAGCAAGGCCCGGTCGTGCCTGGAAACCCGATCGCGGCTCCCGCATTCCTGGACACACTGTCTTTTGCAGGGAATCGTCTCCCACCTTTAAATCCAGGCAGCAGATGCTGGCCACATGCAGGGCCAGGTTTGTGGCTGCCCAGCCCCTGCGTGCAAGGCCAGGGGCCTCCGCAGCAGCGATGCTGCCCAGCTCTCCTGGCTCTCCTGCACCTCTCCTAGCAGCCCTGGGCCCTTTGGCAACTAGTTCTTGCTTCAGAGCACTGGCCTGCGGGGCTCACGCTGCCTTTCCCTGTTGCAGAGAACGTGATCAACGGGCAGGACTACGAGGTGATGATGCAGATCGACTGCGAGGTGATGGACACGAGGATTCTGCACATCAAGAGCTCCTCGGTCCCGCCGTACCTGCGGGAGCAGCGCCGAAACCACAGCGACACCGTCTACAGCTCGTCCCCCTCCGTCCCCGAGACGCCCCACGCCCTCAGAGCGATTGTCAAGTCCCTGCAGTAGCTCCTCCTAAGGTCTTTCTGCTCCTGTTGGTTTCCACAGCTGTTTAATTCTCCTCCTGGCTCGGCACTTTCTGCCGCGGCCCGGCCCGGCCTCCCGCTCGCCGGCTCCGACCCCTTCCCGGCTCAYGCCGAGCCCTGGACGCGGCTCCGCTGAAGGCGGCCGCTGCCCTCGGCGGCTGCTCCCGCCTGCGCGGGRCCGGGGGCTCCCGCGGCGCAGCCTCTAATGACTCCAGCATGTTACGGCCCCCCCGCCAGAGCCAGCACAGAGGACGCTCGGCTTCGGTGGGCCAGACACTTGGCTTCCCTTCCTTGTCTGAACCACTCACTGACCGGGTTTCTTTTTTTAAATTTTATTGATATTGTTATTATTTGTGTGTATAGCTGTTAGGACATGGGAGTCCGCACTGAACCGCAAGCCCCGAAGACACGGAGGGCTCGGGGAGGGGGCGGCGGGGGGGGTAACCCACCCCGTAGGCCGCTCGGTGCCTTGCCGCGGTGCCCTGTGCCACGTCGGCAGCGCGAGGAGTCGCGCGGCCCCAGCCCCGGTGCTGTGAGTGCCGGGAAGCGCCGCGCTCACTCGGCCGGGGTTTTGGCCGCGCTCCTCGCGCCGCTTCCATTTTCCTGGCCCCGGCCCCAGCTGAGCGCAGGCCAGCTTGCACCGGAGTCAGGAATAACCCCTCGGCCCCGGGCGCCTCCAACGCCCCTGGCCCGGAGGAGCCCGGACACAGGGGCACTTGGGGTGCTGCTGGCAGCCCCGGGGCCTCATCCTGTCGCTGGGAGGCTCCCGTGGCACCTCGGGCCCGCTCCTCCCTGCGGCCTTTGCACTGACGGCAATAAACCGGTTCTTTCTTCACTACTATCGCTTGCCTGGTTCATGCTCGTCTCACTTGATTCTCCCCTGTTTGCGACCTGGCAGCCCCGAGCACCTGCACCAGCTGTCCCCGGCGCATCCTGCCCACAGCACCTCGGGCCTGCCCGGACCCAAAGAAAGCCCCAGAGAGCCACAACCGACGGTACTTGCTCTTTTATTATAAACAGCGGGTAAATACAAGAAGCTGCCAGGTGAGGAAGGGCAGCGGCCGATGGCCAGAAGGGCCGGGAGGTGGGCAGGGAGGGGGCTGGGGCCGCAGGCGCACGCAGAACAAACCCACAGAAATCATCTACACGTATTTACAGAGGCCGCCAAGCGCCGCTAAGGCCGAGCGGAGGGGCCCTGGGGGCAGCCGCGAGGAAGGACAGCTCCCGGTGACACGCGCACCTCCGCCAGGCCAGAGCAGTTTGTGTCATTGCCGGTTGCTTTCCTATCACGACCCTATTAGCAGGGCCCTGGTGCTGGCCACGCGTAGGAGAGCCGGGCTCTCCTCTCCTGCAGGAGCCACCCCGCTGCRGGCCGGCCCCTCCGCACCGCCCGCGGGCTCCCCATAAACACAGAACAAGGTTCCCCCAGCGGCCAAGGGGGTCAGTCGGGCTGGGGATCGATCCACGATCCACCTTTTTTTAAAAAAAAAACCTGAACCCATCATTTACTCTTTGATTTGTACAAAATAATAATAATAATAACAATAATAATAAAAGGTGCTGGTGGCCCCTAGCAGCATCCTGCTGTTGCCGGGGTCTCAGTAGGCAAAGATGACGTGGTAGGTGACCTGGTGGCCGTTGTCCCAGGCGTAGAGCAGGCGGTCCTTGGGGTTGTAGTCTATCTGGGTGGTGTAGGCGTACTCGTTCTCGAAGAGCAGCCGCGGGATGATCTGCGTGTTGGTGTGCGTGTCGAACGCGTACGAGATGTTGGCGTTGCGCTTGTTGTAGCTGTCGACGGCGTAGAGCACCCCGCAGATGACAAAGCAGTTCCCGTAGAAGTTCTTGCGCAGCCCCGTCCGCCACGTGGTCTCCTTCTGCGTGCTGAGGTCGGCCGCGTTCAGCTTGCTGAGCACGATCACCTCCTGGTTGAAGCCCTCGTAGCTGATGGCCGGGTAAATGACCCACAGGCCGTTCTCATCCACAGCAAAGTCCACGTCCGAGTGGCCGCGCCACCGCCACGGCGTGGACTCCTCGTAGGCCACGTCGTGCAGCATGGCCCAGGCGGCCACGTACCGCTGCTTCAGGTCGTACTTGATGATGTTGCGCGTGAAGGCCCGGTTGTAGTAGAAGGAGCCGTTGTAGACGACGTGCCCCGTCCCGATCCAGCTGTACGGGAGCTTGTAGGAGTTGCTCCAGCGCCCTGAGGGACAGGACATGGGGCTGGTGACACCTTCCCTTCACCTTCATGCTCACCCTCTGCCTTCAGGCTCTGCCTGGGCTCCCTTCCCAGCCTCCATCTGCAGCCTGGCATGGTGATTTCCTCCTGCTATCCCAAGCTCCTCTGGAGCCCCGCTCTGTCCCATCAAGAGCCTCTAGCCACAATAGCCCCTCTGGGGTTCAACACCACCCCGGGAAAAGGCAGGCAAGAGCTGCCATGGGCAGACCTGCTCCACCAAGACCTCAGGTCTGGTGCCAGCGCTGGAGAGGGGCTCCCCATCTCWAGAGCTGGAAGGGTCACCAGGCTGGCCCTGCCATGGACCCTGGGAGTGGGTGGTTATTGGGACCGGCTGAGCTGCAGCCAGGAAAACGTTGGGCACGTGGGGAGCAGCRCGGCGCGGCATGGCACCAGCCCACCTTGTTTGAAGTTGTCGAGGTTCCGGAACTCCACCAGCGTGTTCCCGTAGTAGTAGTTGGTGACGTAGATGCGCTCCTCCTTGGCCAGCGGGTCCTTCATCCAGGCGCCCTCGTTGCGCCCGTACGTGTTCTGYGTCGTGGGCCCCGAGATGGTGGAGAGCGTGTCCTTGCAGCGCCCTGCGCGAGCACACAGGCTGGCCAGGCGAGCGCAGGCACCGCGCACCCCACGTGCCCCAGCAACACCGCTCCCCCGGCCACCTCCCTGGGGCAGCACGAGGCCACCAGCGATGGGCGGGGAAGGGGCCCTTGCACTCACCGATGATGTTCCTGATGTCCTCCTCCTCCAGCGCCTGCTTGGGGGTGGCTGGGATGGTGGGGCTGGCCGGCACGGCAGGAGTGCTCGCCTGCTCCGGGGCGCTGGTGGCGGGGCCCGTCCCCACATCCTTCATGCCGTGGACAGCGCCGGTGGGCGCTGTGGCCATGGGGAGGCTCCCCGCTGTGGTGGGTGCCACTGTGCTGGCCGCGGTGGAGGCCATCGGCACCTGCGAGGGCTCAGGGCCCGTCGGCTCCACCGTGGTCTGCGAGGTGGGCGGCAGCCGTCCCGGCGCCGTAGGGTCGGGCACGGGCCCCGCGGGCACCAGGGGCGCCGTGGGGGCAGCGGCCCAGGCTGGCGCGGTGGTGGCRCCGGTGCCGGTGCCAGGGGTGGGCGGCCACCCCACGGGCGCGGGCTTCCTGGCGCCCTCGGCGGCCCGCCCGCTGGGCCTCAGCAGCTGGTCCTCGATGAGCAGGTCCATGGTGTTGTCCCCGCTGAAGAGCTCGTCCGCTGCCCAAGGCAAGCGGGGCGGTGAGCGGAGCCRCGGGCGCCCGGCCACCAAAGCACCGCGAGCGCGGAGCACGCCGGGGCAACRGGGCTGGTGGCCACGTCCCCAGCAGGAGCGGCCACCGCCGCCGTCCCTGCCCTCGGGATCCCACCCGTGTCCTGAATGCTGCAGGGACCTCGACGCAGAACGCTGCCCTCTCTGGAGGCGCCTCTGCCCCGAGGAACCCTCCTCCTGCCCCCTCCAGAGCCACTGCCACAGACGCCTCTAAAAGGACACCGGGCACGCAGATCTACACGACTAACATATACTTAATAAACTTGCATTTAATTCCTGGGAAGGTGTCGGTTCTGGGCATTTTACGCAGTAACAGTGCCTTATTTCCATAGCTACTACCTATCTTCCTGCAATAACACTGCATCACTCGCCCATGCACGGTCCAAAGGCTGGGTGCCCTCGCTGCCACCTTCAATGGGGATTTACCAAAGGCTCTGCTGCTCTCGGTCAATATGCCCAGCTTTAGCTCCACCACACACCTGAGAAAATAGGAGTGGGTCGTTTCTCTTCCCTCCCCTCCATGTTTTCATCTCCCATCTCTGCGTTTCCATTCTGCAGTTCTGGTTTTCCTGCTCCCTGGCCTCCTTTCAGGAACCACGTCTCCTGGATTAGCAGCTCGTTCGTCCCGGCGGTTCCCCAGCTTCCCTCATTCCAGAGGCACGCCAGCCCTGCCTCGGCAAACCCCTGCATCCCGCTCCAGCCTCCCCGTCTCGCTCCGCCTGCCGCACCGGCGCCCCTGCCCGCAGCACTCAGCTGCCCTGGCCTTCGCAGACGGGCTCCTCATCCTCACCCGCATCTCCTGCCCCCAGGCCTTCCTCCTCTCGCAGCCACCCCACGTTCCCCGGGCACAGGAGGAAGGCGCTGGGGCAATAGGAGGCCCTCACAAGAGCCTTCAGCCACTGATGGGCACTGCAAGAGGGACAGCTGCCCTCGGCAGGTCATGGGACCTCAAGGGCCGTGGCTGCAAACCCAACTCACGTTGCTCCTCGATGTCGTTCTCCGAATCCGGGAAGTGCGCCTTGTAGTAGGTGACCCCTCGGACGATGGTGGGTTTGGAAGGAGGCCGGCTCCTTATGTGCAGTTTGCTCTGCAAGAGCTGCCTTGACTCCTCATCCTCTGGAGCAAGGTGAAGCTCCGGGAGGGACTCGACCGAGTTGATCTGCTGAGAGATGGTTTCATCCTTCAGGAATCTTTCTTCATATTTTCCCTGGAAGAGACACACGAGGTCATTACAAGATTGGCCAAAACACGCAGCCGAGCCTCAGGGAAGAACTCCGCGCCGGGGACGGGGGCCAGCCAAGCCCTGGGGAGGTGCCGCGTCCTCCCTGCCCTGCCAGGGTGCCCAGCAGAGCCTGCGGCCAGGGCCAGGCGTGCGCAGTGGAGCCGCAGCCTGGCGGCACCGCCGGCTCCAGGTCCCCTCCTTCCCAGCCATTCCCACACCATTCCCGGACCATTCCCAGCTCACACCTGCTGCCACCGAGCAGGAGGTGCTGGGCGAATGATCCCATCTCTAGGGCCAGAGCTGCAGGGGATGAAGTGATAGCACCAGCAGGGGCGGCCTGGTGTCCCCCGGGGAAAGGATCGGGATGTGACAGCAGACACCAGGCTGTGCCCTCAAAGGACACGGTCCCCGAGCGTTCCCCATGACRCGAGACAGGAGGAGAATGATCCAGTTAGGAGAACGCTGGAGCGGGGCTGGGCATCCCTCAGCAGAAGGGCTGGGAGCTCCCTGGGCTCGGGAGCCGCTCACGGCCGAGGATTTCACCTCATTAAAGGAAAGCGGAAAGACAGCCCGGAACATCGAAGTGACGCCCACTTGGCCCTGGGGACAGGCCCGGCGCTCCTTTGAAGCCCTGCTGCAATTAACATCGAGCAAGGGGCAACGTGGGGAGATGAGGTCACTCGGGGTAATAAGAGCCCCGCAGGGCTGGATCCCGCTCCATCCCGCTCCATCCCGCTGCCACACAGAGCCAGGCGCTGCCGGCGCGGGGCGAGCRCAGAGCCTGCGTGGTGGCCGTGCCYGGCGCGAGCAGCCTGAGAGCTGCTCCCCTTGTCCCCGGAGCGCCCCAAACCAGCCGAGGGCGCGGGGTGGCCTGGGGGAGGCTGGCTCCCCAGGGCCCCTCACGGTGCCCACGGCAGGGCTGCCCCACGCAGGGCGGTCACCGTGCAGTGGGCGGCCTGAGGCCGGGCCTGGCGCCGGCAGGACGCGCGAGCCCCGTGGGGCGGGAGGCGCCTGGGAAGACGCGGCCCCTCGGGGCAGGGGCGCCGGCCCCCCGGCCTCCAGTCCCGCTAATGAAAGGCTCCGCGTGCCGCCGGCACAGAGATTCCCAGCGCCTTCCAAGCGGCCCCGCGATGACATCACCCTTTCCGAGCAGCGAGGCGGCTGGGCCGCCTCCGACCTCTCAAAGCAACAACGCGCGGAAGGGGGGCGGCTCGGGGGGGCGGCTCGGGAAGCGGCTCAGTCCTGCTCCCTGCTCCGGCCGCAGCTCAACTGTGCTGAGAGGGGCAGCCCGGAGCCTGCGGGGCGGAAAGGGKCTCGGAAAACAAGCCCAGGGCCTCTGGGCACCCCGGGGCTGCCTCGCGGGCACGGTGCTCCCCACACCGGGCCCGGCACGCCGGGGAGCTGCCGGGACGCTGCTCCACAGGGCCGCACGCACCTCGGTGTGCACGTAGGCGGCCTCGGCGTCGCGCTGCAGCGAGCCCTCGATGTCAGCCAGGCTGTTGGTGAGCAGGCTGGAGCAGTTCTCGTCCCGGCGGTGCGGCGCCCGCGCATCCTCCTCCGCGGCTGCTCCCGGGCTCCGGCTCCGCTCCGTGACGTTCCTGGACATGCCCTAGCAAAGCGAAGGAAAGGAAGCTTGAGATCCCCAGGTACCCTCCGCCACGGGGCCTCATGGAGCAGGGGGCCGGTTCACGGGCTTGGACACGGTGCCCGGGGCGGCCGTGGGTCCACGTTCCCAGAGCAGCACACCCCACAGGGGCCGCACCATGCGGAAACACGCCCGACGTCTCGGGGCACCAAAGCTCCGGGCTGAGCGCAATGGAGAACGTGGGCACAGACCGTGTTCCCACGACGCTCCTGGCCCCAGTGCTACAGCTCAGGCCCCACTCATCTCTCCGGGTGCTGCCCAGAAGCCAGGAGGCTGGAGAGCTCCCAGCAGACGTCCCTGTCTCTCTGTCCCTTGAGGAAAGGGCCTCAAGTCTCCTGAAACTGCCCTGAGCCTTGATAACGGCTCCTGAAGGAAGAGGACACAACAAACCAAAATATGCCGAGTCTCGGCCTGGCCTCCTCTGCCAGCGGGGCAACGTGCCCTGTCCAAGCACCTCAGCAAGTCCAGCTCCTCTCCCACGAGAGGAAGGAAGCCCAAGATGTTCCAGCCTCCTGCTCCTCTGCACCGCTCATGCTGAGGAGGAGAGGCCAGGAGAGCGGCAGAGCCGGCGTCCCCGTCCCGGGCTGCTCCTCGCCGGGCAGGAGCATCTCCTGCCCTTCCTGATCCCAGAGCTGCCTTGTGTGCAAGGCTTGCTGCGGTCCCTGGCCATGGCTTCTGGACCTTCCCTCCTCAAGTGGCAGCTGCTTTGAATAGATGGCACATCAATCAAAGCCTTTTTGCATGGACACTGGGGGCAGTTCCTCCCGGCCCTTCATTTAATTCCTCCCCAAACCCTCTAGGAGCCCCATGCGTGATCTCAGGTGTCGGCGCGTGGCCCGGTGSCCTTGCTGCAGAGCCCTGCGGCCCCTTTCCTTCGCGGACACCACTGTGCAAAGCTCCCTATTGCGGCGGGAACATCTCACTGACCCCTCCTCCCTGCAGAACCATCCCTCGGAGCTCACGCAAGACACTACCCGCATCCGGGCAGCTCCCACTAAGCCAGGCCTCTCTATTCCCTCCCGTCTGCAGCGCTGCAAAGCCACCGTGACGTCCCCCAACAGACACGTGCCATCGGGTCTGCTCTTTGCTGAACGCGCCGTGCAGACAGGCTGGCACCCAGGACAGAGCCGCAGCGATCCCTGCGTGCAGGAGACGTGCGGATGGGCAACTGTCACTGTCCTTACACACAGCCCTAGGACTCACCTTCATCCTAGCTCATGTTAACTTCTGACTTGGCCATTGGCAGGTCTGGGGGGAACTCGCGCTCTGACTACCTGAGTGGCCCCAGTGTGACCCGTTTGGACTTGACGTCACGCTGCTCAGCTCCCCAGATTGCCCAGGTCTCTGCAACAAGCCCAATCCCAGGCTATCCAGATCTCTGCACCAAGCCCAAGTAGTTTAGCTGGAGAATCAGCCAAAGCGCAGGAGGAGGGTGGGATTGCAAACAAAAGCATTGGTTCTTTGTTGKTTTTAGACACTAAAACCCCTTTTAGGGGAATCGCCTTCCTTGGAAAGCCAGGATYCTCATGCCAGGCATGTGGCTCTCAGTGGCCTCCTTCCTGATCCCTGGCATGTAGCATGCCATGCCTTCCCCAAACACTCCGCAAGGGGARTTTTTGCTTTATAAACCATCGCTCCTTGGCTCCTGGTGCAGCCGAGTGGRACTGCTCCGCATGGGTAGGAACGTGGAATGACTGTCGCACGTACGGACCGAGGGAGAACGCGGCAGTATCTAACCCGGCAGCCTGCTGCTGCAGAGCTGAATGCAGCTCAACAAACTGCAGGTCAGCAGCCAGAGCAATGTTAAAGTGCACGGAGGTAAAAATGAGTCCACTGGACACCTGCTCTAAGGAACTGAAGGTACTTTATCCACGCTTCCAGCTCTGTCGAGCATTTAGCTCCTTTTAGAAGAAGCCAAGATGTAACTTGACCATTAAGAACTTTGGCCTCTGTGGGCACAGACCAGAGGCGATGGAGCCAAACTCTCCTCCATGGGGACAGGATGTGCAAACGGCCGCATGGGAGGCTCAGGTGGGACGCGGGCACCAGCYGCTTCCCCAGGTGGGCGCCTGGCACCAGCACCGGCGAGGCGGGTGGCTCCGGGCCGGACACGGCCCCAGCTCCCGGACTGGGTGCCGGGAGGGCRGCCCAGAGCTCCGGCGCTTCRCTCGTGATCCCGGCTCCCGCTGTGCCAGTGCGGCTGCCGCATCCTCACCGCACCCGGGAGGGGGTTTTGCACGTGAGGGTTCAGCTTGTGCTGAGGACTAGCAGGACTGGGCAACAACACATTCACCACGGCTGGTGGCTGCGGTTGCTCTCGCCTAGGGGTTTCTGAAATGGTTKTACGTGAGTTTTGGTGGTTCAGCTCAGTTCCTTTCGTTCAGTTTAGTTTAGTTTTAGTCCAATAAAGACAAAGGGAATGTCTCCAAAACCGCATAAAAACCAAGTAGCAGTGTCCACACGGGGCGTGTTCTCACAGTTCTCTAAGAGCTCTTTGTGCAGTGATGGTTTGGCCCACAGAGATGTCCCAAGGGAAAAATAAGGGGGCTGAAGATGTGATCCATGCTGTTGACCCTGCGAGCCTCTGCATCCGCTCCTTGACAGTGCCTGAGGAGGGCCCTGCYGGGACACGGGCACCAGCGGCAGCCAAGGCTCCCTCTCCTCTGCCTCGGTGCTGCAGCATCTGTCACAGATTTGTCCCGTCTTGCAGGTCACTGTCCTTCAAACACACCACAAGCCGGACAGGGGACCTAGCCCAAGGCACTGACCCCAGTTTCATGCACTTGAAACTACTCCCGAACCGTCTTTTTGGCACCACCATGCATGGCGTGACAAGGACAACCAAGTGGCAAAACTGAACTGTGGTCACCTCTGGCCTCTTCCACAAGGATTAAGGCCCCAAACGCATCGAGGGTCCCAAGAACTTGATTTCAGGTAAATCTCACAGAAGGCAACAAGCCCAAACGACAAGAAGCAGGACCCGTCTTACCTCCTCGAGCTTCTCCACCCGGCCCACCAGCTTCGTCGTGACCGAGTGCAACTTGAGCAGGTCCAAGCCGTAAAAGGCATTTTCCAGCATCTCCATGATGGAGGAGAGCTGCAAGGCAAGGAGCACACAGTCACCAGCATATCCCAGCACACAGGCACCCCCTAAGAAGGCAACGTGGGACAGGGCTCCGTGAACAGGGCAGGAGCGGAGGCAACGCTCCTGGCAGCGCGCTGGAGTTTCCACCTCAGCCTCGGCGCTCTCCCCGCGGAGCCGACGGCGAAGGAAAGCTTTCCGTGCCAAATGAAATGGCAGCGCGAGGAGCCGAGGATTGTTTTATGGCTGCACGTCTGCTTTCCGCTGGGAAGCAGCCCCAGACGAGCAGCGCACGCAGCCCGCCAGGCGAGCGCCGCGTTTCCCCCGGGCTGGACGGCCTCCAGCGCGCRGGGGCCGCGGGCTCCACCAGGCGCCGTCCAGAGCACCCCGTGTGCTGCACAGACACCGAGGCCCGGCCACCCCGCCGGGCCACGAACCCGCAATGGGGCAAAAAGAGACACGTACGAGTGTGCTTCCCCGTCCCTCCCGAAACATCACACTGATGCACGTGCCGGCTGGTCCCAAGTCCTTCACCTACGGCATGGATTGCAGCAGTGTGCACAAAGAAGGAAAAACTCTTAACTGCTCCCCCGCTGCTACAGAAGGCAAGAGAGCCCCTCCAGGAACATGCAAACACAATGCTAGAGCAGCCAAGAAAACACATGAGTTGCTGTGGGCAGCAAGTGGCCTGGTCCATCCTCTGACAGACGTGGGAGCTGCTCCTTAGGGGTGATTCACGAGCTGTGGGCTCTTGCTTGGGCCTCTTGGCTTCCTCATGGCCAGGTCAGCATTCCTGGTCTGTCTGACCTCAGGACGGGCTTACCGCTCCGTGAGAAAGCCAGCCTGTTCTCACAGCTCCTGTGGTTTGACTTCTACAGCAAAGAAAGGCCCCGCGTGTCTGCGCTTGGATAACCCTTGTGAAATCCCTTGGATGCGGATCCTTGCAAAACGAGCTGGGAAGAGTGGGCCAGTTCCTAGAGGACAAACATTCACACCGCAGCAGCTGGCTGCGAGCGATGCCCTGGAGGGAAGGGCTGGCCGAGCCAAGCCCGGAGCTGGCCACGCGGGCTGTGCTCCTCCTGGAGGCCGAGCGGCTCTCGGGAGCAGCCGCGGGGACGCGCGAGCTCCCCCGGCCTCCGCACGGGACACAGCTCGTGCGGCTCCATCATCCTGCTGGCTCCCTGCTGGGAGGCCTCCCCAGCTCCAGGCCCGAGCCAGATGTTCTGGCATCTCCCATGGGACGCAGGAGCAATGGACTCCAGACCGTGATTCCTCCTACCCCAAAGTTTAGATCTGCCCGTGCCCGGTTCTCCCGCTCAGCCGCAGGGGAGCGTGGACAACAAGCCCTGTGTGTGCTCAATGAGACCAAACACCTCAAGCCCCGAGTTACTCCAAGGAGAAGCAGCCCCCATTTGCGCAGGCGGGAGCTCCCTCGGTGCCCGGGCGATGCCAGCGCCTCGCCAGCCAGGCCCGGCAGTGCCCRCAGGTCATGCATGTCACCGTGCACGTGGCCACGGCCACCAGCAACCACCCCCCGCACTGGGGAGCCCCGCGAGCCCCACGGCCACCACAGGCGCCCGCCGTCTGCCTCGGCTTGGCTCAGCCCTTCACCTGAGCTTGGCTTCCGCATAAGCCACACAAGGATAGGAGCAACAGTGAATTTTTAAGCTTAGGAAAACATTTTAAAGTGGTTTTTTAAAAGAATCTAGGTGTAGGAGCCATCTCAGAGGTCAGCCCAACAGCCTTGCCCTCCAGMTTGCAGAGAGCTGTGCTGTCCACCCCCCTGCAAGTATTTTGACATTTATCARCTGCTGGCAGCAATTTTCCCAGCTTGGGCAGGGCTTTTTGCACGTGTGCAGGGATGACCCTATCGGAAACATCCCTTGTCCCGTGTGGGGCTGCCCCTCGAGCGGCAGCCCCGAGCAGCGCGGCATGAGGAGCCCACGTACCTTGAGGTCGCTGCTCTCCGCCTCCCGCAGCTTCTTCAGCCTGAAGTCGCCCTCGCAAGGGTTGAGCGCCGACGGCGGGGCCACGCACGCGCACTTGCAGCTCGGCCCCGACGTGATGGTCTCCACCGTGTAGAAATCCTCCGCGCGGAAGGAGCCCTCGTTGATCCGCTGGCAGGCGCCGCGGCCCAGGGGCCTCACCAGGCACTTGCAGCGGCAGTCGGAGCCTTCGGACACCGCCTTCACCTTGTCRTAGTCCCCTAGGAGCTGAGCACACGCAGGCGGCAGCAGGTTAGCGGGTGCCTCCGGCCCGGCGGACACCGGCAGGCTCTGCAGCCGCGAGGCTCTCGAGGGAGTGCCCAGCTTGGCCATCCCCACCTGCGTGTGGAAAAGCCACGCTCCTGCCAACCGTTCTCTTCCCCTCTCCACCCCCTCGTTACTTGCTTGGCGTAAAAGGGGCTGAACCGCCCCATCCTGCTGTCCTGCAGCACCCCAGGYCCCTCCAAGGACTCCAGGAAAGCACCTGCTGGGTGACCTGAGCGAGGTTTCATTCCAGAGGCAGAGGGGCTGGGGCGCCTGGAAGGGTGGCTCGAGGCTGCCCCATAAGCAGTGCGAGATGTGGGTGAAACAGCGCTCCAGGCCRGCTCCGTACAGTGCCAGGAACGTCCTCCGCAGAAGGCGCCGGTGAGAGCCCCAGCACAGCCGTAGCGCGGGCCGTGTGTTTCCCATAGCTCACGAGCCAGCCGTGCCCGAGGGCAGGCAGCGGCACACAGCGTCACGGCCAGACCCGACGGGACCCGCCAGCGCAGCCCAGGCACCGCGCGGGAGCCGGGCACCGTCCCCGCTGCACACAGGCACGGGCGCCCGCGGGGGTCTGCCCAGCTCCGTGCTGGGGCAGCACGGGGGTAACAACACCCTGTGCAGCTACAGCCATCCCCATGCAGCGCCTGGAGCATGCAGCATCGCCCGGAGCATGCAGCATCGCCCGGAGCACACAGCATCGCCTGGCACCGCCCGGAGCACCCGGCACCGCCCGGAGCACCCGGCACCGCCCGGAGCCCCCAGCACCGCCCGGAGCCCCCAGCACCGCCCGGAGCACCCAGCACCGCCCGGAGCACCCAGCACCGCCCGGGGCGCGCAGCAGCACCTGCGAGAGGACGTTCTCCTGGTTGTCCGCCTCGTCCTGCAGCGG
>PTEX01000083.1:2460775-2494206 GCA_003342815.1 Eudromia elegans
GCCCCGCCTCGCGGGCGGCCCCGGGAGGCGGCGCTCGCTGCGGCGGCTCCGCCGCTCGGCGCCCCGCGCTGCCTCTCGCGGTGTCCGCGGAGCCGCCGCGCGGGCTCCGCCCGGGCCCTGCGCCCCATGCGCGGACCGGGACCGGGCTCCGCAGCCCTGCGGTCCTTGCGGCCCCGCTGCGGTTTTAGGAAACCAAAGTGGGGGGGGCCGGCCAAGGAGTACCCCAAGGGGCTTCCTGGGGGAGCTGTTGCCTCCCCATGGAACCAAACCCTTCCCCGTGGGGGCTCCTACGACCCTTTTAACAACGGGCTTTAGCAACTCCTGCCTCGCAGCTCCAGCCCGGGCGCAGAACGGCGCCGGTAGGAGGAGATGGTTCCCGAGCGGGCCCAGCCGCTTCTGCATATCCGGCACAAAGCTGGGCCCACATGGAGCGGCGCTCAGGTCTCACAGAGCATCTTGGCTTTGTTTTGTGCTCTTTCCAAAGCTCCACCTCCTGGAAAGCCAGAGATGGCAGAGGGACTTACTTAAAAAGAGATTTTCCAAGGGTGGCTACCTCCGAGAACAGCTCAGAAACAACAAAAACCTGCGTGGTCCCAAGCCTGCTCGGTCCCTTGCTCAATAGCCCTGCCATGTTTTGAGCTTTTTCCTCAAGCTTTCCTTGAGAAAGCCGAGGAAGGAAGGAAAATGAGTCGGTCATGGCATTTTAAAATGAAAAGAGGGATTTCGTATAATGAAAAGAGGGATTTTGTGTATTGACATATTTGTTTCCCCTTTGCTTCATGAGAGGAAGAAGAATCATTMCGGCRGTGTTTAGTTTGGGTTAAAGACAAKCTTAAGCCTGTCCTTTGGGGGGCCAGAGGAGACAGTGGGAGGCAGTGCGGCCTCCCTGCGGTCCGTTGCTCCACGCCAGCCCCAGTGGAGCGGGAYGCTGCCGTGAGAAAGGCAGCTCTGTGGCTTCCCCCGGCCGCTCTCCCGCTGCTGGTTCAAACCACAGCCTGCACGGGGGGCCSCGGTGGCTCCATCGCCGGCCCKGCTCTGCACAGCTGGCCCAAAGAARCAGGGAAAGGCCCTTCTGCAAAGAGCACCTTACCAGACCTGCCACCAAGGGCATGAGTGCCAGGGCAGGCCACAAGGCATCGCTGTGCCGGGAGCCGGGGCAGCACCAGCGGATCCCTTCCCTGGCTCCCAGYAGGACCGGCCCCTTGGGGAGCCCCCAGGTCTCCAAACAGGCAGCACCTCCTGCGAGGCGTCAGCACTCCRGAGATTGGGAGGCCTGGATCCCCGGCCTGGATCAAATCAAGGACACGATGGTCGGGCTGGAGGCATAAAGCTGGGGCTGAAGCTGGCCGAGGGCCCCGCTCATTTTGGCTTTGGGTGGGCTCCTCGGCCTTCTTTCTGCCTTCGGGTGGACGTGTGGAGGTGACGTGYGGAGGTGTCGGGTGGGCCGCACGGCGGCTCGCACAGCAGGCGCGCAGCTCCACCCTGTGGCACGGACCCGCTCCCGCCCGGCCGCCTCGGAGGGACCGGAGCGCGCGGATGCGGCCCCGTGTCCTGCACCTCACCGCGGCCTGGCCGCAGGGCCGCCCAGCGCAGCCACGCCGTGACACGCGCCCGGGTAACTCGGCGCCGCACGAGGAGTTCCTGGCGTTCCTGGTGGCACACGCTGCCGGGCGCCGAGGATAGCGAGGCGTGCTCGAGGCCGCCGCGAAGCCTCGCGCATTCCTGCTCCGTGCCATCGCCCTTCCCACCGCCGCATCCTGTGGAGAGGGATCCAGATTGCTGGGAGCCRGTGGCATCATTAACACCCCGCGCTGGCTCTGCAGGGCCCTGTTGAGCAGTGTAGTCACACCAGGCAGCACGTGGACACGTGGCAGCCCGGGCCAGCAGCCACCTGAGGCTGGTGCAGGCAACGCCACCAAGTGCGGCTGTGGGATGAGTGTCTGAGGTGGGAGGGGGACCCAGTGGCTGCTCCTCTCCTGGGGCCAGGACATGGTTATGTGGCAAGAGGCCACGGGCAGGAGGGCTGGACAACCAGAAGGCACGTGGCTGGTGAGGGATAAGCACCGATGGACACGAGTTCCTGAGCCTGCCTGGGAGCACGCAGCCTTGCTGCAGGTGCCCGCGTGAGGAGCGTCCTCCCYTGGCTCCAAGGAGGCCCAAGGAGGAAATCCAGCTCACCGTGCAGCATGACTAGGCAGGAAAGCTTGCCATGCAAATCGGAGCTGCAGAGCAGTTTGAGAGGTTTCCCTCCTGACCTCAGCCCTGACACTTGTGTTTATGCCCGGGAGCCAGATGAGAGCTGGGCAAACACGCAGGTGTCCCAGGAAGCCCGGCCCTTGGAGGTTTAGACCTGCAGGAGGCACAACCRCATCAGAGCAGGGTTTCACCTCCTCTGGACAAACAGAGGTGGCCCAGAAGAGAAGATATGTTTTTAAAGAGCATTTCTAGAACCTGGGGGCCAGGAGAGCAGTTCTGTGCCATGTGTGTTAGCTTGTACCTCCAGTGAGCAGCACAGGGGCCGAATGGAGAACTGAGGTCAGATTGGTTCAATAAGAAAAAAAAGGGGACTTCACACGAGTCCTAGTGAATAATGAACTCCTGCCTAAATTCACAGCATCCAGACTAGCCCAGCTCTCGAGCCCACAGCCCCGGCAGGTCCCTGTCCCCAGGGGGCATTATCGGCTGAGACGCGCCTGGCATCGCTGGCCTCGCCAGATGATCAGCGCGCCGCTGTTGACTCCCGCCTGCCCGGCGTGCCAGGCGCCTGCGTCCGGCCCACCGCAGGCTGTAATTAGCGCTGACCGAGCCCTCGTAAGCACAGGGGAAGGTCCCACCTTGGTGCCTTTCAAAACACAAATCCGCTGGAGCACGCACGTGGCAGCAGCAGGACGTGTCCTGCCCGCGGCGTGGGGCCGCACCGATGTCCCAGGGCTCGGCGGCCGCTCAGATAATACCCATGTCCTACGGCGTCGGCAATGCTTATGCTACATCCACGCCCCCCAGGCTGCTCCCACCCATACCTGGCACACAAGGATCTACTGGGACGAGGTCCTGGGCCAGCACCAGGGCTGAACGAGCACGTGGTTGGATGCGGTGCCTCACTCCCACAAGCACTAGTGGCAAAACCAGGTATTGCCACAAATACGGCACCTCGGAAGAGGRCCGAAAACGCAAAATCTGTGTTTTCAGAGCAGCGCAGGCCCATAGGAGAAAGGGGGGCTCAGGAGACACGAGCCAACAGCTTCTGGGGGCCACGGTGGCGGCTCCCATAGGTGCAAGGCAAGGAAGCGACACTTGCTGTTTTGACCCCCCTCACAGAAACTCCCCCCAGATTTCTGGGAAAAAGCCCAGCTCGAGGAAGAGCGAGGCTCTGCAGCCGGGCTTGGCCTGGATCCCCGTGGCTCTGGGCGAATCAACCGGCTCTGCCGGCTGCTTCGGCACTCACCCCGGTAGCGCCTTGCTCTGCTCTCTTTGGAGAGACTTTGCAGACTCTGCAGACCGGCTCAGACGAYGCTGCGGACAACAACACACCCTGTTATCCCAGGGCACATTGTCCTTCCAGCTGGGGAAGGAAGCAGCTGGCCGGAGTGCTCGGTCCTGCGCAGGTTCCTCTCAGCAGGGCTCTCTTGCTCTGTCCCAGCACAGGCAGAAGGTCCCAGAGTCGTATGGGGAGCACCAAGGCAGAGGTGCAAGGTGTGTGCCTGACCCTTGTGCTGGGAGATCCAGATCAATGACTCCATCAACAACAACAAAAATGCCAAGCCAAACACCAGGAAGTTGCAGGCAGGATGAGTGGAAGTGCCTCACTCGGATGATCAGGCAAAGCAGGCAGGACTGCCCAGGCCGGGAGCGCTCACGGAAAGGCAAAGGGTGCTTCTCTTCCAAATCACATCCGGGAAGGAGAGCTGGGGAGCGTCTGGGGATGTGTTGCTGCTACAGGGGCTCTCACTGGTGTGGGGGGAAGCAGRGACGACCTTGCAGAGCGGGGGTTTTGGGGGARCGCAGCACCCACCATCATTGCCAGRGAGGAGGCCCTTGTTGCTCCTGCACCATGCGGCATCGAGGACGAGCAGAGACTCCCCTGTGCCAGCCGGGCCCACAAACGGAGGCCGGTCTCACCTAGGCCTGCCAGAAGCCGGTGTTTTGGCTTGGCCAAACAGCTGCAATCTTGCAGCGAAGGAACCCAGCGGTGAGACCACCTCTGACTGCACCCGGGCATGAGGCTGAGAGGACGAAACCCACCGYGAGTCTAGGAAGGGTTTTGACCTGCCCAGAGCAGGAGTATCTCCCTGCAGTGCATCCTCCTCCCAAATACTGCTGGCCGTGGGGAAAGGCAGAGAGGGGCTGGGCTGGAAGAAGGCTCCGGCGTGGTGAGACAAGCCAGGTCCGTGCTTGGGGTGGCCTCTTGCCCTTTGGTGCCTCCCCGTCAGCCCTGACTGCCCTCCCGCAGCCCTTAGGCCATGCTGGGAAGGAAGCCTCCTCCAACCGCCTCCAGGAGCCGCAGAGCAGCCCGCTGCGCTCGGGGGCCTGCGCACATCTAGAGAGAGACGACACCCACGGGCAGCTCAGACGTGCTTGGTGACGCAGGGTCAGCGGATGAGTGTCCACGCGCAGCAAGGACGTCTCCCATGGGAGCCCGGCCCGCTCCCTGGCAGTGCCCTCCTCATGCAGCGCCAGGCCAGGGAGCTCAGGAGGGAGCGCTGGGCGCTGCTGCAGGCGCTGGGGTGCAGAGGACTCCCCGTGCACGTGGGAGGCGGCGCTGGCATCCGCCTGGAGCTGCCTGCCAGGCCCTTGCTCCAGAGAGGCTCCCGCGCCAAGGGCTGCGCTTTGGSAAAGCTCCGTGTGCCGAGAGCTCAGGCGCCCCTCGGCAGAGCAGCCAGCACGGCCTTGGTCGGCCTCTTCCTACCTTAGCCGAGAAGCACAAGGTCAACGTGTATGACCTCCCCATCCAAAAGAGCCATGACCAGATGGGGCATGAGGCTCCAAGGAGAAGGACCAGCASAGCAGGGTTCACAGAAGCAGGGAGAGGAGAGGTGAATTATTAGTGCTGGTGCTAGTCCTCATTGGGCAGGAAGGTAGGACAAAAAATCCTTCAGACACTCCTGCCATCAACACTCTGGGGAGTCAAAGATGAAACAAAGCTGGACTCACAGCYCGGCTACAGAGAAATGTCCGAGCTGCCATTGCTCCAGGCAGACTTCCCAGCTCCCAGGTCTGCTGGTCTCTTCTGGCAAGCAGCGCGTGCACCC
Organism: Eudromia elegans; assembly: GCA_003342815.1. NCBI lineage: Eukaryota > Metazoa > Chordata > Aves > Tinamiformes > Tinamidae > Eudromia > Eudromia elegans. Next base: position 2,466,025 of record PTEX01000083.1, read on the forward strand.
CGGCCTCTTCCTCCCCCGTGGTTCATTGAGCTCAGTCCCTCCTGCAGCCAGCCCTGGGTGGAGCCATTCCCACGGCTAGTCCCACCACTTCTGCAGGTGCATGGAGTCAAGGGCTCCCCACATGCTCCGTCTCCCCATTGCCACAGCCTGGACCCATGGACAACAYGCCCTGCTGCAGACAAGGAGGTCTACCAGGAGTTGGCTGCACAACTGCTGGACACGGCAGGAAAAGCCTTAGTCAACCCCAGAACTGCCCTGGGAAGAAAAGCCGTGACTCGCTGAAAGGCATGCGGAGAATCTGAGGCAGGGAAATGATGCAGCTCTCCAGAGCCGCGGCTGCCACCGACAGTCAGGCTGCTCCAGGGCAGAGTGTGGGCAGGCGCCGTGAGGATCTAGGGGTCATGGCAAAGTTATGCTGCCACCGAGCAGGGTTAACGCATTTTAAACCTACATCACCGGTGCCTGGAGCCTTGCAGCACACGTGCCTTAGCCRCACATCCCTGACAAGCTTCCAGGCTGCCACCTGGTCTCAGCCGGGCGGCTTTTCCTGGCTCCCCACAGGCTAATGCAATGGTGAGGACAGGATAGAGCCCTCACCCACCTCACACTCCCGCCCCAGAGSTGGTGACAGGTCACTGTGGCATTGCCCGATCCGAAAGCTGAAGCTCATGGGGCGGCCTGGCTGTGGGCAGGCGCGTCGAGGTCTCTGTAAGTGCTCCAGTGCCAAAGGCTGGATACCAAAGCACCTCCTTGGTGGGTCTGCCTGCTTGCAGCTGCTCGAAGGGAGGCAATGAATGCAGTTACCAGCTCAGCTACATTGCCTCAGGGTGAGCCTCATCCAGCCCTGGCCATTCATCCGCCAGCCCTGTAATCTCGTCTACTGATGCATGGGGTTGACACAAACCATTGGCTGCAGCCTCCCTGAGAAGGGTTCTGTCAGGCTCCTCTCAGTAAACAAAGCTGCCAAAAATGGTAATTATAAAAGCTTTCCTATTAACAAGTTAAATAAAGGATTTACTACTCATTTTGRTACCTCCTTGATCCTTGATTTTGGATTCCAAGTTTCCAAAGMCYSYTGTTCTCTGATGTCCACAGGGACACACTCTRGTCCTATTGATTCCTTAGATCACCTTGCCTCCCAGCTCACTCTCTGGARGAGCAAAACAAGCCCCACATGGTGGATTTCCACACAGCCAGACACCCGATGAAAGCCACCTCCGTCACCTCCTCCCTTGGGTGCACTTCAGGCCACGGTTTCTCCACTCTGTTGTCATTGGCGCCCTACATAGTTTTAGCCAGTGAGTGGTAAATGATGTGACCCCAACCGCACGTGGAGCAAGGCAGCTCGTGTGCCCATTGCAATAGGAAACTGGTGCCCCAGAACRGGCTGTGGTTATTGACGAGGGAGATCCCAAAGCCCAGACTCCAGCCCAGCCACCACCAGGTCCTAGAAGCTCCCAGGCACCACCAAGCCCTGGAAGCACCTGAGCACCGCACACGTTTTCTSTGCTTAGAGAGAGCTTGGATGGACCCTGCGGTTTCTCAGAGCCCAGCAAAGAGCAGCTGCTGCACACAGGGCTACCTACCCCTGTGTGCACGGTCCCCCCGAGGCTTTGAAGCCATGAGCCTTCGTGAGGGTCATAGGCCTTCTGTGTTTGCTCTTGGAGGCAAACCTGGCCAGGCCGCTGAGCCAGAGGAGCTGCAGACGCTCTCCAAGAGAAGCCCAGCCTGGCGTAGCGTGCAGTGCGTCCCCAAGGGCTCCCAGCTCCACGRAGCCTCCTCAGGCCGCGCGGAGCCCTGCAGTGGGAGCTCAGCGGCAGAGCGACCGCCTGCGGACACTGCGGTGGCCCGCGCGGGTGGGAGCTTGTGCGCGAACTCAGTGACCTCCCGGCCATGCCCGCTCTTGGCATGCACGCTATCTGCKTCCTCCTGTTACCCTCCACCCACCTGCTGGCACGAGGCAGCCCGGGGCTCGCGGGCTGCTCCTAGTGAAGCAGGCACGGGTAGGGAATGGGGACAACCCAGCCCTTGCTCCTGCAGCGATGCACGGCACCCCTCAGTGCTCTGAGCCTCCCTGTGGGGCAGCAGCAACCCGAGCAGAGCTCTCCGAGAGCAGCAAGGAGCCCCGCCGGCCGGGCCGGGCCTGTCAGACAGCCCGCGCCAAGAGCTCGGGAAGCTCCTGGTGCAGCTCCAGGCCTCACACAGCACTGAGCTCACCGGGAGCCACAACAGCTTCCTGGCTCTGCAGCTCTGTAAGGCTCAGGTTGTGCTTTAGCTCCRGTTACTCCTTCCTCATTCGGCTTGGTTTGAGACGGAGGCTGAACTAGAGACGTCCACGGGCCCATCACACCAGCATTTGTTGGATTTGGTGGCTCCCAGTGAGCTGAGAATTGAAGGAGGTGTCAGAGGAAACTAAACATACCAATAACAGGAAAACATGAACCAAAAGGATCTTGGTCATGCCTGAAAGCCAAATTCTCCCAACATCAGCCACATCCTGGAGAAGCCACAACTCCCCAGTCCCGTGCTTGTGTTTCACAGAAGGCAGCAAACCCTACAGTGCTCCAGGTGCCTTGTGGCAATGATGGGGATGGAACGAAACCAGGCACCAGGCTGAGCTCACACGGAGCAGAAAAGACACGCACACCCACTCACCCAACCATAACCCCCARACCTTCAAGGGAGGCTTAGGAAGAGCTTTAAAGACGAGTTAGGTAACCCGTTCATAGCTCTGCGTGGYGCCACAGTCATGAATAACCGGAAGATTGGTGTCAGGACACTGCCCGCCTCACCCCTCACCAAGCTCTGCCTTGCTCCTCCTCATCAGGCAACCTTCTCCCAACAAGAGCACGTGCTTGTGCCTAGCCCACGGGTGCATACTTGAGAGAAGCAAGACCTCAGGCTGGCAGGAGCCCCCGGACCACCACAGCTACAGCACCAGGGCTACGTGCACCACTGCTCCGCGCGGCATCCCGCCTCAGAGATAGCTTGCAGCTGCCTCTTGGGGAGAAGGTGCAGAACAACATGTAATTAATTTGGCGTAAGAACCTCCTGCACCTCCCATGTGCCAGTAATTCACACTTGCTTCAGCGGCCCAGACTGCCAAAGGGCACASGGGTAGACAACAGCACCACGCCAAACCTTTGAACAACATACGCCGTTCCACACATCCCATTTCAAAAGCAAACGGGGCGGCTGAGAGCAAGGAAATAAAAGGGGAATCATTTTCCTAGGAGGATTGACCAAGCGGGCTGGGTGCCTCCAGCTGGAAGATGGGTGGGAGAAACCTAGGGGTGAACAATTCCTGCTGCAGCCCAGGCAAGAGCACAGCAAGATCATCAGGATGCTCATCTAAAGCCCTGTGATGCTGTGGGGACCAGGGACACAGCAGCTCAAGGGCCAGGCAGTCTGTGAGCACCTCTCAGGGCCTCCTTTGCCAGGCGGGCACCACAGCCCTGGGCAGAGCAGCAGAGGCCCAGAGCCCTGAGCRCAGCCTTTCAGACCGGGCTATACAGAGCACAGCCCCATGCAGGGGTCAGAGTGCAGGCACCTTCACAGACCCTCCCCACCATCACCCCGTGGCACTTACGTGGTCCTGAGCAGCAGCTCCGGGCCTGTGCTGCTCCTCACGCAGACACTGCAGCCAACCTAGCCTGTGGCACCTCCAGCACGCATCCAGGGAGTCCTCCTCTCCAGTGCGTGACAGCAAGAACCAGCACTGGGACTGAGCAATGGCAGAGCTGAACAGCACAGCCTTGCTCCCAGGGAGGTGTCGGTTCCTGCTGGCCCCCAGGACGTGCCCAAGCACAGTGGGAGGCAGCTTAAAGTCATATGCAATGAATATGTGCCGAGCTGAGTACCAGAGCCATCTATGTCTCCCCCGTGCTGGCAGATACAGTCCCAGGAACTCCATAGGTGTTCAAGCCTAAAGTGAAGGCAAACCCTCCCCTTTTACCACTTCATCAAGGGTAAGCTCAATCACTCTTCAAGGGAGAGTCTTCTACCCTGCATACTGCTGTGCTGAGCACCCCTCTTTACTCATGGAGGCCTAAAACACCATACATTACACACCAGCCCAACAGGAACAGAGTTGCACAAACTGCTGCTCAACTCAGACTTTCAAGAGACCCTCTACCATGAAAATGACACTGAAGTCTTGAAAAGCCCAAGCAAGTGGTTGGAGAAAGAACAGCACCCCAGCCCAGACACTTTCCCAAGTATGTACAGAGTTACTGTGCAGGAAGATAAGACACATCCTCCCTTCCAGCCCATTCCATTCTTTGAGTGAAGACCCCATTGCAGCAAGGGCACAAGTCAGTTCCAATTATTTATTTATAGCAGCATTTGAAAACATTTTAGGTACCTGAAGCTCAAGACAAGCCTCAGGAAGAATACTTGATACAGTAAGTAAAAAGACAAATGAATAATTAAAACAGGGCGACCTCTCCTTGCTATGAGGAAAACAGAATAGCTCTAGAACCAGGTTAACGTCATCCACAGTTCAGCAGCCTTTCCAGTCTGCCATGGTTAGAATATGGCCCCACATCCAGGGCCAGCTCACCCCTCTCCTGTAGCAGGGCATCTCTCAAGGCACCGTGGAGGCAGGGCAGATATTCCCATTATTAGACTACCCAGCTCTTCAGGAGCTTTGCTTCAGATGCTTTAAAAAGCCTGACTTTCAATACGGATCAGTCTTTCCAAGCACGTCTGAGGTGGAAACACAGCTCTTCTGAAGATGAGGCCTTCAAGTACTTGAGAATTAGCCACAGGTAGCGTCCAAGCCATGTGGCAAGACCAGTGGAGCCAGGAGCTGAAGCAACACCCTAAACCATTGCCTTTCCTGCACCAAGCCAGTGTTTAAACCACATGTTCAGGCTGTTCCTGAACTGTACACAGTTCAGTCAGACTTTGAGACAAAGCTCAGCCTTGAGACTGTCTCCACCCACAGTAGGTCTCCAGTTTTATTCCAGAAAAGAACCCATACCAGAAAGACTATGTATTTCTCTTCAGTTTTCACATTTCCATTTTCAGGAATTGTTCACCTTCTGTAGAGAAGGAAGATGAGTTCTGAAGTCACATGCCTGCAGGTTAGCAGGCACCACAAAGCACCAGAATGAAGAAAGCCCATGTCATTGATACAAGCTTGGGTCCCACTGAGACCGGCCTTAGTTCTCCAGGAGATCACCGTATCTCTCTAGAGMCTGCTTCTCCAGTTCCAAGAGCTTGTCATAAAACTTGTGAGCAGTTTCTTCATCAATATCCATCTGAAAGAGAAAGAGAGCAGTACTGAGACCTCTTGGACTGCAGCCAGCAAGGAAGTCAAGGGCATCCCAGCCATGTTCACTGCCACTGGCAAAGCTCTGATAGGGAACCAATTGCTGCTGCTTTGCTACCACCTCTAGACCAGTTTATTCCTCACAGCCCTGCACCCCAAAAGAATCATGTAGTGAAGGAACAAAGAGCACTCAGCCTGTTCAACGCTGCAGGTTGCTTTTCCCCCTCACTTTCAGGCTGCAAAAGCCTCAATGGTGCAGTCAGGCCTACAGTATCCTCTAGCATTCTACAGATGTGCTGCTTGGTAACATCCAAGGGAAGGAGATCCATAGGTTCCTCCCAGCTATACTGACTAGAATGCCTGCAGCAGACCTTTCCCATCTGTTCTACATCCTAAGTACTGCGACCCTGTTCACACTGGCACCCTCTTCCTCTCCAGTGCACCAAGCTTCACATCCTCTGCAGGAAGCCATCCCTGGTCTCTTCCTTGAAGTCTGCAGACTCCAACCTGAGGCTGGTAGCCAGGAGTTAGTCTAGAAATACCTGGCATAAACCTATACACCACTGCTGCTCAGCATGCGCCTTGCTCCCACATCACCCACAGGACACTGCATTAACCCTTCCATGAGGGGAGCACAAAGCAGGGCCCAAGCCAAGCCCCCTTGCAAGAATCCATTTCCCCATTTACCTTTCTGGGCTCCACATAATTCTTCCCCAGTCCAGATGTACAGCTGTGGTATTTGACGAGTGCATCCAGGGACTCAGGCTTTTGCTTGAACAGCCACACCTAGAAAGAAAAGCAGAGCTGTGTGCAGAACACAGCCCAGTCCCAGCCAAGCACCCCAAATTCTCATCCCCTTTCTGCACAACTACGTGCCCATGGCTGACAGACTGCAARCCACCAAACACTCCCCTTGACACCCATGGAAGGGAGAATTTCTGAAATTATTTTTTATAGGGACACAATGAAGGTCCAAGTATGACCTGTTGAATCAGCCCTGATCACAGCTGGTCCCCCACTTTTCACCAATGTACACTGTTTAGAAGGAAATGCCATATCCCTCAGCCCTACAGAGGGACTACTTGTTCAAGCCAGCAGATACTGGGAAGAACTATCTGAGAAAGGGTTTAAAATCAAGTTGCCAAACTACTTACATGAGCTTCTGCTCCATTATATGGTGTCAAAGTATAGGTTTTGGCAAAAAATCGTATCTGAGGGAAAGGAAACATGTTAGAATTAGCACCACCAGCTCAATTTCTTTGACAAGCCCCTGGAGCCCATCAACACAAGGTTTACCACCACAGACAGTCAGCTTCAGAAAGCATTTCTACAGTTAATACCACATTATCAGTAACATTTAACCCTCTATCATGAGAAGCTCTACACATCCTTTGCCACACACGTGCTCTCCAGGCACTTTTCCTTCAATGGCCTCAGCACCGCATGAGGGAGAGGCAGAGAGAAGCTGCAACACTAGCAGCACAGCAGGGAGAACAAGGCCTTAACCCACTGACAGGAGGAGAAAGGTGATCTGCCAGGATCAGCTACCACCCTAGACGGAGAAGGCAGGAAGGTAGATCCTGCAGCAGCAGCCTGAGGGCTCAGAACAAGCACCCTGTACACAAGGATACACTGAATCCGATAGCTGAAGCCAGGGGAGGAAAAAAACCTTTTGGAAAGCAGGAGAAAGGCAATGCAAAGTAGGAGACTGCTTTTCCAGAAGAACGCTGAAAATATTCTTGCGTTCCAGAAGCAGCATTTCAAGATACAGAGAACAAGTTTTGTACACAGCTATGCTGCCACTGGGACTCAGCAAGCCCACAACATGCTAGCAAACCCTCTAAAGGGGAGCCTTACGAGGGCTGTCATGGTTTAAGGGCTAAACTGTGTCTATTTGCGCAGCTATCCAGCAACATCAGTTCACAGGGTCAGAGGAATTCAGTTTGGAACCAGCTGCCAAGATGCCAAAGGGCAGGTTACCCAGCTTAGCTAAACCTCTTCTACCTCTCATTTCTACTTTTTGTACTAGGAGCCCTTAAAAGAACAGAGATACTGCGGTGTCCTCTGCTCAAAGCCCCTGCAAAGTTCTGCATTCAATATATGCACTGGAAGACTAGGCTAGAAGCAGCAGAAATGCAGGGCCAGTGCTGAGAACGGGCTCTTCTCCCCTGCGTTCAGCTATCCAGAGCCCAGATTACAGGTATTTAGCACCATTGCCACAGTTGTAGTTGTGGAAGTCAGGGCAGCTAAGTGAGCTGTCACCACAAGCAGCAGCACCCACGTGCCTGTGAGTTAATAGGATGTTATTAGCCTCAAAGCCTGCAGCTTCACGAGGTTAAACAGCTATTTTCAAGGGACACCCTCCCCTCCAGCCTGTTCCAACAGAGAACAGACAGCTGTAACATGAGCAGCCAGGAGTTACAAGCACAAGACGTTTATCACCACCCCAGGCCAAAGAAGCTCCAAAAACCCAACCCASAGCACCACTTACCAGCCACATGATGGGCATCAGCAACTTCCATATAAAAACTGGCAAAATCCTGTAYGTCATGTTAGACATAACAAGACCTGGACAAACCACACTGGAATACAGGCCCTGCAGAGAAGAAGTGTTGTCAGTCTGGAAACATAGTTAAATTACAAACAGGACAAGCCCTTTCCCATTCAATACTTCCAGCAAGAAAATAAAGGTGAGTACACAGAAGTTACTACAAGAAGGTGATCTCTTCTCTAAAGACACAAGAACTAGAGAAATCAAATGACCACAAGGGCCCTAGAGATGTTCAAATTCAATGACTTGGGGCTCCCTACAAGTCCACAACAGAAGGCAGGCTCCCAACATGCACCAGGATCCCATGCTCTCAATCTCTATGCACCAACAGCTACAGAGGCCATCCAACAAACTGCAGCCCATGATGGTACCTCCGAGACCCATCTCAAAGAACCCAGGATTTACGACTTGGATCATTTTTCCTGAACTCAGGTGGAAAGCACTCCAGAAGTGCAAGAGCACTGCTTAGGCAGCCAGCAGAAGCCGGCAGGCTTTGGCAAGGCCCCTGAGCAATCTGCTCATGGGTGGCAGGCGCTGGTACCTGCTTCACGCAGCCTGCAGCACCTGCACATCGAGCGCTTGCAGGCAAAGCAGCCAGGGCAGTTTTGCTGTGAGACAGGTACACCAGAAGCAAAGACAACTGGGGCAGCAGCTCTTTGCTCTTTAAGACCAATTCTCTAGTCTAAAGACAAGGCTACAGCTTGCCAGGTAGGAAGGTCTCCTTGTTATTTCTGCTTACAGACAAATCCATTATCAAAAAAGCAGAACACTCTTCAAGAGAAAGACTTACAAGCAGCTTAGCTGCCTTTTACCACCAACACCACTGGCTCAGCTTCTAGCATGACCATTAAGGAACTTATCAAATTACTATGAATGAATGCAACGAGGTAATAACAATCCGATGATAGCAACATAATTAGCTGCTATTACTTAAGCTTATTTTTTTATACATACAAACACCCTTACCTGCTTATTGAGTTTCCTGTTTAGAACCACACTTGTCAGGTCAGTAGCATATTTGGAGGAGCTGTATGACTCCTGGCCCTTGGCATGCTGATAATCAGACAGGCTAAAGGCAGACTCCCTGGCATTGCTGGAAGAGGTCCAGATGAGTCGGGAGGGCTTTTCATTACCACAGAGCAGAGACTCGAGTTGTCGGACCTGCAGAAGGATTTTTGTCCAGYTTATTTAGCATAGTAATTCTAGCATTGTAAAACCCTGCCTTCAAACTGAGATCAGTGTGAAGACTATATAGCTTGCCAGACTTTCCTAGACGTGGTCAGTCTTTATTAGAGTAAGCAGCACGCRCAAACCAGCCAGCTCTATGAGGAGCATCAAAATGAGTCACTCCTAAGATGCAATTCAACCCAAGGCCCACTAGGGTTCTTTATAAACAGATTGCCTTCTCTTGCATAGCTGTTTGGCACCTCACCGTACAGAGCCAAGCCTCAGTGCTCTCCCTGAGAGAAAGTCAGGATWAGAAGAAACATTCCAATTACACTAAGCCTTGCAGCATCTGCCACCACTTGTTGCAACTTCAAAGCTTGATACTTTGTTCTACTGCCTCCTGCAAAGGAGRCTTGGGGCAGACCACACACAGGGATAAATCTTGTTGCCCCACACAAGGGTCATTTACCCTTTACCAGCAAGACTCCAGTCTGCATCAGAACATCRCAATCTGCAAGACAGAACTGATCCATCGGCACCCTACTGCATCCATCCATCCCTGCCCCGGTTAAGCAGACCTAGAACTCGGTCTTCGGACGCAGCCTCACCAGTATGAAGTGCCCAAAGAGGTTGGTGGCAAACACCTCCTGGAGCCCGTCGCCGTTGAGCCGATCCGTCTGGGTCATGACCCCCTCCGCAGTGGTCAGCATGTGCAGCAGCCTCCTGAAGTCAGGGGGAGTTAAGGAGTTAAAGCAGTTAAGCAGTTGGACACCTGCAGAGGAACACCCGCTGCTCTTTGCTCCTCYGGTCAGCACATCAGTCAGAGACACTCCTGGTCTCAAAGGCTCCAGGGAGACCCTCCAGCTTCCCCTTCCCCCTCTTGCAGGGTGGTGTATTAATGCATGGAAAGCTGTTGGTCTCCTAAAGCTTCGATATTCCTTTTTTTCTTTTTGCTGAAGTCTCCACATGGGTCAGACTGAACACAACCCTTGTCACTGCAGCCCATGGAGTGCAGCTACCGCTGCAGCAAGTGACCACTAAGGGAAGTTTCTTCCCCAGCTCCCCAGCCAGACAGGCAAGCTGAGCTCCAGCACAGAGCAACACTTGGGGATAAACTAATTCAGMCAAGGAAAGCGGTCCAGCCCCAGCACCAACAGCCCAAGGGCAGCGGCATCCGTACAGGACACCCCGCTGGGCAGCTTGGCTTCCCGGGGGGGACCCAGGGGCTGCGGGAGCAGCTGTAGAATCTCCTGCTGGAGCGAGGGCACCCCGCGGGCTCCTACCCGGTRAGCAGGCCTTGCCAGAGCGCCTTGAAGTTCACGTGCGGGTTGGGCATGATGCCGGCGTTGAGGAAGACGAAGTCCAGCCGCTGGAACCTGCGCGGGAAGGGGAGCTGCAGGGCGCGCGGCGGGCGCGGGCCGCGCGGCGGGGACGCGGGGACGGGGCCGCACGTACCTGCGGCGGAGGTCGCGGGCGGCGCGCAGCACGGAGGCCRCGCTGCCCAGGTCGAGCTCCACGGTGGAGACCTGCGCGGCGGGGTGCGCGGCCAGGACGCTGTCGCGCGCGGCCTCGCTGCGCTGCGCGTTGCGGCACGCCAGGCACACGTGCAGGCGGCCGTCCTCGTCCAGCAGCCGCCGGCACAGCGCCAGCCCCACGCCGCTGCAACGGCACCGCGCGCCCTCAGTCACGGCCACGGCCACGCCGCGAGCCGCCCCACGCACACGCCCCGCGCCCCGGAACGCGCCCCACGCACCCGCTGGCGCCCGTCACGAGCACCACACGCTCCATGTCGCTCCCTTCCGGCTGGGGTCGCTTCCCCTGTCACCGCTATTTAAGCGCCGCCCGCCTGGCCCCGCCCCAACCCCGCTAGCCGGCCAATGGGAGCGCGCGGCGGGCGCGGGCGCCGCGTGGCGCGTGGCGTGACGGTGGCACGAGCCGCCGCCGGGGGCGGGGCCGGAGCGAGCACCGCCCCCCGCGGGACGGAGCGGGGCGGGGCGGGACGGGAAGAGATGCGGTGCTCGTGGGAGCTGGCGGAGGGGTCGGGCTCCGGACACGCTGGGGACGCAGGGCACGTCCTTCCCTTCCGAGCACCCCGCGGTCTCCGGAACGGGAGGGGAGCCTGCGGCAGGCGCCGTGCCGGCGGTGGGCGAGCGTGAGCGGTGCAGGCTGGCAGCGGGAAGGCGGATTTCCACGGGCAGCGGGGCCGTCCCGCAGCCTCCGGGGCTCCCCGGGCGGCTGGGGCTTCTCCCGGGGCACCCGCACACCCCGGACCTGCCCGTGCTGGAGCCACCCCCGGCTGGAGGGCACGAGTGGCCCCAGGCCGCTCTCCCCGCACGCCACGTCCCTTGGCACACACAGCACCCCGTGCGGAGCGGATCAGCCGTGACAGGAGCCCCAAGCGCCCGGTCGCTCCCAGGCAGGCTCTGCCCAGGGGCCTCCACGCTTCCCAAGGAGGCTTCTGACTGCCGCGGGGACACATGAAACTAGAGGCACTAGCTGATGTCTCTCCAGCGCGTTTGCCCCTATATGTAGGTGCATCTACTGAATATATACATGCCTTAGCAATAGAATACTGGAAACCGTGCCGTGCGTGACTTGATGGTGCAGAACTACTGTGTACAAAAGTGTGAGAAGGTCCATGTACCCTCTAACCACAGCGTTCCTCCTGGCCAGGCGCAGGAGAGCCTGATTTCAGGGCATGACGAGGAACCTGTCAGGGCTCCTGGGGAGTATCTGTCCACTTCGCCCCAAGTGCCTCCAGTCCAAGAGGTGCGGAAAGGTCCACATCCCTCCTCAGGAGAGGATGGACCGATGCCAAGTGCCATGAGGGGCTCTGGCTGGAGAGTCCACGCTGGGCACTTCAGCCAAGCTGCGATCCCTGGGCTGAGAGCACGGGAGCACCGTGGCCACAGCCGGCCATACTGTCCGTCCAGCTCCAAGCCGCTGGGTTCAACGTACCTGCTGGGCAACACGTCTCAAAGCTGCCTGTGCCGCCTCCCCATTACGGGCAAAGGTGGGAAGATCTCTGGAGATCTCGCCTCAGAGGTGAAGGGCTGGCCCGGCTTATCCCTTTGCAACCAGCAGCTGGGGGGCAAGAACGAGGCCTCCCCCACAGCCTGCCCAGGCCCAGGAGGTCCAGAGAGCCTCAGCCCTGTGACTGCCCAGCCCGCCGTCCTGCAGTCTCGTGCCCCGGGCACAGGCCAGGAGCTTCCTCACGGAGAAAATACAGCTCACGTTCCTCCCTCTGAACGGGGGGGAACCCGCTCCGTCCAAACGCGTTGCCACCAAGAACACGCTGCATCAATAAATAACTCTCGTCTCAGCCCGCGTCGCTCCCAAGCTCAGTTCAGCAAGCCGGTCCCAGCTGTCCAACGCCCGGAGGCTTCTTGCTTCCTTGGGGTTTTCCTCTTAGGCTGTTGCTGTACAAGGAGAACAGGGCCAGCTGCCCGGCTTTCACTGCTAAGTCCGAGTGAAGAGGCTTCAGTTTGTGTACGAGCTTCCTCTGGGGGTGGGATGGGGAACCGGGCTGGGTGCGGGGAGCAGCGGGTCATTCCTGGCTGGGCGATTCCTGGAGAAGGCAGTGGATCTCCTGGAAGGAGGGACGGTCTTTAGTGTCTCGTCTCCAGCAGCTGAGCATTAGCTTATAGACAGAGTCAGGGCAAAGGGCGGGCTGGGGAAGGTAAGTCTTCAAAAAAGAGAGAGAGACAAAGATTACAAAAGGGGTTCAGACAAAGGGAAACAGCCTCGCGGAGGGATAACATTACTGCCACGTAAAACTGCGGGAACAAGAACCGAACGGGGCTGACGGGAGCCGGATTCCCCCATGCAGAGGGCACCCTGGCAGGGCAGACCCTGCTGCCTTGCATTCCCAGAGGAAAGGACGCGACCCAGAACTGCAGGATGGGTGCATGACACGACAGGGATTTGGACAGGACACGCCCATGTCTCACAACCTGGCTGAACACTGTGTGCCCTGTGCCAGGGCTCGGAGTCTGTGCTCGGCCTCGCTTGGGTCTTGCACGGTACCGAGCGCCCTGGTGCTGTCCAACAAGGGGTACCAGGCAAGCGGGCCTAGCCCTGCGCTCCCGTAGCCCTGATGTGCACAGAGGGTGGATTGACCCTCTTCCCAAAACTGCACAGCTCGAGGGGGAAACGCACGTGCAGAGGGCAGAGAGCCTTGGCTGTGTGACCCACGGACACGGCGCGGGCTCGGATGGCCTTCCTGCACCTCTGCTGTTGCCCTCTGTCCTGTTCCAACACCGGGACCCATCACGCAGATTTGTCTTTGACATTTTGTCTTTGTACCTCAACCCATAAGACTCATCCTTAGGGAAGCTTTCTCCCCAGCAACCTTAAACCTCCCTGGGCTCCCAGGATCACCCATCCCTACCTGCCGGCCCTGGTCCCGGAAAAACTCGCCGGTGTTTTCGATGACCTGCTCGTCCGACAGCTGGGAGTAGGGCTGCTCTCGGCACAGCGTGAAGGTCTCCCACAGCGTCACGCCGAACGCCCACACGTCGCTGGCCGTGGTGAACTTGCCCTGGTTGCAGGGAGCAGCGTGAGAGAGGGTCCCACGCGCTCGCCTGCTGGCCCTGAGCCTCAGCTCTCCCACCCCGATGCCTGCTGCAAGGAGAGCCCGGGGCKCTTGGAAATTATAGCCTGCAGCCACGCCTGGCAGCAGAAATGCTTGCAAAAGCAGCAGTCTTGGGTCAAAGGGGCCACGCAGCCGCATGGTCATTGAACACCAACCCAACAGTGGATCCCGCAGGGCTGGGAAGTCACCTTGTCCTAATCCACAAACACTGCTCCGCTCTGTTGCTTCCATGTCTGCGTGGTTCAGGCTGAACCCGAGGATCCTGCTTTGCAGCAGCAGCCACGGAGCTCATGTGTAGATCACACACGGCCTGAAACACGGCACTACAGAGCAGGCAGCTCCCTCCTCCCTCCCAGTGCCCAATGCACGGGCAGGAGCCACCCCCGCAGCTTTTAGCCGGGGAAAAAAGCCATGAGCAGAGCCCCGGCACCAGCCCGAGCCCCCACGCACCAGCAGGATGCTCTCCCAGGACATCCAGCGGATGGGCAGCACGGCGCGCCCCTGGATGCGGTAGTAGTCCCCGCTGTAGAGGTTCCTGCTCATGCCGAAGTCAGCGATCTTGATGGTGTACTGCTTGCCCACCAGGCAGTTGCGCGTGGCCAAGTCTCGGTGCACAAAGTTCAGGGAGGACAAGTACTTCATGCCGGAGGCGATCTGAGTAGCCATGAACCGCAGGTCGCTGTAGCTGCAAGGACAAGAGAGCTGAGGAGGCCTCGGGCTGGAAGCCGGGTGGCTGAGCCTTGACCAGGGTGTCCCAAAGCACTCGGGTGGGACAAGGAACCTCCGCTGCAGCAGAGCTCAAGCAAGGCCATGGGGGACTTGCCTGGGCATGTGAAGGTCCTATGGTGGCACCAACACGGTTGCCGAGGGGGCAATAAGTCCTGAGCATTGCACATGGTCTGGGCAGGGGCAGGAGCAGGGCAGAGGAGGCAAGGAGGTCCCTGCCGAGCGCTACCTGACAGTGGGCGCGTTGCTGGTCGGGGGACTCTGCGGCTCGTGGCGGGACAGGAACTGGTTGAGGTCTCCGTTCTCCATGTACTCCGTGATCATGCAGAGCGGGTCGTCTGCGATGCACACCGCCAGCAGCCGGATGATGTTGGGGTCCTTGAGCCGCGACATGATCTTGATTTCCTTCAGAAAATCATTCCTTTCCGGAACAGAAACCACACGGATCGGATAGACAGACCCGCAGGGGCACAGAGGTGCACGCGGATGGGCCAAGCCTGCCTCGCGCCCAAGGGAGCCCCAAGGCAGCACTGCTGCGTGTCCCTGCTCACCCCGGAGCTATCCCGAAAGGAGCCTGGGGCTCACGTGGGATATGCACATGGGGTGGGCTTAGCAGGGGAGCCCACCAAACACCTGGCACAGGGGAAGGGACACGTCCCCAAAGGCCTGGCTTTGCTAAGAAGGGCTCTGCGTGGAAGGGAGGCCCTGTGCGTGCAGCGGTGCTGGGGCTCGTGCACGGTCGGGACCCGATACCTGGCGTTCTTGTTGGCGTCCGCTCGCAGCATTTTCACGGCTACCAGCACGGGTTGGTTGCAAGTGGCGTCTAAGCCATCCAGGGCCAAGTCCTTGTCTGCAAACTTCTCCATCCCCTCCACTTCACAGAGATGGACCTGGAGGGCGGGAGCAGGCAGCTCTCATCTCCCAGCTCGGCTCCCCTCTTTGCCCGGCCAGACCGGGCGCGCTGACCACAGCGCCATGCTGGGGCCTCCCACCTGGAGCCAGGAGAGCCCTGCCTGGCGCCTGCTCCCGCTCACCTCGCCGAACTGGCCCTCTCCCAGCTTCTCCTTGAAGGCCAGCAGCTTCCTGGGGAACTCCTCAACAGGCACGTCCTTGCCGGAGAGCAGGTCCATGGTGAGGGCGGGCACCGAGTAGGTGTTGCCGCCCGTGACGCCCTGCAGGTTCACGATGTCGGCCTCGGCGTAGTGGGGGACGCCCTCGGCACCGCCGGCCTGGGCCGGCTTCAGGAGGCCGCTGCAGCCCGCGAGGGGGACAGCGGGACGGGGCCGGCTCTGGGCGTCCTTCACTGCAGGAAACCCTGTTTGGCCCCGGGAACGCATCAGGAACCGGGTTCCTCGGGCAGCCCTGGCGTGGCCAGCTCAGCACGGGGCCTCGTGCGGCCTCCTTGCTCTGCGTTTCTCACCTGCGTCTTCCTCGCCCGGTGCGAACTCGGGCAGCTTGCGTATGAGGCGCGAGGGCTCCTGGTAGTCTGGGCCCAGGGGGAATATGYGGTCGTAGGTGGAGTTGGACTCCTGCTCGCTGGACGAGGAGGAGCGGTTGTGGTTGAACATGCTGGACTCACTGGGCAGGGAGAGG
The DNA here is from genome assembly GCA_003342815.1 of Eudromia elegans. Lineage (NCBI taxonomy): Eukaryota > Metazoa > Chordata > Aves > Tinamiformes > Tinamidae > Eudromia > Eudromia elegans. The sequence goes on from PTEX01000083.1 coordinate 2,481,931, forward strand.
CTGACGGTCATTTCATCGTCCAGCATCCTCCGAGAGGCCTGCGCAGTGGGACGAGGGAGGAGAGAGCTGGACAGGGACCCTGCAGCTCCCGGTGCCTCCTACTCAGAGCAGGGCTGTCCCAGAACCACGTCCGGGCACTCCGGCCACGTCCTGCCCGGAATTCCCCAGCTAAATCTCCTACCTCCCTCGGGCTGCAGGAAGGCCGGGGTGAACAGGGTCTCCCCTTGCCCCTGCCAAGCACACGGGAAAGGCCGCGGGAGAGGAGCCCACGGGAAGTCGTGCCCAGTGCTCCCGGGAGAGCCGGCCGCCTGCCCACCTTCTCCAGCATCTTCTGCCAGAACTGCCGCCACAGTATGATGACGATGATGGCCACCAGGATGAAGATGATGGCCACCAGGCACCCGATCAGGATGCGCGTGTTGCTGTCGTCCACCTTGAGCGTGGGGTCTGGGAGGAGGAGGAGGGGAGAGCAAGAGCTGGTGGCRCTGGGGCATGGCGAGAGCAAACGCCAGTGCAGGAGCACCGCGCGGGCCTTACCGTACGTGGTGGGAGCCAGCGGCACCTCCGGCGGGGCCGCCGAGTTGTTGTACATGGCTGCGTCTGGCAAGGGGGAACACAAGGGCCTCAGGGGCGCCACAACGGCCGCCGCCCCGCTCGCTGCCCACACCCCCGCGCCCGAGGGCTGCCCRTACCTGACTGGAAGGTGATCTCGCTGAACATCATCCAGGTGTCGGCAAAGTGGTACTGGCACTTGATGGCGCTGGCCATGCGGTGGAGCAGGGGCACGGTGACAAACCGGGCGCTGGGGTTCACGTCGTCCAGCACCAGCACCGAGGAGACGGTGTTGGGCTCCCACTCGCTGGTGTCCGAGCGGAAGTAGCACTGCACCTCCTTGAAGATCTTCACGCCCTTGGCAAACATGTTGTTGCAGTGCACCTGTGGGGCAGCCCGTGAGCACGGCGGCCATGTGCGACGGGCACGGGGAGGCCGTGCGGCGGGCGCGCACCTTCATGGTGGTGAAGTTCCTGACGCGGTCGAACTCAAAGGTGATCTCCACGTAGCCGCCGGCRGTGCTCTCGTTGCGCCAGCCCACATAGTCGTAGCCCGGCCACACGTGGTACTCGTGGCTCTGCGTGAAGTCGTCCAGGCCCGACACGCCGTCCGTGAGCTGGCCGAGTCCCTCCGTCATGCTGGCAGGTGGGAAAGGGACCGTGACTCTCGCGTGAGCCCCAGATACGTGCCGGAGCAGGACGCGTCTCCTCCTTGGGGACGCCTCCAGTGTCCGCCCCAGGCACACCGGGGCCCCGCAGCCCTCACCTGTAGCCAAACGCGCCGTCATACACGGAGTCGTTGAGGTAGATGATGGTGCCTCCAGGAAGGACAAGCTGCTGCCCGGCCGGGGCGTTGTAGGACACCAGCCCGTCTACGGGAAGGGGGCATGAGCGGCTGCTCTCTCCGGAGACCCCCTTCCCAAGAGGGCTCGCGGCTGTTCCTGCTGCACGCCCTGGCCACGCGGCTCTTCCGCCTCCCATGGGACTGACAGCCCCAGCAATGGCCCGTGCCGGGGCAGGAAAGCCACGCTGGCACCGGCCGTGGCACCCACCGAGCCACGCGCATCCGTAGAGCTCCACACGCAAGCACACGTTCATGGAGTGGTCCGTGACAGGGATGAAGCGCACAAAGCGCGCGATGAGGGGAGGCTCCAGGTCCTTAAGGACGATGTCGTATGGGTTGGTGTTTCCATCCAGGACCTGAGGACACAGATACGGGGTTGGGGCGGGCAGGACAGGGGGCTCCCAGGGTTTGCAAGGGCCTTGGTTGGATGCCATAACTGCGCGTGGTGCCAGCGAGGGCAGAGCCTCCATCCCACCTCACCTGCTTCCCGTGCCGGTTCCTCCAGGAGATCCAWCGCGTGCCATCCCGGCTGTAGTTGATCTTGTACATGGGGGCAAACTCATTCCCATGGCCACCCGCGTGGCGCCCCTGCGTGCCCACCAGCGTGATGAAGTGCAGCGCGCGCAGGTCGATCTGCAGGAACTCCTTGAGGTCGTCGGGCTCCACGGGGATCTCGGGGCACCAGGCACCGTCACCGTCCTCCGAGTCCAGCCTGGAGGCGCCACGCACGGGGCAGAGCAGCGGGGCAGCTCGCATGGGGTGCGCGGCCAGGAGCTGCCACCAGCCCGGCCCGCACCGCCAAGGCCACTCACCGTCCRTACTTGGCCGCCGTGGACTCGGACCACTGGCTGGAGGCCGAGATGTCCTCGTCGGGGATGTGTCCACCAGACATGCCCAGGGGGTACCGGCACACGGCTGCGAGGGGGGCAGTGGGCGCTGAGCGAGGACGCCAGGGCACGGCGCTCACCCCTCCACGAGCATCACCACCTGCTTCTTTGCTTGCCAGAAACCCGCTCGTGCCTGCGGCGCGAGGGTTAACCCGGGCCCGTTGAGCGCCGCGCTGCCCTCCCGCACCAGCCCTGCTCCTCCGGGCCGCCCGCCCCAGCCGGGAGTGGAAAAGTACCCGGCAGCGGAGGTGCCGCACGGAGCACCGCAGCCGCCGCCAGCCCCGCAGCCACCGCGTCCAGCGCTGCTTCCCTGACGGTATTTTCACGCCCAGCTGCCAAGCGCGCTGCTGAAAGAGCGGCTTGTTCGGCCACGTTTGCTGCCTCGGCCTCAGCCCACAGAGCCCTCCTTAAACCGCCCCCGCGTGAGTGGCCGCACGGAGGCCGCGGGCTGGGGGCGCCCTCCCGCCCCACAGGCTGCTGCCCGCCCCGTGCTGCGAGCGGGGTCATCGGTCCCTGCACCATGGTGTGGCGTTGGCCACCACCTGCCTGGCACACTGGACCCGGGAGCTGGCGGAGAGGCGCAGGGTCCTCGCTTAGTGCTCCCGGCCCGCTGCTAGGGCAACCAAGCRGTGGCTTCCCCTGCGTTTCAACAGAAGCATCTCCGCTCCTCGCCCGCCGTGTCGAGGTGACCCTGCGGAAGAGCCGGATGAGCTGCCAGGTGGAAGGCGCCTGCAAGGCGCTCTCCGTGGCGCCCCGGGGCAGACCTTGCTGCAGGGAGGTCTCAAAGCCTCCCTCAGCCCACCATATCCATCCGCGCAGCGTGGGCACGGGATGAGCCCTGCAGGTGCAGCCATTTTAATGGGATTCCCTTGCYGACGCTCAATCCACTTTCCGACCATCAACCTAACCCAATCCGTCGCCCCGTGCTCCGGGAGGCAGCCCGCATGGAACCGAGGCGCAGGGCAYGGCGGCAGGGCCATGCAGCGGCGGGGCCGCGCGGGACTTACCCGGGTTCACCTGGGCTCTCGCGGCCCACGGGGCGCCCAGCAGCAGCAGCAGCAGCGGCGGCAGCAGCAGCGGGGCCGGGCTGGCGAGGGCCGTCATGGTGGCAGCGCGTCGGTCCCGGAGCCTGCAGAGACAGAGCCGGCACCGGTCACGCACCGGGCCAGGGCCACCAGCCCCACGCGAGGGGTCTCCCTGGTTCACGCATATCCACGAGAGTGCTCAGGGCCACCCAGCACCAGCTCCAGAACGGCGCCGTCCGGCTCGGTGTCGCTCCAGAGATGCTCCGAGCGGCTTCCCCGGCMTCCAGCGGTTCCGAGAGGAAGATGTTGCACAACCCCGGGGCGCAGCGGAATAACAGYGCGTTGCAAAACCCGCTTTCCCTGCCTCCCGGCCCGGCAGACACAACCACAGGTAATTGCCCGTGATTTATAGCGCGTTTATTGCGATGGTTCTCTGGGRCTGGGTGTTTTCCAGGCCTGCCACGGCGAACGCCCAGAGGAGCCGAGGAGAGGCAGGAGCGGAGCAGGACCCCATGGAGCCAACGAGCAGCGGCAGCCCCAGTGAGCGCCGCGACTGCCCCGTGAACCACGGCATCGGGAGGCAGCGTGAGCCACRTGTCCCACTCGCGTTCCCACGGGGTCCTCCTGGGCAGCGCGCAGGCAGCTTTGCACCCCGTGGGTGCGCGCGATTATCAGGCGTTGTTGAGCCCGGGCTGCTCCTCGCGGGCTGCCGCGGCGCGGGCCGAGCGCAGCCGGGACAGAGCGGYCCTTTGTGGGGCCGACACGTTGCCAGCAGCATGCAGGAGCTGCGGGGAAGCACGCCGCTTCCCGGCGCCGCCGCCTGCTCCTTCTCTCTCTTTCCTTTGGAAAGGCCCAAGTGCCGCTGCGTTCTTGTCCCTCCCCAGTTCGGCAGGCCAGGGGCCTGCGCGCTCGCTCCGGGTGAGGATCCCRGCTACCGGCCTCACCGCGGGCGAGGGGGGCCCGCGAGGCTCCTGCTCGAGCGCAGCCGGGCGCCGCAGCACAAACACACTCCGTTTCATCCCGCGGTCCAGAGACACGTCCGCGGAGCCCTGTTCCCCCCGCTGCTCCTCCAGCCTGCGCAGACTCCTCCGGCATCGGGACACCAGATGCTGCAGCCCTTCCCGGCGGGAAGGGATTTGCATCGAGCCTGACACGAGGCACCTTCCTCATCGCAGCCATGGCGAAAGGCTCCGCGGCGGCCCCGGCACGCGGGGGGCACCAACTCGYGCTGGGGCTCCGGGCAGGGGCACGTTTGCTCGGGGAGGCTGCGAGTTCCTGGCACGGCGGCTGGAAACCGTCTTTGTTCCAGCGGCCCCGCTGCCTTTCGCCTGCAAACGTTTGCTGAAAGTTTTGAGTGCTGGAAATTTTTACTGCACCACATTTTCAGTGCCTCCTCCTGGCACCTTTCGCTTATTTTTCAGCATTCCTCTTCCCTTCTTTTKTTTCTGTTTTTGTTTCCCCTTGTCGGGCGCAAAATTACCGGGGAAAGTTTTGGGGAAGAAAAGGAGAAAATAAAAAGCCGCGGGCCCTGCCACGGTGCCYGCCCATGAGCGGTCCTGCTCGCGCCGAGTGCCAGCGGGACGCACGGGGATGGGCCCCCGAACGTGCCCCTCATCCCTCRACACACGTGGCACCGCAGCCAGGAACCCCGACACACGGGGCCCCAGGGTCCCCAAAACACCGTCTCAGGCCCTGGCAGTGCCGGGCTRCCCGTGCGGAGCGGGAGACGCGCGGCGGAAAGCGGCGCCCCGCAAYGTCCCCGGTGTCCCCGCGGTCCCCTCTCGGTCCATGGCACGTGGCATTGCCGCCAGCCCCATATCCGCACCCAGCCTGGGGACCCTGGGGACAACCGGCCCCAACACCRGCGCTGCCAACAGCAGCAGGAGCCAAGGGCAGGCGCACCCGGAAAGCGCCGCGAGCGGGAGGAGGGAAACAGGGAGTCCGGAGCGCCCAATTCCGCCCCCTTGGCAGGGAGACTACCCCACCGGTACCGAATCCCGGTGCCAGCATTTGGTACCAGGGGACCCACGTCCAGAAGTGGCCCCGGGGTCCCCACAGTGCCCGTCCCACGGACCGCGGGGCCCCCGCGCGCCCCTCGGGCACTCACCGTGGCGCAGGGCCAGCCGGGCGCCTCCTCAGCGCGGCTGCAGGAGCCGGGCGCCGCTGCGTGAGCCTCGCCGGGCTGATGCAAGACGCCTCTGAGCGCGCTGGAGCATTCTGCGGATTCCTGGGAGCCGGCCAGGCATCCCACAATCCAACGTCTCGCGCATTTGGTTTCAATTAGGGCGCGGAGAGGGGGAGCTGCGCGCCAATCCGGGCGGCCCGCGCGGCCGAGGTTATTTTCCGCGACCCGAGGGACCGCGCGCCAAGCTGTAATTTACAGCAGAAGCCACTCAGAGCGCGAGGGGAAAAACAGAACGTGACCCACGGCGGACCCTGAGCCCCGGGCAGCGCTCACCCTGTCCCCATGGGGCAGCCCATGGGCACTGGCCCCATCACCTCCCACTCCACATGGGAGGACGCAGGGCCCTGGGGCTGCCCGCTGGCAGGGATCCCAGCCCCGCTCCCATAGGAGTCTCCCTGGTGCCAGCCTGTCCCGGCCGCACATGGCCCAAAGCCCAAGGGACCCCCGTGGGGGGCAAGAAGGCAGCAGTGGCGCCTGCACAGCCCCCAGCCCGGCCAGAGCCCCATGGGCAGCTGCCCCCCGGGCCCCTCGGCTGCCCAAGCACTTCACCAGGAGAGAGGTTCATGCCCCATTCCCAGGGCTGCAGTGGAAAATCCCCTGGGATGAAGCTGGATCCACAGCCATTCCCACCTGCTCCAGGCTCCTGCTTGCTCCAGCACTGACCAAGTCGAGCAGAGCCCTGGGGCTCCTCAAGGAGCATTTCGGAAGGGCGCTCGGTGCCAGGGGATGCGTTGGCCCCGCTCCTGGGAGCCCCGTCGCATGGGGCAGCCACTGCTGCGCCCTTGGAGCATGGCCCTGAGGAAGGGCCCCCGCGCCAACCACCACCAGACACAAGGCAGGAGGGACACAGAGGTTTAATGGGGTTCTTCCAGTCGTGCACGGTACCAAGGGTGACCGAAAAGGGGAGGACATGGGCAATGACAAGGGCCCTATTAAAAAAAATAGTCATGTGTATCTGAGAAAAATAAAAATTCAAGATTAACCCCAGCCCCGTACCGTAAAAATCTTCTGCATGTACAACGGTTATTATTACTATATACACGTGTAAAAATAAAAGCTCGTAGCCTGACGTGCRATCAGCAGCACCACAGCTGTGCTTTGTGGCAGGGGAACCCATAAAGTGTTTGCTTTTTTAAATTAAAACATAAATAGAAGCACTTGACACGCCAAGGGGCGAGCGGGCTGCATCCTCCTCTGCACACCAGACCGGAGCAGAGCGAGCAGGGCCAGCCCCGGCCCGTTCCAGCTAGAAACCCTCACAGGGCCACGTTCAGAATCCGTCGGCCGAGAGGGAGGGCCGGCCTCGCTGCCCCGGCCCCTACAGCCCGTTCTTCACCAGCTCGTGGATCCCGTTCTCGTCGATTATTAGAGGGGCGCGAAACTCCCGGTCCTTCACGTACTGTTCCAGGTCCTGGCAGAGCAAGAACGGGGTTGTTAGGCAGCTGGCGGGTGCTCATCCAGGGTCAGCGGGCACCAGACACCCCTCCCGAGGCGGAGGCTCAGGGACACCAGCCCAGCTCTGCTGCGGGGAAACCTCCCGGTGAATTCGGGCTGCACTTTTGCCCCTGACCGTCCTCCCTGCCCGGGGGCATGGGGAGCCCAAGCAGGTCACATGCGCCCCGTGACGGCTGCTCTGCAAAGCCCCTCGAGTTCGGCAGAGCCAGCACTTACTTCTCCTCTGTAGGAGACGAGGGGGGAAATCTCACACTGGATGGGCAGGTCACTCGCATCCTTCAGACTGCAAAAGAGGAGTCAGGAGGGTCAGTTGTTCCGTGCCAGGGTGCGTGGACCGGGGCCCAGAGCCGTCGTGGACCTGGGCCACATAGACCCATCACCGCAGAGCCCCCGGGTTAGTGAAGCCCCACACGAGCCCCACGCAGCCGCTAGCGGCGGTTTAGACGAGGGCAGCAGCTGGCGGGGCAGAGCTTTGGATGGGGCTTCATCATGGAGCATCGGCGTTCCTCCCGCGCCGCGAGCGCCGAGCCGTCCCTCGGCACCCCCTCCTGCTGCACCACGGCCCCCGCGGCACACACTCCACCGGGACGCAGGTCTGAGCTAGAGCTGCCCCGCGCCCCTCACGTGCTCCAGGCCTCGGGGGGCCCCTCTCGCCTCCCCGTCCAGCCGCACACAGGACGGGCCCATCAGCAACGGCACAAGCGAGTCCTCGCCCAGAGGAGCCGAGGGCAAGCCCTGCGGCAGCCTTGAACTGTAACCCAAGAACCCAAGCGCACGCATCGAGAAGCGGAAGACGTGACAGCTCCTCATCCAAGGGGCACGGAGATGGCACCTTTCTCATTCCCCAACCCCCCAATGCACCTCGCTTGACATCCTTCAAGCCCGGTCAGCGCCCCTTGGTCCATGGGGAACATTCAGCTAGCACACAAGTTCTCCTAACGCTTTGCAAACTTTGGTTCCAACCAGCCCTGGGCTTGTGGTCTGGCTCTTCCAAACGCAACACCTCAAGTCACACAAAACCCAGCTGGCGGCTCCAGCACGGGGGACGTGGGCGCCTGCCCGGCACTCCCGGGATGACTTCATCCCGCTCCAGGACGCGGCCTGCCCCTTGGCTGGCGGCACCGGGAGACGACAGCCGCTGACGGGCGCAGCGCTGCGATGACTGCGGATCCGGGAAGAAGGGGAACTCCGGCATGTTGCACAACAGCATCCTGCCTGGGAGGCGCCCCGGGAGCCATCTGCTCCAGCGGCAGGCGGCGCAGCCCGGCTGCAGCCCGACACGCCAACCCACGGGCTATGGCAGCCGCGACCCGTACGCGGCTCCGCGTGCGCTTTGGCGAGCCCCGGACACAAGCATCACCCTCCACATCCCACAGGCTCCGAGGCCCTGGCTCCTACTAGCTGCAACCTCAAGCCCACGTGCTCAACACAGATGGCTCCATGCCTGGTGTCCCCTCCAGCGCTCCCTACGTCGCTGCCCCACACAAGCAGAGGGAGAGCAGCTCGCGCCAGGCCCCTCAAGCCGCCACCGTCCCAACCAAGGCCCCGGCACAACCCCCGTCCAGCCACTGCCGCAGTCCCTGCGAGCCTGCGCAGAAAGGAGCGCGGGGCAGAGGCAGYTCCCCGCATGCACCCGGGAGCCGCAGGAGCCGGGGAGCAGCGCGGGCAGCCCCGCCACCATGCACCGCAGCCCGGCTGCCCTCCATAGTTACTTGTCCTCGACAGCAGCCGCGGTGGCATCGGACCTTCCGTTTGTGACACTACGTGGGAATAAACAAGCATTAACAGGGCTGGGAATGAAACGGAGCAGAGGGGCGAGCGTGGGGCACGCTGCTCTCCAGCCCCGCGCCGGGAGGCTCCGGGTTGAGGGACAAGCCTAGCCTGGCTGCTGCACAAGCCTGGAGGCGCATGGGGGATTCGGGAAGCCGTGTCCTCCAAGCTGGACTGTGCAAAGGGGTCCTGTTGTTCCCAGGGGCCTCAGCCAGTGCTGGCACATTGTTTCAGGAGTGTGGAAGGGCTGGGGACTGCCCAGCGCTCTATACCCAGCCCAACCACAATCCCTGAGGTTCTGTGCCCGGGGATAGCAGCTCACCTCGCCCACCCCAAGCGGGAGGGCAGGACCCGAGCCTGCAGCCGTAACCCCGAGGAAGGCCAGCGGCTGCACGGGGTAAACCAGGGCCAGGTGCTCACCGAGGGATRGCAGGGATGCGCGTGCCGTTCTCGTCCACAAAATGCCCCCCGGCGTTGAGCACCCAGCGGTGGTGCAGGGACATCAAGGCATGCCGGGCTGTGGTGGGGTTGTCCTTCCCGTTCTGGCTGTCGGCGTTCTTCAGAGGAGAAAACTCGTCCTCACGCAGCACTTCGTAGACCACAAACTTCCTGGAAGCAAGGGAATGGGGCACGGGAAGGTCGGGTTTGCAAGACACACCTGCWTTGGCCCTTTTGCTTTGGCTTCTCTGCCACCAGGCTCTGCCACCACTCTGCAACCTGCATCCACCAGCAAGCCTCACAACCAGAGAGGAGCTGGGCGGACCCAGGGGTCCCCAGGGGAGGTTGGCACGGGTGCTGACTGACCAGGRCATGGGGACCACGACACACAAGCGCTGCACGTACTGGTGTGCGCCCCAGAGCACAGACCAAACAGGCCCCTTGCTCCAGCTGCCAGAAGAGGCCCACCGTCAAGAGGGCAGAGAGAGGAGACACAAGCCACTGTCCCTGTGGTCCATGAGCTGAGGCCAAAAGGCAGCAAGTGAACCTCCACAGAGCAGAGACGCACGGCTGCTGCTCCTCCTGCCACTCACACCCCCACGCACACCAGGGCACACGCTACCCCCGCTGCTGAACAGCACAGGGGCTTTGAGGCCAGCCTGACCCCAGGAGGCCACCGGAGCAAAGCACGTACTTGGAAAACTGGAAGATGTCGAAAACGAACTTTTCCATCTTGATGCCATTGGGCTTCTCGGGTTGGACGAGCTGCCCGGTAGCGATATCCACATGGGGGATCTTCTTCTCAGCCACGTGGTGCCTCAGCTGCGGTTCATAAGTGCTGCGAGGCCAAGAAAGAGCCGTCACTCGCACGGCCAAGCGCTGCCCCGGCGCCCACGGCGAGCAGCCCCGGGCCCCTACTTGACCACGTCTCTCAGGAAGGCCGTGCTGAAGTAGTGGTTGGCAATGTTGCCCGCGTTGAAGAGCAGCCGCCCGTCCGGGCCCCGCTTCTGCGCCGTGGCCAGCGAGATCTCGCTGTACTCCACCACCTGGTAGACGCCGTCCACTCGGCACACCACGCCGACGGGCTCCGTGGGGTTGGTCTTCTCCACCACCTGGCCAGGGAAGCACAGGCAGCAGAAGGCAGCAGCTATTGGGCTACCACGCTCCAAACGCATCTGGTGCAACCTGGTCCTGGGTTAGCACCCTACAGAAGCTTGTGGAGATTCCCCATCCTCCTTTTCCTCCCCCTTGGCCCCTGAATACGACCGCTCTTGGCCGGGACCCCGTCCCCAGCCACCTCCTGCCATCCCAGCTGCAAACACCCCTGCCAACGCAGGGCAGCGCGCGGGGAGGCCGGGCTTCCCTGGCTTAATGGTTTACTTTCCCCTCCTTCGCTGGCCAGGAGGAGGAACTCCTCTCCCTCTCTGCGCAGGGAGGGCTCCAAGGCCGCCGAGTCCTCTCACCCATTTGCCAGGGCTCTTCCCCGGGCAGGCTCCAAGCCAAGCCCAGCCCAGCGCACACACAGGCGCACAGCCCCTTTCACTGTTGATCTAAACCCGAGGAAAAGCTTTGGCTGTGCAAGGTACAYGCAAGAGCAAGGGCTGGGTGCAGCATCAGGAGTCGGTTGCACCCTTCACATCATGGTCAGACGCCTGGCACAGCCAGGGAAGAGTCCCGGCTTCCAGAGCTGCCCGGACACCACCCGGCTTGGTGCTGGCTATGGGGCAGCTCTGCTCCGGGCACCAGCCCGGAAGCAGTGCCAGGTTTCTCTGGGCAGCCCCACTCCCCATGGCGCCCTAGGCTTTCTGCTCTGTACCACCAACATCTGATTCCAGCAGACCGGCCGAGGAAAGGCCAGGAACGCCGCTCCACACAGCAGCACCGACCCACACCACGGTACCTTGGCCCCGCAGTCGGCCCCCTTCTCGAGGCAGAAGCCGATGAAGGCGGGGTCGGCCACCTTCACCAGGATGTTGTCCACGCAGTACACGTGCACGCTCTGCACGCCCCTCCGCTCCATGTCGTCCACGAGGCCCTGCGCCCCCAGGGCCCGGTACAGGCCCCCGTTGCCATCTGGGGAGTGAGCGGAGTGTCGGGCCCATGGCACCTATCCCACCTATCCCAATTCCACCCCGTCCACCCAGAGCTACGCAGTTCCCCAGTGGAGCCAGAGCTCCGGGAAGCCGTTGTCCCCATCACTCCCTCACTTGGGGGAGGCTAAGCGCACTGATGTAGCGGGAAGCTGGTAAAAAGGGCCAGCTTTTAGGGCAGGAAAAAGCAGAAAAGGGACCGTTTGCTGAGCCGCAGGCCAGGACAGCGAGATGTCACCACGGCAGAGGAGCTCCAAGGCATCTCCYGCACGCATCCCTAGCGTCGGTTCCCGGTCACAGACCTGGTGCCATGGCGATCTTGCCCTTTTCTTCCAGAAGGATTTTCCCATCAAATCCCATAGCTGGCAACATCCCTTGCTGGAAGAAGATGACGTTTTCTTTCTTCAAGCCGAAATACCGGTGCTTCAGGAAGAATTCCTTGGTGGACTCCATCGTGCGGCCGCTCGTCATGATGTACCTGCCAGCAGAGGGGAGCCCCGGGCCTCGGCAGGGGAGCCCAAGGGCGCCAGGAGCCCCGGCCCACGCGGGGCGCACGCGCCGCCGCCTCCCCCTTCTCCCACCCCGAGGGTCCCCAGGGAGCCGAACCCGGGCAGACCCGCCCACGTGGCGGCCCCAGCGCTTCCCAGAACCGTCTCCACCCTGGCGCAGCTGCAGCCGCGTGCCGGCGCCTCCCCGCGTGACGCATCCCTCCCCACGGCCCCTCGGAGGAGGCGCAGCGGGATGGGCACGGCCCGGGGCGCGCGGGGCTGGACCCGCCGGGCACGCGGGGCGCCCTTACCAGGGCACGGCGCAGGGGGCGCCGCTCCGCTCCTGCGCCAGGCGCTGCAGCCGCCGCAGCCGCTGCGCCTGCAGCTCGAAGAGGCTCTTGCGCGAGGGCAGCCCCACGTCGCACATGCCCTTGGGGTAGGGCACGCCGAGGCGCGTGCCCTGCCCGCCGGCCAGCAGCAGCGCGGCCACGCGCCCGCCCGCCACCTCCGCCAGCCCTGCGGGGAGCGCACGCGTGGGGCCGG
>PTEX01000083.1:2494535-2506024 GCA_003342815.1 Eudromia elegans
GCTCCGGCCAGAAGCGCAGCACGTGGCCCTGCCCGCCCGCCTCCAGCCGCCGCCGCAGCGCCGGTTCCGGCTCCGCGCCCGGCTCCGGCTCCGCGCCCCCCGGTACCGCCGGCGCCGCCATGCCCGCCCGGCGCCCGCGCTGTATGCGCCGCCGCGCCCCCGCCGCGCCCCTCTTATAACCCCCGGCGCAGCGCCGCCGCCAATGGGAGGCGGTGGCTGCGCGGCACGCGCGCTCACTGGCTACGCCCGCCGCGAACGCAGACATAACGTCACAGGGGCCGCCCAATCCCGGAGGGGGGCACGTGGCAGTCCCCCGCGGCGCGGCCAATGGGAGCGGCCGCCGGCTGGGAGAGAGGAAGGTGGGTGGAAGCGGCGAGCGCTATGGCAACGCGCGCCACGTCAGCGTGAAGCTGGCCCCGCCCACCGAGCCTGGCCCCGCCCACCGRGCCTGGCCAGCGCGGGGCTCCCGGGCAAGAGGGATCGGAGGGACCGGGATTGGGATTGGGATCGAGGGGAGCAGTCGCTGCCCCCAGCCCCACCCGCGGGGTCCCACAGAGGGCAGCGCACACACGTTATACTGAAGCGTCCTTTATTAACCGACACACGGCCACACACGTGGGGGCACGCAGGACCTAAGGACACGCGCCCGTCCGGGAGCACGCGCCCGTCCCCCACGCGGGACACGCAGAGCGGCCTCTCCAACCGCAGCCGGAGCCGGGAAMCACAACCAGGCACCGCAGCAGGAGCCCCCGGCGCCCGCTCCCGGCCTCGTCCGCGCTGCCCACGCGGCAGGGATCGCACCGCACGCGGTTCCGAACCCGCCTGCGTCACGGCGCCAGCAGCAGCAGCCCGGCGCGGGCAAGGCAGGCAACGTCTACCAGGAGCTGCGATACTGAGAGCAATTTAAACACCGCTTTTTTCACACGCACACAAAAACCCCTCATCTGATGGATTATCCAGTTCTTCCCAGCCGCTAATGGTGCTTCGCTGCAAGGACAGCCAAATTAAAAGCAAATGAATCACAAACCCCACCTATGCGAGGCTGCTGCAGGGCAGGGTACACCCAAGTACCACCACTCTGGAAAGAGCCTCATCAGCAAATCACAAACCTTAAAAGCTCATTTTGCGTTTTGTTTTTTTTCCCCTGGAAAGTTTTACCACCTCACAGCCATAGAGAGCAAAAAGAAATAAAATCAAATCATTGGTCCTTCCTGGGGAAGCTTGGGAAGGGCTGGAGCAAACAGGACTCGATGCCAGCAGAGAGCCGAGACCCGTGTAATGTTACGGAGAGCAGCTCTCCCAGCGCCCTGCACGCACAGGGCCGAAGCCAAGGGGGATTCACCGCAGGATCCCAGCCAGCCTGGTGCTGACTGCAGGGGGACGCCAGCTGGAATTCCCCGGGGTGACACTGGAGATGGGAATTCACGTGGCTCGGTGCCTGGAGGGCTCTGCCCGTCACTAACACGGGCATAGCCACCCGGTCATGTCCTGCTCTCCACAGTGGGAGTGACCCCTGTCCCTGTGGGAACGCCCCAGGAGCAGGGGGTGGCTCTGGCTCTCCGTTTCTCACCCCAAAAACGTGTGGCTGTTGTCCACGGTGCCACCCTGGCCAGTGAAGCCAGACCAGTGACCGAGCCCCGTCCACGCAGGATCTCGGGTTGCCCCAGGCCCTTCGTGTAACCTACCAAGGACAAAAAGTGTCAGTGCTTCTCAGCTACAACAATTCCAACAGGCCAACGCAAAACCCAAACGCACAACACAGAAAAGCCAAGCGTGGAGCCTACAGCGGACAGAGGTTTGCTCTCCCTTAGAGGACTCGCCGGAGTCCTGATGGAGGCACGACCAGTTCTGCGTGCTCTAGCACTCCTTTCCAAACACATCACCTAAAGACACTTAAATACTACAGACGATTTGGCATCGGCGGTGTGAGCATCAGTGCCAGCACAGGGTACAAGCTGGAAAGATGATTCCGCCCGGCAAGGGTCTTCACATCACTTTACGCTACCAAGTGCTACCGCTCCTCCTGGGGCCGAGGCTGGCGCTGCTCTCAGGACGGTCCCTCCCACACGCAGGGGCTCAGCTCGCCGTGGCACCCTCACCTCAAGCCCGGCGTGCCGTCCATGCCAGGTGGACGTGTGGCTCTTCTCGGGTCACGGGCCAGTGACACAGCGTCGCCGTCGCCCCGGCACATCTCGCTTCACGGCTGCTCTTGGCGACGTGAAGGCTCAAAGTCTTCCTGGTCCACCTCAGAGAGGATGCTGCTGCTTCTGCTTCTTTATAGACCACAGACACGCCACAAGCCAGGAAAGCTGCTTTTCTCCTCCCCTCTGGAGGAGAGCATCATAGGTGCTGTAGGGCAGGTGGGAAGTTCACATAACGGCATCTCCTGCCCAAGGCAGGAAAAAGCAGTTTCTGGGGCCAAATTGCAAAACTGTCTCAATTCCACCTTTTAAAAGTGTCCGTCAAGGTCCGCTCTGCCCCAAGGGCCCCCATAGTCACCTGAGCACCTGCCAAGGGCAGGCAAAGCCACACATCTCATGTAAGCGAGCAAGCACAACACACACACAAGCACACGCCTAAAGCCATCCAAGCCTCCTCTGCACATCACAAAGCAGCAGTAAAGATTTCAAAGCCCGTTTTAGTCCTTTGCATCTCTCCTTTGCAGATGACTTAAAAGCAGGGCTAGGAAGCTCTTTGTACATTCAACTGTAAAAYACGACGTGAGGAAGAGGAGCGAGACAACTCTCCTGATTGTTGCTACTGCCTACAGCAAGTTTTGGTACAGATATCCTCTCTTATAGGCACTCAGTGGGTAAAACGTAGCCACAACAAACTTGCCATCAAAAATCTTGCCGGTCAGCATTTTTTGGGCAGCTTTGGAATCACCAGCGTTTGCATATTCAACAAAGACCTGGAAGAGAGAGAGGAGAAACTGCACTCGGGCTGCAGGGCGCCTTCCACTCCCTCCCGCTTCTGCGCCGCTTCCGAGAAACGGCTTCTCATCGAACCCTTTCCCTCCATCCRTGGTTGAGCACGGAAACATGCAGCTAAAACAAGGAAGCAGCTGTGCCTCCCWACTGGAATTTCACCTCTTATTCCCCATTTCCAGAGGGAGTGTGGTTGGAAAGCTGGGAGAAAACAAGCTGATGCTCTACATCCTCCACAMTTCCTCACCCCAGCAACTCTTCTAATACTCTTTGGGGTCTCCCCACATTAGGGAACCTTACGTGTGCAGAAATGAACCCACACTGTCCCTCAAGGTAAGCAGCTATACCTAGCACTGTCATCATCCAGGAAATTTAAGCAGAGAAGCTGTGCTGGAGTGAACATGGGAATCCCGAGCCTCCTCCCTCCACTCACTTACTTGGCCTTTACCAGGATTCTCCTTTGGAATAAGCAAGGAAACCACCGGACCATATTTCTGACACTCCTCTCTTATGTCTTCCAGGATATCTGAGAAAAGAAAGAGCTGGTTCTTTAACGTCACAAACTGGGATGAGTTAAGGAGGAAAGCGGTGCCAGATGAACTATCCAACAGCATTTAGTCAACATACATATTTCTTCCTCCTTCCCAGTTTAAGGTAAATAACCCAGAGAATTCACAGAGAAACTGACACTGTTTAGCAGCCAAACCACAAGACAAAGTATCCAAACTGAGGCCCAGGAACACAGACCTGCAGGGCACTGAATCCCTCTGAGAATGGAGCTTGGAGCACATGGCCAGTGCTTTTCCTCGCACATACAAACCTTGGCCTTTCAGTAGCTAAAACACTCAAACACTCAAGATTTGTTAGCTTTTCTTTTGGGGGGGCGGGCCATGGAGCTTGGAGGAAGGTTACCAAAGTAGCTGCTACAAACCCTTCCTTGTGTGAGCAGAACTTAAACTTCCAAACTCTYATCCCCAGAGAAAGCTCCATAGCTTTTGCCACTTGCTTGTGTTGAGAACAAGCAAAATGCAGGTTCACAAAGATGCCTTGCCACCTACGATGTACATACAATTGTGCTACAGATGAAGAACTCAAACAAGGTGAGTTCTAAGGCCTGTGGGCATTTAACCAAAGAAAAAAAGGAAAGTTTTCTTTAAAAAAATCTTGGATTTCCCCAGAGACTCACTACACACTATCTCTTTCTTTTAGTTCCAGTCTATCCTCTGTTGACACAGTTCACCCACCTCAGTGAAGAAACTCCTTGCTTGATCTCCTCACACCTACTAAATGCTCCTGCACTTGRTCCCATGTCCCACCTCCAAACAAAACAGTTTCTCAGACAACATTGCTACATGGGAACTTCATATCAAAAACCAACCTTCATATTCTTCTTCACTCTGTAGAGAAGCATCACTTAGAATATTCAGCAGCCTTAGCACAGGTGTTGGGAGCATCACCAGATCTTCGATATGGGGAGCTGTTGGACACCCACAAAGTCAGAAGAAAAAGAAGAAAGGAATCAAAGGCCACAGTAACAATAGAACAGGGAGCAGATGCAATATGTGATCTTATCACAAGTGCTTATTGTTCTTCACAGTAGCTTTTCTTCTACTATTATTTGTGCTTACAGTTTTCGCCCCCTCTGTTTCCAATAGATTGTTTTTCACTGAAATTCTCCAAAAAGAGTCACTGCACTTGTAATAATACTAAGGACAACACCTGAAAATCAAAGCTACAAAAGCTAGCTGCAATTAAGACTGGAATTACAACTCAGATTTAGAAGCTGATGCATCAGTCAATTGCTAAGAGAGCTGAACAACCTGGCCCTTACATATGGGCATCCAAGGAGAAGAAAGAAGAACTACTTGCAGTAACAGGAGAAACAGRAGGCAGAGATTCCCACCTCGGTGGTACTACACAAGCTGAAAACAGGCTGACCAGCTTCCATGTCTCCAGTTCCTAAGATGCACTAGAGCACAAGCCACAGCTCCCTCTAGGATGTCATGGCCTAAATGTCAYGGACAACAAGAGCCCCCTCCAAAATCTAACTTCAGCCCTCTGTTTCCAAGACTACCATGTAATTCAGAAAACKAAAATCATTTTAACAACTCAGAGCCACCGCACAGTATGGGTACGGCCACAAGAGGGAGGCAGACAGGCAGCGAGCCTTTGAACAACTTCCCAGGAGCAGAAATAAAGCCTGTGGCTGTGGGTCCAGCTCTCACACAACTGGGAATAATGTGGCACACATCCCACCAAGGGACTAAGCAACAGTCCAGGAGCCAAATTACAAGAACTCATTTGGAGAGAGGATATGAGACTTCTAGAAACCCAAAGCAGCAAAGGCAGATGGTGTCACTTCTCCAGGGATAAAAGCCTGGTTTCACACTCTTGAAAGGGACCAGCAGAGCAGTTGTGATTTTTATTTGCTAGTCAGTACTGTATTTGGAAGCTACAAGGGCAGAACATGATACCAGWACCTTGTGGTTCTCCTATCTGAAGTTCTGCT
Organism: Eudromia elegans; assembly: GCA_003342815.1. Lineage (NCBI taxonomy): Eukaryota > Metazoa > Chordata > Aves > Tinamiformes > Tinamidae > Eudromia > Eudromia elegans. The sequence continues at coordinate 2,499,972 of PTEX01000083.1, forward strand.
TGAGACCTGGTGCTCAGGTATTGCTCCTTTAAGGCAAACACATGCAATCCACACTCCCAAATCCAGCTTCAGGGACAAAGGAGGGAAGGTAAAAATCACAACGAAGACATTTTAACTCCATAGAGCAACTAAATACTGTGCATAGGGCCAAATAACCTTTTTTTTTTGTAAAGCTGGAAGACTCCTTATGAAAAACGAAAACTTGGAGGGTGAAGGGCCTTATCAGTGTAGCCTACAGCACAGAGTGCTCAGGGCCAGCTCTTTGGGAAAAAGTGTCACATTCAGATAAGCAGGCACATCCCAGCTGCAAGCAAGCCCTCTCAACCATTCTTCACCAGTTCTGCTGGCAATTAAAAGACAATATCAGAAGAACAAGAGATTGAAAGAAACAACTTAACTATTGCCTTGTCTTATCATGGGCCCTTTCTATTTAAGTCTGCCTTTCTTTTCATGTGTCCTTTCTTCAAGGAAGGGAGATAAACAAAGTCCTAGTACTTAAAACTATTTGCTTTTCCTGTAACCAAGTGAGAAACACATTTCCTGCAATTTCCTTCAGTCCTAGGAGGTGCTTCTGCCCCGCATCTCTGCTCCTGCTCTAAAGTTCCTACTGGTATCGAACACACTGACAACACAAGGGGCCACAGCCTGTGAGCAGCTCAGGAAAGCAGCTGCTGATCTGGAAAGCCACAATTTGGCTGTAAAGGACAGCGAAAAAAATCCTCGGCTGTTTCCATTCTAAACACGACGACTGTGTCCAAGTGAGAAGTAACGACAGGGATCGTTTTCTCACTTCCTAGGAAAGAAACAGCAAATGCTTCTTTGTGTAGGCAAGCTGATAGCACCAAGTTTGGCAAAGAAGAGAAGCAGTACCTAAGAAAACCCAAAGTTGTCATACAAAGCTGTCAAACCAACCACAGAAACACCTTCTAGTACAAACAGGTACAGTTAGAGGGCTGTGTGTTTAAACCCAGACCAGGCAGCACTGCCTGCCCACTGCTCCCTGTGCTCTAAAGCAGTGCTGGCTGCAAGGTTCATGGAAGGTGACTTGGATTACAGTAGCCCCAGTTTCTGAGATGCAGTTTCCCTACAGAAGGAAACAGGGACGAGTTTGCTACTTGTGCCTAATGAACAGGAATATCAGCACCTTAATGCAGCCTCAGAAGAGGCAACAGCTAGCATTCACTGCAAAGTACGTCAAGCAGCTAATAAAAAGCATGGTTTAGATGCAAGAGAGAACCCTAGTACAGCTAGAAGCTGGATGCCCTAAGCATTGATTTATCCAGCAGAAGAGCTCTTCACGGCTCTTCTTGAAAGCACACAAGCTCTGCAGAATGTTACTGTGTCACTCTTGAAACAGAAAACCAGTAAGACATAAGGCTAAGGAGGCTCGTCCCACTCCATCTTTTGGGAATAATGTGCAACTCGTGTGAGGAACCTTGGCAAAATACTACCACCTTCTTCAGTGACATGAGAGGGACGGCAAGTGTTTGCGACTTGCCATGTTGACTCCAGAAGAGTCCCGAGCTTTAAGTCCCTGCAAAATGAGACTTGCATCCCCGCCTTTGCTAGAGCCCAAAATGGTCACCAGCACCATGATAACAACCCAGCACTGCTGAGCCCATCGAAGTGAAGGCAGCTGCAGATGCCAACATGAGAGACATCGAGAGCACCCAGTACCACAGCAGGGCTGCCGAGTGCCACAGAGGACAAGAGAGCAGCAAAGGGGGCARAACCCTCAACACGCCCGTCCGAGAGCAGCCTGCACTGCCCGAGCACGCTGCGAGGGGCCCACGCGCAGGGCTTACCGAAGGGAATGCTGAAGAAGGGGCTGCACAGAGCCGTCCCGGCAGAGGCTCGCTGGCCTTGGTCGCAATGAAGCATGCTGCAAGAGAAGGGACACGCGGGCACCGGCATGTTCACAGCAGGCTGGAAGCCAGTACAGAAGAACTGCCCTTTTCTGCAGGGCTTATGATACAAGGAGAAGAGCAGAAGCAAATCTGAGCTGCAAGCACGTTAGGACTACTCAGAAGTGTTTAGGGTATACAGCCCAATAGGGTTTCCTTGTTGACATCCTTCAGCACCAGGATATGAACAGTGCTCATTCCCAAGTTCACAAAATGCACGTGTTGCAGTTCCAGCTGCCCACAGCATGCAACCCGTCTCAGACATGCACGCAGAGTGTCACAGAAGCAAGGACACCCTGAGCTTCACATCTCTGCAATGGGATTCAAAGTTGCTAAAACATTATGACTGACATTCCCTCTGTGCTTCCTCCACGCTGTGCCAAAATCAAAGGAGCTGAAGCATCCCTGCTAATGCTCCCACATTTTTATCAGCACAGCAGCAGGGAGGACTTAGAAACCAGTGTGAACTGCAGGCTCCAAGTCATCAAAAGCAAGGCACAAGGCTTCCCAAGAGAGAAACACTTAGCAAATGTCATAAGGTACCTTTTGATAAGGTCTCTGAGGTGATAAGCTGGAATGGCTGAATTAACCACCCCTTCACTGGCAAAAATGCGATCTATGATGGCAGAACTGTTTGTCTGGAAAGAAAGAACAACAACGCTTAGTGAGCAAGGAAAGTACTAGTGCAAACCTTGCCCTGCTCATCCACTTCAGAAAGTGATGTCTAACCCCCTTTCCCTGGGTGCTACATCACAAACTCAGGTTACCAAAAGCATGCATGGCGTAAGCAGGAACACCAGCAGCAGCTCTCGCTCACCTTCCATTCCTGAGATTGGACTGTATGTTTCAGTTTCATTCCTGAGAACATTTCCAGTAAAACGATTCCCAGACTCCACAGATCCACAGCAGAGGTGCACTCCGTTTCACTCTGGAGCCCTGCCTGTGCCAGGCAGTTCTGCAGTTCTGCCTCTGGAGCCCGATACCCGTCTGTTTGAATATATTTCACATCCTACAGGAGATAAACACAAGAAGTTAAATCTTCCAGACCCAGGTTTTCCACTCCACCCTTAAATCAGCTTACAGGCCCTTCCAAATAGGTCAGCTAAATACTATTGCCAAATTGACAGGCAGCATTATACAGCCGGTTGTGTCAGACAGGTTATCTCAACTTACTGAACTGATGAGCAAAAAAATGCCCAGAACAGTCTAGAAGAGGAAACACCTCCCAGCAATACAGTCAGGATCTCACCAACATCCAGTCTGTCAGGAAGAAGGCATTGCTGGGAGGAAAGATGCCTAATATAAGTCCTGAAGCTCCCTGCAAGCTGGCCCATTAATCTAAGCATGGAAAGCTCTGGAAACTTCCTGGTGAGTGCTGAATACCTGCACCATGCTCCACACCACCTGTGCAAGAGCACGAATAGCCTAGCCTGAACAGCAAGGGCCAGTAAGTGCATGCATTACTCAGCTCCTGGTGCTCATAGGAAAAGAAATGTTAAAAGAACATGGTAGGCATCTAACCCTCTAACAGGGAAATTACCCAAGGCGCTTCCCACGCACCCCTTTCCTCCCCTGCTTTGCAGTCAGAAGCACTGCAGCAATCAATAACTGCTTAGCTGCTGGGGCTGCAGAGAGCAAAATACCCCCACGCTGCCTGGTGAAAAGGAGGCGGGTAAATCGGAAGCACAGAAGCACCRAACATTTCCAGCCTGGGTGCCTGCCCCGAGCAAAAGGAGATCAGATGGGCGCCAGCACTGCCRGGACGAGCCCTGGCAGCCTCTGGCAATGAACTGCATGCTCCCTTTTAATGCAGGGTGGGGGGATGCATGCAAATGCAGCATGCAAATATGCAAGTYTGCTTCCTGGATAAAGCACAAGATCGGGAATCCTTACCCTGGGAATATATTTAGACCAAAATTATCTCCTTCGTTGACTTGTATGAAAATACAGTTGCAGGCTACAAAGTCAGAAGCATTTTACCAACTTAAAACCAACAGACAGATTGCTCAGAAGGGTCCCTCCTCCTATCAGCAAAGGGAGCAGTTAGACAAGGGCAGCTAGCACGAACATAGATGGAGGAAACACCGTGATCAACGCCAGCAGCAAAGACATMCATATTTCACTCCTGCCATCTGACGTTTTGAGAGACATTTACATGGTCGAGACCTCACCCTATGTACACCCATCAAACAGTAACGTCAGGAAAAGTTATGCAGGGAAAAGCTCTGTGGAGCTGCCACAAATGCCTGCAGGGTGGTCTGGGCTCGGGGAAGGCAGCTAAGACAGGCAGGGTCCGAAAGTTCATCCGTCCAGCCAGGATGTTCCTGAGAATGCGTAGAGGAAATCTAGCCTAAAGAGAGCCCGTGAGGAGGAACGGTAGAAGCAAATGAAACACCAGATCATCTGCTGAAGAGGAAACTCACAGAGCAATCAGCAACGTACAGACCCAGAGAGAAAAAACAGTRAACAAATATATCTGCATCAGACACGGGACACCAGGAGAGTGGTTTTTTGCTGATAGACAGCAAGAGATTACCAATACAAAATGGTGTACGGCCAAAAACATGAGAGAACTGAACAACACTGAGGAGTCATTAAGATGGACACATGTTAAAATCAGCTACCAAAGAATTCACAAGCAAAACAGGAATTCATAGCCTCAAGATGAGAAGGGTGCAACAGAGACAACCCAAAACACCTGCAAAGAAAAATCACAGCTCRTTCACTAGGCTTTCCTTACCACACGCCACCAGGTAAAGAGAGGCAAATTCACCAAGAGGTGTTCTGGGCCTAAGACCGCTACTGGGGAGAGGGAAGGATGAGAAGAAATCCCACCAAGCTGACCACTGAATCTCCTAAGGTTCTCTGTAGAAAGCTGAGCAGCCCCTGCTGTCACCAAAGTCCATTGGAGAGAGTAAAAAGGGCAAGGACAAACCTCAAGAAGAAAGAGTGACAGCCCGAAAGGGGTTTGAAATCTCGGCAAACAGGAGAAGTGGAGACAAGTCTTTGCCTGTCCTGCTGTGTGTCTGTACAGAACAGCCACTAGCTAACCGAGCTTGGGTCACACACAGCTACTGAAAAAGGGAAGCTGTGGAAGAGTGGATGGAACCAAAGAGAGGAACAGAGACAGCACCACAGACTGGGCGCTATTAACTGGGTAGGCTGACGGCAAAGGCTCCATAACTAACATAATGACTGGTATATCTGGAACCAAAGGCACACCAGGAGAAGGCAAAAACAACCTTCTGTTTTAAGGGCCAAAGAGTATTTTAGGAAATTTTCATTTTCACACCATTTCCAGAAAAGCCTTAATGTCAACTCGGCTACTATGCTGATCACATGGATTCCTGCTCCCTCAGGCAGGAATGCCATCTCAGACGTGACCCTTGAAAAACAGCCCCCATTCTGATTTCCCCAACACCCGAGCTCTCCACCCACCCAAAGCCTCGGGAGCAGCACGAGCCAAACCTGATTCCCCTCTTTGAAGCTAAGCCCAAAGTCAATGAGCTTAAAACACTCCTCCTCGGCGCTCCACAGGATGTTGCGCGGCTTGAGGTCCGCGTGCACGTAGCCCTTGTGGTGCAGGAAGGCGAGCGCCTCGAGGACGTCGCGGGCGCAGTGCTGGATCATCCACATGGAGCAGCCCTGGTTGCTGGAGTGCAGCAGCAGCTCGGACACGCTCACGTCCAGCAGCTCCAGCAGCAGGCAGCGGGACGGGCCGCTGGCCGAGTAGTGGTTGGTGAACACGCCGTAAAGCGTCACTGCGGCGAGAAACGGCACCAACCGCCCGGCGTGGGCAACCGCCCGGCGTGGGCAACGCGCGACGGCCGCGGCGCCCACAGCCCTCCCCGCCGGGGCCGCCCCGAGGGCTCCAGAGCCGCTGGGGGACGGGGCAGAATCACCGGGACACGGGGAGCAGAGCGACACCCCAGGGGGACCCTCGCGGGCGCCGGGGACGTCGCGGGAGTCGGGCCCAGCTCGCCCGCGCTGTCCCTCTCCCTCCCCGCGCGGAAACCGGAGCTCGGCGGCGGCCCGGGGGCGTTACCGATGTTGCGGTGGCCGCGGAGCTGCTCGAGCGCGGCGCGCTCCTTGCGGAAGCCGTACTCGGCGGCGTCGGCGGCGGGCGGCCGGGCGCCGGGGCGGCGCGCG
>PTEX01000083.1:2508037-2523013 GCA_003342815.1 Eudromia elegans
AGCCGCGCGGCGACGAGGCCACCGGCGCCGCCACCGCCGCCGTCACCGTGCGGGACGTGGTGGCGGCCTCGCGCTGGCAGCTGCCGCCRCGCGACGGCTACAAGTGCGTGGCGTGCTGCCGCGTCTTCCCCACGCTGTGCTCGCTCAAGAGCCACCTGCGGCACGGCGCGCGCGACGGCTTCAGCTGCAGCGTCTTCTACCGCAAGCTCAAGGCGCTCTGGCAGCGGGAGCGCACCACGCTCGAGGCCCCCTGAGCCCCGTCCCGGCACCGCCGCCCCAGTAAAGGAGATTATTCTGCCCCGGCCTCCCCTTCCTACCGCGGAGCGAGGTGGGGACGGAGGCGCCCGCCGGGCACGGAGTGGGGGGAGAAGCGGTGCGGAAAGAGCGAGAGGCAGCGAGGAGGAAGAGACCAGAGAGAGGAGAAAGGAGCCTTGAGAAATAGAAAGATTTATTTAGCAAAAGCCAGTCACCGGACGACAACACCCAGGGGTTAAGTGCACTTACATGGACAGACTGGTTTCCCAGGCAGATCGAGTCAACAGTTAGTAACACGACAGTCGTAGGAAAAGAGAGGACAAAAAATAGAGCTATAAATCCCCGGTCGAGGTCCATAAGGAGAGAGAGGCGGGAGCGGCGCCCCGAGCGGCAGCAACGGCCCCGGGCCCTGCGTGTGGGGGCTCCTGGCGCCCTCCTCCTGCTCGCGGGGCCTTGGGGCCGCGGGCGGCAGACGGAGCTGGCGAGACAAGAGCAGGGGGAGCAGCCAAGCAAAGCGGAAGCGGGAGCAGGTGGAGGGACAGGGAGAGGCCGGTGCCGCTGCCCGCGCTGTGAGTGCTCCCGGGAACGGGGCACCATGTGCAGAGGGTGCAGAGCAGGGCCCGGGCACTGCTAGACCCCCCTACTGCGCCCCTATCTCCTAGCACGTCAGGCGCTGCAAGGCCGAGCCCTGGGGCTCGCGGAGCCCCCTGCTCCTCCCCGGGGACTGCGGCCCGCCGGAGCTCGGAAGCCCCCGTTGCAGACGCTGCAGGGCACCCCGTGYGCCGGCACCCCGTGCACCGCCACCCCAGCACGTCCTGGCCGCCCTCAGCGCGGGGCCCGCGCGGGCTCCCAGCTCGCGGGACGGAGCAGCGCGCGCTGCCTCGCGGCGCCTACACGGCGATCTCGTCCTCGAGGCTGTCGCCCAGGTCCTGCCGGGGCCGCACGTTGAGCAGGCGCGGCGGCGCCTCGGAGCACCACGAGTCGCGCTCCTCGCTCTCGTCCGTGTTGGACTCGTACTCGGAGGCGATGCCCGACTCGCGGAACTTGAGGAGCTCCAGGCTGCCCGGGAGCGGCTCCGGGGCGCGCGGCGCCGAGCCCGGCACGAAGCGGTAGCACTCCAGCTTCACCAGGCAGTCCCGCCTACCTATGGGGCTGCCCAGGGCGCCGKGGCCRAGCGGCGGCGCGGCGGCGTCCTCGGGCTGCGGCGTGGTCGGGTCGCAGAGCACGGGCAGCGCCGTGGGGCGGAAGGTGATCTCCAGCAGGCTGTCCTGGGAGCCTGCTGCAAGAGAAGGGCGCCGCTGAGCCCCGCCGGGCCGCGCGCCGAGCGGGGCCGAGCGGGACGGGGCTCTTACTGGTGCTGTTCCCCGCGAGCTTGAGCTCCAGCTCCTGCACCTGCTTCACCAGGAGCGAGATGTGCTGCAGCAGGTCCTTGTTCTGGAGCAGGAGCTGGTGCACGCGTGCCTGGGCCTCCAGGCGCGCCGCGGCCTCGGCGGCCAGCTGGTCCTTGAGCAGGTGAACCTGCGGGAGAGGCCCGTGAGCCCCGCGCCAGCCCCGACGCCGCCCTCGCACCGTCCGCCCCGCGCGGCGGCGGAGCCCGCGTCTCTCCAGCCRTGTAATTCTCAGGCAAGGGATTCCCGGCGGGGGTAAGCCATAGAGCCGCGAGCCTGGCCGCGGTCTGGGACAGCACAGCGGATCTGCGGGCTTTGTTAGCAGTGAATAAAGCCCGTGCCAATCACGGTGTGCTCGGGGACAAAGTGACTCAGAGCTCTGCAGAGCAGATAACTAGTGCTATTGAGGAAGGTGTTGAGGTAATGGATTCCGTCATCCCAAAGGCATCTGACATCACAGGGAGCAACTTTCTCACTAATACATTAGAAGGGTGCAGGACTGGACGGGCTGGGGAGCAGCCAAGTGACAGCCCTCAGGACCAGGACCACGCTGGGGCGGGCAAAGCTCCAGCGTAGGGGTCAGCCGCTGCGGRGAGCGCAGCAAGGCCAGCGGCTGTTATCCCGACACCTGGACAAGGAGCAACAGTACCCACCCAAGGTGCAAAGCCAGGACCCACCGGGGCAGGGACTGTCTTTACAAGCTCTGCCCACGCAAAAGCATCYTGTGCTTTGCCCGGTCTCCTCCCATCCCTCGCCCTGGGGCTTCTCCCCAGACCCTCCTCGGGGCACAACCTGCGCCACAGCCACTTGCGTCTGCTGCTGCTGCTGCTGCAGGAGCTGCTGCAGGAGCTGCATCTGGTGGTGGGCCGAGAGCGGCGTGCCCACGTCGGGCAGCTGCGCGGACGCGGGCAGCAGCATCTTGGGYGACGCCGTCAGGATGCTCTCCGCGTGCAGGCAGCCCTGCAACGACAGCGGAGGACTCACAGCAGCTCGTGGGGCGCGGGGAGCAGCAGAGGCCGYGGGAAGGACGGTGCCCGTGTCACCAGCCTCCCATCTGCCGGGAACGATCACGCTCCAGCAGGGCCACAGGGAACCCGCCTCCCTCCTCGGCCATTCTACACGTTGCCGGCTAAAGCCTGGATGATTTTGCAGGAAGTTTCAGGAAAGGCAGTGGTTTCCCATGGAAATTTCCAGTGTGTGCAGAAAAAGCACCTTCCAGCTGCGCCTGGGCCCGTCCGTGGCCGCCCCAGGTCCGGCTGGCCCCGCGCCGGCGGTGGGAGCCCCGCATGCGGAGCCAGCACTGCCGGGGGCAGAGCCGCCCCAAGCCCCTACCTTGGCGTCCCCGTAGGCACTCGCCTCCCGCCCCACGGCGTCCAGGTCCGTCACCCCCCGGCTGAACTCCAGCACGTCGCTGCCCGCCAGCGGGAGCTCCACGGCGTCGATGTCCGTCTCCTCCGCGGACGCCTTGTCGGCGCCGCCCAGGCGGCAGCCTGCAGGACGAGGCACCGTCAGGGCAAAACCCGCCCTAACGGAGCCATTTCGCCCRCGCTCGAGGCCGCGGCGCTTTGCAAAACCCTTGGGTTCACCGGGATTGCCGCTAAGGGGCTCCCAGCAAGGGGGATGGAGACTACAACGCAGTGAGGGCTCCCCGCTGCGTGAGCRCCCAGCCCGAGCACAGGGCCCCCCAGTAGCCGCGCAGGTCCCCCCGTGGCACCGCGCTACCTGGCACGTCCAGCTCGGCGCCGTTGCTCTCGCTGTCGCCGTCCTCCTGCCCGTCAGCGCTCTGCTGCGTGTGCTGCAGGCTCAGCTTGTGGCACACCTCGAACGCCTGCCCCACGGTGCGCACGATGCGCATGGCTTGGCTCTGAGACGGGCACGAGCAGCGTCACCCCCTGCGCTGCCCTCCCAGCCCCACACGGCCCCCATCAGCTCAGATGCAACTGGCTCGGAGGGGAAGAAGCTGCCCCAGACTAAGGAGCACCCAGTGGAGATGGGGGACATTGGCGAGCTGCTGGGGACCAAGTGCCCACACGGGGAGCAGGGCCCCAAGGGGAAACAACAGCCCTGGGCACAGCAGGGGCATCCCAAAGGCTCTACCTTCTTCTTGGACTTGAAGACGTTACACCTGAAGACGTTGCTAGACCCATCTCTGGCAATGTAGCTGAAGATCTTTAGATCCTGGGAGTCGTGGGACACATAGAATATCCTGCAGGGAGAGGCAGGAGGAGGGGGACGTGGTCCGCAAACGCCCATATGATCTGTGGCACCCATCAGCAAAGCCCAGCCGTGCCCACAGGGCCCGCTCAGCACTGGCCAGCGCTGCTCATCCCTCCCAGGGCACAGGGATGCAGAGGACGGTCCCTGCCACATCTCCCCATCTCCAGCAGAACAGCTTTGCTGCTCCAACTGGGATCGCTGCAAAGGGCTGCCCAGGACAGCGGGTCCCAGGGAAAAGGGGGCAGTCTCACCTGTAGATGGGGTCGTGCATGACCAGCATCTTGTTCTCGTCCCAGGCCCACTCCTTTTTCTGCAACAAAAGAAGCTGAAAATGAGTACGTCAGATGCTGTCCTTGGGCTCGAGAACAGCACYGAAGGGGCCGACCCTGCGAGCCCATGGGGCTCCCCTATGGCTGCCCCGGTGTGGGCCCAGCGCCCCAGGGCGTGCAGCATGCAGGGGACAGCGGCAGCACGTGGGGCGAGCCGCCTACCTTCTTCTTCTTCTTCAGGATGACCTTCACGCCGTCCACCGAGACGATGAGGCTCACCTTCTTCTTCTTGATGTTCTTGGCTTTAAACTCGTACTGGGGAGAGGAGCAAGGAAAGGCCGAGTTAATCCCCATGGGCAGAAGAGGCTCTGGAAGGGAAGGTCCCCACCGCGAGGACACTGCACGTGTCGCTGCGGGGGACGGGAGAGCGAGCGCTGCGAGGAGGAGTCGCCGGCGGGCAGACGCTGAACAAGACCAGGGAATAAAGCCAAGGCTCCGGTCCGCTCGCGGGGAGCGCACACGGCCCTCCTAAGCCCAGCCACCATTGCACTGCAGGAACAGGGGAACGGGCTGCCTTGGAGCTCGGGGAGTTTGTTACGGAGACCCGCGGTGCAATAACAGCCCGCACCGGCCGCCCCGCTGGCTCCCACGGGAGAGGAATTCGATTAATCCTCTTTTCACTTAGCCAGCCTTGCCGCAGAGGGACCCCCGTGACGAGCCTACATGTGACACGCGCAGCCCGGCCTGACGTATTAGCTCTGGCAGCTGGGGCCAACAGGCGGGACAAGCTGCTGGCCCTGACCTGTATTTTCGAGGCTTTTATYGGTAAATCACAATTCCTCAAAGCGCTTTTGAAGTCGCCGCCGGGGAGGGGAGATGACTCAGAAGAGACCCTGGCCAGGTCCCCAGCTGTGCCGGGTCCCCAGCTCAGCTACTCCGCATTGCTCCATCAGGACGCCGCATCCCGAGTGATTGCTCCTCACACACACCCATTACACGCACCGGCTTTCCGTGCCCGGCTGCTGGAGCCAGCGGATTTCCCTTCCGTGCTAGCCGTATTCCATGATACCTCCCCAGTGCGGCGAGGGCCAATAAAACACTAACGAGCTCGTGCCCACGGGGGCTCGCTAATGAAACGCTAACCGTAATTTAATAACGGAGTAGCGAGGAGGGGAATTCCACGACCTGGCAATTCAGCAGAGCCGCGCCGTGCTCTGCGGGCTGCTCGCCACAGCGAGGCGCGGGCGGGCCCGCGGCAGGAGAAGGGGCTCCCTGCGGCACTCTGCGAGGGCAGAGCCGAGCCCTTCCCGTTTCGTGGGAGACGCCAGCGTCCTGTCCCATCGGATATATAACTGCAAGAAACCATTTCAGAGCTGCACGGGAAAGACTGTCCCTGAATACCACACAGCCTACGGAATAAACACGCTCCTCTCCTCAATCAGGGAAGAAAACACCCATTTCATGTGAGCCTTACCACTGACTCCAGGTTAACGGGAAACTGGTTAAATATCTTTAAAGACACAGTCTTCCACTGCAAAAYAACGCCAGCTGGTACAGGCACCATGGTGCAGCCCCTTCCTGCCAGGGGAGCACTAAAACTGCCCTGCCCGCCTGGAGAACGGAGCAACATATGCTGCTTAATGGAGAGTAACCTTGTGGCTTTGGTGGAAAATCAGACTGAGAGTGAYGGGAACTGTGGCAAAAGCAGGAAACCTCCCCCCCAAACGCTTGGAAACATGCATTCCTTCCCTGCCCCCTGGTTCCTACATTCTTTTAGTGGAGGACAAGATTTTTCCCTTAACTAAACCCGTCAGCGAGGCTGGTATCAAAGAGCAGAGCTGGTGTCTTCTCATCCGCCGTGCCCCGGTGCTCAGAGAGAGGCAGCTGAAAAAGCTGGATCCGAACAAAGCTGCCCTGGTTTCCCTCTCAGCCCTCCGAACCACAGCAGGTCCCGATTCAGCTCCGCGCGCCAGCATCCTCCGGCAGGAAGGGATGAAACACCGGGAACGCGGCACGCACAGCCCGGGCCGGCCGAACAACAATCCGCTCGTCGCTTTGTAATAGCGCCTCAATTCAGGTGCCCCTCCAACCCCTATCTATTTTTTTCTCAGCACAGAAGAGGGAAAAACGAAGCTCAGAAAACTGCCCTAGAATTCAGTTAGCAGGAAAAAGCGGCTCCCGCTGYGATAGCTGGGGAAGCAATGTGAAAAATAAATAAAATCTGCGTCGGGATTGAAACGGCGCGGGGGAGCCAGCCAGGCTCCGCAGGGAAGGAGCCCCGGGGGCTGCATCCCTCTCTGCGCCCCCGGGAGCGGATCCGCCTCTGCACCGAGCTCTGCCYCGGGCCTCGCTGCTCCGGTCCCTGGGAAGCGTCAAGGAACACAGTGACAGCCTGGAGCACTGGGGCCGGTTCCTCCGTTCTGCAGCACTTCTTCCAGGGTTCACACGTGGGAAAACGCAGCCTCATCCACGGTACATGTGTTTGTCTGGACCAGGATATGGTTTTGGTTTGCGCYGACAAGGTCAGTGTCTGTATTCCCATCCAGCTTCAGGCTTAATTTTGGTAAGTGACTCTGACGGTGGCGCGTACTGACAGGTATAAATGGGCATCAAGCTAAAAATACCCATGTCGCGAGCGCCGCAGAACAGCGTGAAGACCGCAGCTCGGAAATCCTCCCCGGATCACAACAAACCCGCTCATCGTGGGGCATTCGTTCCGATAACATCCAGCATTCCGTGATAAATCCCGTCTGCCGCTTGCCGTTTCCTATCGCACGGCAGCCTCCGCTCCCCTCCCGACGGCCTCCCGTGGCCCTTTCCACGTCCTGCTGCCTCCGCTCATGGAGCGGGATGCGGGCGCACGTCAGCTCCAGCCGCCTCCCGGCCCCGAGGACACTAATTCCACATGAAGCTCCGGAGGAACCTGAACTGATACCAACCACATCAATTACCAAACAGCCCAGCAGATAAAGCTCCCCTTACACAAGGGCTACTTCTCGAGGCCCATCTGCAGGCTTTTATTTACAAGATGATTTATCTCCCTTACAAGAAACCCTTTGGGCTCGTCCGAGCCTCAAAGAACCTCTTAAAACCCGAAGCTCGGAGGAGAGCCGGGACGTCGGTGTTCCTCCRTCCCGCGCGGTCTCCTCCAGCTCCAGGCAGCCCACGCGGCAGCTCGTTACAGCAAACACCATCCCGTCCTCCCTCGCTTCAGCACGGACCACGCTGGGCCCTCCCCGCAAGGAGGCGCGATGGGGACCGCACCTCGTCTGGCAGGTTCTCCTCCTCATCGGCCCCATGACCACCGGCCAGGAGAGCAACGARCCCCGCTCCGGGAGCACGTGGAAAGCGGGTCACGCACCTAGAGCGTCACATGGAGACCAATGTGGGTGAAAAATGTCAAAAAAACAAGGTGGAGCTTCCCCAGGCACAGCAYGAACAGCACAGAGCACCCAACGAACAGCTCCGGAACCAAGCCTGGGAGGAGATGTTTACATTTCGGAGCATGGAAAACCCTTTTATAAGTGAGATAAGGACCCCGGAGCAGGCGAGCGGCCAGGCAAGGCCCTGCCACCGGATAAGGCAGGAGCTCGCATGGGTGGCACATGTCCCGAGCCCGACGGACACGGGCCATGGGCCGCCACGGGCTGCAGGAGGCCGCYCTCAGGGACACGTCCCTGCTCTAGCGTGGCAGCTCATGGCGTGTCCCTCACATAAAGCTGTAAATTCACCCCATATGTAGGTACTCCGGTGCGCTATAGGCTTTGACAAGCTGGACTATTGCCAAGTAAAACAAGGAGGGGAAGCCTGTGACCACGGGGACCTGCAGAGACCACGACTACGGAGCGCTCGGTAACCGCCAGCTTTCCTAAACCTCGCTGGCTTTCAAGGCTTGCTATTTCAAGAGCGAGCACGCGATGCACTATTGCTCGCTCAGTATTACGGAGTCATTTTCCTGCCTCTCCCCCAGCTACAGGAGGCCGGGAACTTGTTTTCCTTTGTCAAAGGAAAGCTGGGACTGGCATTCAACTTCCTGACTCCGCAAGCGGGGCCCCTAGAAAGGGCAGCGCGAGACGGAGGACGGAGCCCCGCGCGCCGACAGCTCCGCCAGGAGCAGCCAGAGTTCAGCCAGCGCCAGCCCAGAAACGCCCAGATTTGGGCACAGCCGCCCCCATCCTCATTCCCGGCAAGAGCCGGGATCGATTCCCGGGAGGCACCAGCACGAGCTCACGGGAAGAAGCAGGGGCTTCCTTCCTCTACGGGCTCGCTCTCCTCCGCCAGCAGCCGAGCTTAACCCGGCAGCTGGGTCAGCAATTAAGAAATTCCGACAATTGCTAAAGAACGAGGGAGCAACAGCAGGAAACACTTCACGTGTCAGAAAGCAGCCGGCGCTGCGGGTCCCGTTAGATGCTAAGGCTGTTCCACAATGGTTTTGTTCTGCAACTGGAGAGGAAACAAAGAAAAAAAAACAGGTGATTATTCACACTGCCCATTTGTTTCATGCTACTTTAGCAATAATTAACACAGGGATTAAAAACACTCACTGCGTTTCACGCTTTAAAGCCATCAAGCCTGAACACTGCTCCCTATGGAGTTTTAGGAAGATCTACAAACTCAGACCCTAAAGGAAAGGCCGAGCRAGTTAAATTTTCGAGGTTTTAGGCTGCGTTAGGAAACAGTTGCTACAGGACTAAATACTGACCAGAGGGACCGCAGCATAACGAGCCACGGCAAGAATCCTACGCAAAACAAGATYCTGCAGAATCCCTCTTAACCTAATGGAGAATGCAGCTCATAAAGGCAACGGGGTTGGCTGCAAAACTCAGAAAAGAAGCTTCAGCTCTGCCCTGCACGAGCACGTGSCCAAAAACGCCACCTAAAACCACAGTACGGCCCAGATTAAAGGGASCAAACCCACCGGCGCGGTGGCTCCCCAAAGGAAGCAACGCCGGATGGCAAAGCCCAGAGAGACAGAGCTGTGCTGATAAACCACCCCCCCACAGGGAGAGCACAGCAAGGCTTATTTTCATGCAGGTCTGGGAAAAAAAAATGCCGAGTATTTGCTGATAAAGGCGGCAGATACCACGCTCGCTCGGGAAGGCGGGAGGCAGCCTCGGGGAGGCATCCCGGAGCAGCGAGCTCCTCGGCTGCCGCGGATCAAATCGCCGCGAGCCGCAGAGGGATACGTTCACACCACAACAAGGTGTATTTTTAGGCGCCCTTGCTCAAAACACAACCGCAAAGGGTTTAACTTGGCAGTCCCGAGAGGGACTCGGGAGCAGCGGGGGCCGGCACGTTCCCACACGGCCCGCGCTCCCTACGAGCCCCYCTGCCAGCTTTGGGGCTGCTGCTCTAGTTTCCCTTCTTTTTGCTGCACGGTTTCCACACGTTGCTCCCTGCGCTTGGGGCAAAAGTTTAGCTATCTTGGGTGCAGTTTCCTAAGGCAGGTATCAACTCCAGGCTGATTTTTAGCTAAAACAGACCTGCTCTTCCTACAAGCAAGCGTATATGAGGGAGACCTTGCTTGTCTCTGAGCATATTWAAAAAATCTGGTGCCATTGGCACCAGCAGCTCTTGGGGTGAAGGTTTTAGCACTTTGGTTCTCTTTGCTGATGACACAGGGGAGGAGAACACTTCAACAAACTAAATCATGGGATCCTCAGCCTCCCAGGACCAGCAGGAAAGCACAAGAGCAAAAAGGACTGTGCACAAGAGCCACGGGCTTTATTGCCCCAGTAATTYATCTAATCCTCAGCGCGGCAATTCCACCCGGCGCTCAACCCACACGTTGCCTCTCGGCCTCCCCGCGGTGCAAAACTGGGAAAAACGTTCCTAAAAGGGGCCTGGAGTCGCGCTGCGTGCCCTAGGGAAGCAAGGGCCCGAACGCACCCGTTTTTGCACCGCTCTGACCGTGCGCGTGGCTCTTGGRGGATGCAGAATCCTGCTTCCAGCCAGCTCGTTTAAATTCAGCACTTCTGCCAGCCTGCTAAAATAAACCTCAGCTACACAAAGCAGCAGAGGCCTCGCCAGAGCAGATGCACCTGATGGAGGAGCTGTATTTTAAAGCGCTTGAAATGCCTCCTCCTTTGGAATCCGCAGAAGTCAGCTGGACGCTTCCCAGAAACAGGCTCGAGGACGACCGCATGCCACAGGGACAGCACTGGAAACAGCGCCGGGACGGGCCTCCAGCCTTGCTGGCACCAGAGAAAACCTGGATTAAAGAATTCCACTAAGGGGGAAGAAAAACAACCCAAATTCCCTCGAGCGAGCCCAGCACGCCCCAGCCAGGTAGCCCTGGCTGCACTGGCAACGTGCCCGAGGGCAAAGCACTYGCATGCGTTTGCATGGGGACACATGCTAAGAAATGCACCCTTAATGCTGCCGTTAGGGCYCCGTGGGCTCCACCACTTTAAAGAGCCACCACCCCTCTCTCCTTGCACCCACAGGACAGCACACGGCACCCCGAAACCCACCCCACAGCCTCATCCCTCCGCAAGGCTCCCGCGGCCCCGTGCGCCGACTCGCTAACGGGCACGAGGGCACCGTGTCCGCCCAGCGATCCCGTTTTGCTCCCGATGTCGAGCCAGGGCTCTCAGGTTTCGCGCCCGGCTGCCGCCGGAGCGTTTGGTGGCCGCGAGATCCCCTGGCTCCAGCACAGGGACGCGTCCCTCGGCCTCCRGGCAGGGCAGRGCAGAGGCAGCCGCCGGCGCTCGRCCCGGCCAGCGAGTCCTCGCGCGACCCCTCAAAGTCCCCTCGCTGCCRTGCAAAGGGCCAAAGGGGGACAGGGTACGCAGGGCTCCGCACAGATTCCCATCTGATCCGCAGATCCACATCTATTTTTCCTCCTTGCAACTTGTCCCGTGTTATGCCACATCCAGGAAGCCTGAGCACCTGCCTCAAACACATCCTTTTTTCACARAAAATCTCCGTTTTACCATAACCTGGGTCCTCTCCAGCCTTCAAAGCTGTATGTATGATTAGCCTAAACTATGCTGAAGTTTATTTACTTTGGTCAATTCGGTTATTTTTTAAGCCCAGCGAGGTTTATTTAAGGCCTCAGAGCTGTGCCAGCCTGCACATACTTCCATGCAGTTATGCAAGTTTGGGGCCGGAGCYGCATTCTTTCAGAGGCCTTACCATAAACGCCCTTTTCCAGAATAACAATGCCCATGGTGTCACGGACAAAGCGAAGGGAGAAATACCCGTCCACAAACGTAGGAGCCCTCTAAATGGCACAACGCTCACTCTGTCCAAAGAGGCACAAGCCAAAGCGAGCRCATCTAATGCCGACAAAG
Organism: Eudromia elegans; assembly: GCA_003342815.1. Taxonomy (NCBI): domain Eukaryota; kingdom Metazoa; phylum Chordata; class Aves; order Tinamiformes; family Tinamidae; genus Eudromia; species Eudromia elegans. The sequence continues at coordinate 2,519,462 of PTEX01000083.1, forward strand.
ACTTTCCTGCCTGTTCTCCAGCAGTGACAGCGTTAGTCACTGCAGGGAGGACAGGGCAGCGGGAGGGCAGCCTGGGAGAAGAGCCCCCAAACTCCTGCCCTGCGGAAACTCTGAACAGGAGAGCCTGGAAAGCCCGGAGCGCTGGACGCTGCATCCCTCCGCGCCTCCAGCACGGAGGAAAGGGTGAGAGAGCACTTCTTAGGTTATTTCCAGGAGAAACAACACGATTTATTGTCATAATAACAATACGGATGATACCTGCAGACCCTCGGCTGTGTCCTCAAGAACAAACCCCATCCTTGGCAGCTCTGGTCACACTGTCACGTAGGGCTGAGGTCCACACACCGCCAGAAACAGTGTCAGGGGGCCATTCACTCCAGCTCCAGCATTGCCGTGACTGCCCAGGGTGAGATGTGGGGGGCAGCTGGGCAAGTTCTCCTGCAGAAGCAGCTCCTGGGTGCTGAGGACGCCTGCGACCGCGCAGGGTCCCCAAGGCTCTCGCGGTGCCTCGTTTGCTCCGTGCTTACGTGCTCCCGAGCACCTTCCCACCCCGCATGCAGCCGTGGGGAAGCCGGGGCAGAGGCTGCTCCCGTGGCCACCAGCCAAGCATTGTAGGACGAGCGCGCCGAATACCCCAACTGCGACTGTTTCAGGAAGCCAGATGATTTCACAACCATCTGACATCCCTCGACTTACTCACCATCAACCAGGCGCTGCGCTGGCCGGCGCGACCCTTGCCCACGTGCTCCTGAGCACTCCACGCTCGGCAGCACGGTGCTGCTCCCYGGACACCAACTTGGAGCCACAGACCCAGGCGACGCCTGAGCGTTTCACAACCAGGGAAAAGCAGTTTCGTCCCTTTCCAAGMGGCTCGTGGTTACGTATCATCAGCAGGCAGAGAGATGCACCCATGCTAGGCCTCCCCTCCAGCAGCCTCAGGTCCTGCTGCCATCTGCCACCCRGGCCTGCGGCAGCCACCCGGGCACRAGGGGAAGCAGCAGRGATGTGGAGCATYCTCTTGCTCCCCTGCCACAACGGAGCAGCTCAGAAACACCTGGGAAAACTCCACACGGGACAGCGTCACCCGCCACGCCACCGAGTGCAGGGCGCATGGGGATCCTCATGACAAAATGGCACAAACTGAGGAATCCCGCCAGGAACGGCAGCCTCCGAGGGGGCGCAGGAGGAGCTGCCGGGCGCGGGACACGGGAGGCCACCGCGGGAAGGGGCTGGGCGCGTGGGGCACTCACCCGGATCCGCCGCATCGCCGTCACGATCTCCACCCTGCTGTTCGGCCGCGGCACATCCAGGCTCCCGATGTACTGGAGGGAAAGAAAGCGCRGATCAGCCAAGTGCCCACGGCACCCGCCCAGCCCGGGAGCCCCGCCGCTCCTCCACCGCCCGGGTGCCGTCCGAGGCCGTGTCTTCTTGGAACGGGCCCTGTTCTGCCCATAGCACATCAAGAGTCCCAAGCAGCAGGAGCATCATCACTTCCACGGGCGCCACTTCTACAGCGTGCTCCCCTGTCCCTCTCAGAGATGCTCCTAAATTTTCAATTCTAATTGTACCCTGTGCCCAAACTGAGTCACAGCTTTCAGAGAGCTGCCAGGGGTCCAGCTCAGTCCTGATCTTCAGCTTCATTACCCAGTCAAGCCCAGAGCTGCAGCAAAGCTCTGAGAAAATCCTCCAGCTGAAGCGCTACGCTAAGCTAAAGCTCTTCACTCCCTTGCACATCTCCCCCGTGTATTCGGCCGCTGGGCAACTGCTCTGCTTCATTTCTGCTCTGCCTCCACAGGASCCATCCCTCCCTTCCTCTGCGCTGCTCCAGAATCCGAGAGCCTTTTGCCTCTCCAGACACCTCAAGAATATGAAGCAGCCCCCTCCTGACTCTGGTAKAGACCTGCCTTGGCCGAGCCTGAGCTGCCCCCAGCAATGGGAAACGGCCACGGTGCCGCTAAGGGCAATTGCCACTGCTCAAACCCTCAAGCCTCGAGTTAGACCCTGTCCCTAAGCGCCAGGCGGGGTCCCCAGGGTCAGTTCTGCGAGTGCCCCTCATGAGCCATTCTCCAAAGGAGCCGGCTCTGCTTCCCGCTGGCCAAACGAAGAGGCAGAACCAAACTACCCCCACTTCACCATCTGATCCTGGGGTACTTTTATAGCAGACCTATCCCCAGYGCTGCTCATCTTCTCACCACCTCATCTGCACTTGCCTTTTCTTTCCTGGTATCATTTCGAGTTTCATTTCTGCCTTGCAAACGGAGTTACATCAGGATCAAACCCCGCGACGCTTTCCTGGGAGGAACGCTGCCTTTAGGCTCCGCTTTTCTCGAGCGCAGTCCGCTTTAGCTCTGACACATCCCCCACAGCAATCAGAGGTGTGAGGACGTGCGAGGGCCTCATCTGCCACCACGTCGCTCCGGATCTACCGCACGGGGACGTGGGAGCGCGTTCTGCRGGAGACGCGGCTCAGCTCTAGGAAAGGAGCGTGCTGATTTATCGGGATTCATCCCTACAGGTTGCCATGATGCCTGTCACCAGATCCGCAGGTGTACGTGTCACCATGCTGAAATTTAGGGCACGAAATACAGGGGAAAAGCTCCTTCGTACCRCCTGGATCGGCCCCTCCACGAGGCCGTTTGCTCCCCGCAACGCTCGGCATGTTCAGGAGCCCTTATTCAAACCAGAAAATCACTCCAGCGACCGGGCCAGAGGTGCTTGTGCATCCACGCTGTGTCCGAGGCAAGCAGGTAAAAATCCAATATCCCCTCAGCGCCCTGGAGTCGCTTATTAGCAGCACAGGATATTGGAGTGTCCTTAAAATAGCTGGGACAACCTGTCCCAGAACGAGCAGGCCCTTTGCTGCCTGATCGCAGCCCTGCCGAGAGCTTCACCCTTTCTGCAGAAATTATGGACCTTCGGACTAAACATCCCCAGGAAAGGGAGTGTAAAAGGAAAACCTGAATAATTAGACTAATTGAAGCAGATAGATCCAGAAGAAGGACCACTTTTCCGCCAGCAGACAAGCCAGCAATGCAAAGACAATGTTCAGCATGAGAAACAACGGGGAGTTAAAGGCACTCGGGCCTATTTACCGCTTCCCGGCGCTCCCGCCCCCTGTTTCCCCCCTCGGGCTTACATAACTCCCGCAGCTGTGCACAATGGATGCCGGGGCTCCGCAGGGATTTATTCCCGTGGCCGCGGCCCTAACCTCCAGTGACACCGGGAAAACCCATCCCACAGCACGTCAAGCACCAGCATCACGACAGGCGCTTAAGGGGATGAACGCAGGCTAGCGGCTTCCACGCGGAGCCTTCCCCACCAACCCCTCTCGCACACGTTTTTCTAAATAAACTCTGGAAGCACGTGAGCCCGGACAGAGCCCGGCATGCTCCTTCGTGCATGGAAAAGGACGGATTCGTCCCTGTTATCCCGTGCGTTCTCAGCTCCGCCAGCACCCTCCTCTCCCTCCGCTCCGCGAGCGGATATTTTTGTACGCGCCACCCAATTCAACAGATGGACGAAGCCGCCTCGGATTTTTTTTTTTTTTTTTTT
>PTEX01000083.1:2523074-2555341 GCA_003342815.1 Eudromia elegans
AGAGAGAGATGGAGAGAAACTTGGCCAGGGGTCCCGCCAGGAGGGCCAGCTCCACGGGACCCGGCGCCTCCCTCCGTGTCCTCTCGTGGCACCTCGGCAGGGAAGGAGCCGCTGCGGAGCTGGAGTCTTCCCGTGCAAAGGGAACCCAGCCCGGGAGCAGCCAAGCCCTCTTCACTGCTCCCCACGTCGCACGGGCCTGGGATGACCCGGATCTCGCGGCACATCCAGCATTCCCGAACACCAGCCGGGTTCTGAGCCAAGAGCTCCTCTACGAAGCCTCTGAAGGGACTTAACGAGTATGGCAAAACCTGCCCCTCTCTGAGGAGAGGCTGTCGTGGCACTCGGGCAGGATATTTATAGCGCCGGGCAAGCCATCCTTGGCCACGACTCGCTGCATCTTGGCTGCGGGCTGAGCAGAGCGCTCCAGCACCAGCAGCCCCAGCGCGGGGCTGCCAAGGCCTCCACAGCCAGCTGAGCCGGCGCAGAGCCCGGCACGACCTGCCGCCAGCTTCCAGATCTCCCTTCGTGACCCCAAACCGTCTGCTCCCACCAAACCCCATCTTCTGGGAAGGCAAAGACGCTGCTCTGAAGGGGAGCCGAAGACCTAGATAAGAGAGATGCCTGGAATCCGATGGARTGGAACTCCTCAGTCTCGTTAGGGCCCCCGCCGCGCACACAGCGCACGCAGCGGGGGCGGCTTCGCGCTTCGCTTTCTCCCGGGGCCGCWGTGCCTTTCCCAACACCGCCGTTATCTTAGCGGCCATCGACAGGATTGCCACAATTCCCCRCCTCGCCGAGGGCGGAAGGCAGGTGAGTCACCTCGGCCGGGGAGCAACGCGACGGCTCCTAGCGAAGGACACGCTGGATCGGGCGAAAGCCTCCGCGTCCCGTCTCCAAACATAGACGGCAGCAGATGCTCAGTTCGGCTTCAGTTTCCCACGCATAGAAGCAAAGTACTGACAAAAATGGTAGAAAAAGTACAGTTGCCAAGATTTCTTAGACAAAAAAAAAACAGCAAAAAGAACCCCAAACCTGAACCCCCACACCTACTGCTGAAGAGAAGAGCGATCCTCCTAAGCCTCCAGTCCTGCACCGATCTGCTGAYGGGTCCAACAGGGTCTGTCCCAGGAACAGGGTTCATCTGCACATCCCCGTCCTCTCCTTTCCGCAGAGGCCACTGCTGGGSGCCCGTCAGAGAGGGTCACTGCTCCTCTCCCCTTCTATCGGGAACSAGGCACATGGGGCAGCACCAATGGATGGACGAGCTGCCGGAACGCAGAATTAGCCCTTGGGTCCAACGGAGGGATATGTGGCACGTGTGCATGAGCCAAGGCCCACTGAGCTTCCCAACGGCAAGTCTCCACCGGGCCTCGCTTTGCATCACGAGTACCCCTGCGTAGACGGGGTCTCGGGCCACCTCCAAGGAGGGCCAGCACCACAAACTCCAGATAAGGTACAATTTTCCRGCACGTGCTCTTGCAATAAGGGGTTACCAAGGGCTTTCTCAGGGAAAAACAGAGTTGGTGGCACCTACACACCTGACAGGCCATTCAGAGGYCAAACAACAGGCTGTAAAACAGGATTTAACTCATTTTACATCTTCATCTCTTCACAGGTGATGGGGTTGTACAGCTCATGATTTCTGAAYGCTCCGAGTTGCCAATATCACACAAATTGCCCCTTGGACTTTCTTCCCACCAAGCGGGTGGTACCCACAGAGGACCAAAAGTTTGGGGAGATAAAGGGCAAGCCCAGAGCTCCCCACTTTCACCCTCAAATGCCGAGCAGAGAGGTAGAGGAGGACAGGAGATCTCTGCTCTTTAAATACCCCTTATTTAAACAGGAAACCCCTACACAGTGGGAATTGATGCCTGTTCCCCTGTGAGAGGCCACAGCCTAGAGCTCCGCCATCCAAACGCTTCCGCGGGCTCCAGGGGCCCCACTTGTGATTCGATCAAGAGCTCAGCCCACAGCGCACACAGCAAACCAAAGTCCTGCAGCCCCTCAGAGGCAGCTTCTCCATTCCCAGCAGCCTGATGGAGGCAGGGCAGAGACACAGGGGGCCCGACGCCAAGAGAGACGGCCAAGGAAAACAGATCAAAACGTGTGAAATGTGAAATTCCTCCGAAGATGGAGCTGGATTTTCCAACTATTGGATTTACCTCCCGAAAGTGGATTAACATAATCCTCAGGGGACACTTAACTCCGACTCGATGTCCCCGTGCCAGAGCATATGGCTGCAAGCAGCTTCAGGAGATGCAAGTGCACCAGGACCAATGCCGACAGCATCACCCCAATGGCCCCGCTTGCCTCTAAGCTACTTCAATGCCAAATAAGAGAAGGACCAAAATACTGACACCAGGGAGAGCTACTAGAAAGAAGAAACCACCACTTGGTATGAAGGAAAAGAAGAAAGAAAGAAACAAGGAAAGAACAACCCATAGTGTTTGCTGAGCCCCAAGAGCCGCACTGCTTCCCTCTGAGCTCTGCAGCCCCCAGGGCTCCTCCAGGACACCCAGATGGGAGGCAGGACCCACGGGGACAAGGCGCACAGCGCGTCCTGGCCTGGCACGCTCCCGTGCCCAGTGCACGGGGCTCCTCGGTGCGGAAACGCTGCCCCGGCACACAGGAGCAGCCCCCTTGCAGCGCGGCCCCCTTGCAGCGCGGCCTCCTCACCCAGCACCCCGAGGGCCCCCCGCGCCCCATCCTCGGTCCCCCGGCCGCAAGCGCGGTGCCCACTCCGTGCCCAGCGCCCGTGGCGCGAAGGGCATTGCCGCGGGCAYGGCGCCGGCACCGCGGGAGCACCGAGGTCACCCCAGGAGGAGCCGCGTTTCAGCTCGCCCCTCCAGCGCCCAGGCGGGCAGACCCGCCCCGCAGCGAGGCGCGGGGATCCGGAGCAGCCGGCAGCGCGAGGCTGGCGGCAGCGCAAGTTGCGCCCGGCGCGCAGAGCGCCGAGACGCGGCGCTAAAGGAACGAACATAAAAGTGGGAAACGGCGGCGCGCAGCCCCGCGCCCGCCCGGAGCAGGAGCGGGAGCGGGAACGGGAGCAGGAGGGAGCGCGGGGAGGCGCCGCGCCGGGCCGGGCCGGCCGCGCTGCCCGCGCACGGCGGCGAGTTGCGCGGCCGCCTACCTTGGCCTCGAAGGCGATGCCGTGCTGGAAGGCGTCCTCGTTGTGCAGCGGCACGCGCAGGTCGTGCCGGTCCTCCACCAGGTTGTACTTGCACTTGGCGGGCATGGCGGCCCCGCGCTGCCCCGCGCCGCCGCCGCCGCCGCCGCGCAACCTCCGCCCCTTCCCGCGGGGCCGCCCCTGCCCGCGGGCGGGAGGCGGCGCCCGAGCATGCGCCGCCCGCCGCGCAAACCCCGCGCAAACCTGCGCGCTGCCCCGCACAAACCCCGCGCAAACCCCGCGCTGCCCCACGCAAACCCCGCGCTGCCCTGCGCAAGCCACATGTCAACAAGCCGCCGCCTCCGGACTGCCCTTGGTCTCCTCAGTGCCCTTGGTCCCTCTCTTTGGGCACGCCGGGTGCCTGGTTGAGGGCACAGGGGCCACGGCAGGACCATGACCATGAATGTCGGTGGTGACCCGCAAAGCCCAGGGGTTTGGGCACGGCCTGGGCGCAGACGGTCGTCGTGCTGGGCGGGTTTGTGGGTGTCCAGCCGGGTCTGCTCCGCCGCCTTGGATGGTCTGGGCTCCTGGGGCACGTGCCCTTTTGCCCCTGGCTACAGGCGGTTTGGTTCCAGCCATGGACACGAGTGCCTAATGCAGAGCCTTGCTGCCACCGCAGCCCTGCAGCAGCCCTGTCTGCTGTCCCCGAGGGCTCTGCTGTCCCCAGGGCCCTGCGCCCACCCTGTCCCGCTCCAGGGCCCTGCTGAGGGACGCAGCTCCCGGGCCAGGCTCCCCCTCAGCAGCTCCTCCAGCTTCCCGCGGTTCAGGACACCTGGGTCATGGGCACTTCAACATTCCCATTGGATTTTGTGGCACTGCCCGGCAGGCAAGCTTGCCCACACAGCGGGTACATGAGAGCCCCCCGAAAGCACAGAGAAGTTTCCACTCTTCCCCTTGCGTTTGTCCCTTAAGCCCAGACACCGTTTCCGCCCTTTCCGTGTTGAGCGGTGACAAGGGCAGGAGTCACCTCTCGAAGCCGCGTAACCGGTTCGGCTCCCTCTGCTTCCGCCCGGGGGAACGACGCGCTGTCTGTGGCGCGGGCAGGCACCAAGGTCCAACGTCCCGTGCCAACGGGACGGGGTAAAGACGTCACCAAAGTCAAGGGGACTTCGGGGACGTGGCCTGTGCCGTCCTGGAAGAGTCACAAGGGCATTCTGAAGGACAATCCCACCGCCACTTCCAGTGCCCTCAAATGGGCATGTAGGCAAGAAGAGAGTAGGCAGAGCACGGTTAGAAGCCCTGCTGCCTTCAGCCCTCATGTGTGCAGGTATTTCAGTTCCCACCTCCTCCTCGGGCACGCTGGTATCAGTGAGGTTTAGTCCAGCCCTCCTTTGGGCACGGATTGCAACTGCTGGCTGATAAATGCGGGTTGTGGATTTATGAAACCCGCCTGCCATCTCCCGGGAAGGGGATGCAATGCAGCAGGGAAAGCGCAGGCGCCAGCCGGGAATGCTGGAGCTCAGAGGTCCTGAGAAGATCCTCCCGCTCCGGCTGGATGTTCCCGCTCCGGCCAGTAGCCACCAGCGGGTGCTGAGGTGCGGGGTGCTGGGTAATAAATATATATATTTATTATTTTATTTTTAATTTTATCTTTATTGCACTGGGGTTGGTTGGGAATGAGATACTTCACTGAGCACGGCCGTGGAAAGGAATGAGCAGATGGCAGATTTTACAGCTCCAAGCCATAAATCGTAGAGCAAACGAGCTCTCAGTCAGGCACCCAGGCAGGAAAGGAGCAACCCGGGCCGGTTTGGAGCAGCTCCCCTTCGCTCCCACGTCCTTCTGCAAACTCCAGCAGCAGAGCCCTTGGGAACGGCCCTGCCSCGCGACAGCGACGTCGGGTCTGCAGCCCCCGGCACTGTCCCCGCGCAGCGGGYGCTCAGCAGGGCGCCCGGGACGGGGCACGGCCCACGAGCGCCTTTCCTGCCTGGAGGAGACGGGAGAGGAGCGTCCGAACAGCAATCCTGGGGAAGGGAGCAGAGCTCCCGGACAGGCGGGAGGGCAAGTCCGTTTGAATTAAGGTCAGGAGCCTGCTGGCATTTTCTAACATTTTATGCTGATGAGCTGGCAGAGCTCATTCTCATCAGGCACAYGGGTATGCACACACATATTTATTTGAGACGTTATTTTAGGGTTTCGGCGCCGTCTGCAGAAGCCACGGCCTGGCCTCTGCTCCTTGCCGGAGTGCTGGTGGGCTCCTAAGGGAACCGCTGGAAAACCCAGGGCTTGTCTTCATAGGCGCTCTGAGCCCGGGCAGCACAATTCCCTTCCACTGCAYGGTTATCCCGGATTTCTGGAAGCTTTCCACAAACCCCGTGTCTTGCAGCGTTTTTGTTTYGGGAGGACAAACACATGGTGCTTCTGAAATAAATATATTCCCCGGAGCAGAGCAGGTGCTGGCTAATATTAGCGTTTCTGCCGGTCGCCTGTGCTCTTCTGGTCCCCCCTGGGCCAGGAGCGGGGAGGACCCTGGATGAAAACCTGAAACCCTGGAAGGTCTGGGGGCTCCAGGGCCCCTTGCCAGCGCAGGGAGCCAGGGATCATGGCCGGGAATGGGCTGATGTGGGTCTGTGGGATGTTTTGCAGCCACCCAATGCAATACATATTGATCCTGCTCGAAGCTCAGTGGCCCGTGTGTGCCTAAASGCTGCCATAACACCCGAACGCACTGCACGAGGGCCTCGCTTACCCCTCTTAGCACCATCGGTCGGAAGGGGGTCACCCTTGCTGCTCAGAGCCGCAGCAGCAGCGGTGGCCGCGGGCAGCGCGTGCCCACGCTGCATGGCACGGCTTCTGTGGGGCACCAAGGCAGGGATCCAAGGGGGACACCCCCGGGGAGCTCGCGTGGGGCTACATGGGCTCCGCTCGCACTGTGGCAGGTCTTACTGGCCGCAGGATGGGGCACTGGGTGATTGATCCCGGCCCAGCAGGCTGTTGAGCCACAGTGAACGCAGGCAGCTGGAGGCCCCGGGACACCCTTGTCCGGCCCTCCAGGGGATGCAGGACGTCCCAGCTCGGGCACCRGGTGAGATCCGGCGCTGCCATGGGGAAACGCTGCCTACCGGGCCATGTGTGCTGCGAATCCCGCGCTCCCATCGTGCCGATGCCAGCGTGGATGGACGCTGTGCCGAGGGCGCTCTCCAAGAGGAGCAGCTCTCCGCTGTTGCTCCTGCGCGGGGATGTGTCGCAGCCCGGCTCGGAGGGCCTGGGAGCGGGTTGCTGCGCTGGGAGCGCCGTGCCCGTGGGACACGGGGGAGCTGCAGGAAGCCAAGTGGGGCCCGTGGCGCCGGCACCAGAACCGGCAGGGCCGTGTCCTCGGCGTCCCCAGCGCCGCTAGAGGGAGATGGAAGGCCACCAAGCACAAGRGCCCGCAGGACATCCCCGGGCAGGGGCCTGTGTGCCCCAGGTGTGGGGATACAGGGACCACAGTGGGAAATGCGGAGGGGTGGGCGATGGGGACGTGGGCGATGAGGACGTGGGCAATGCAGAGACGGGGGCCGTGCCAAGACCAGGCGATGCAGAGAGGTGGCCAGCGAGCAGAGGTGGCTGCCGCGCTGGGCAGCCCGGCACCAGGGATATATCTCTGGAATAGCACCGCAGGGATGGGGCGTCACAGCCGGCAGGGCCGCCTGCTTGCAGAATCCCGGCGGGATCTGGGCCTGCTGACAAGCAAGGCRACAGGGGATTTGGCTGTTTGGAAAAAATATCCTCTTGTTGGGAAAGAGAAGTGCCCGCGGGGAGCACAAGCCCCGCTCCCATCGCCGCGCTGGCGCTGGCGGCCTGTCCCGCTGCGCACGCCGTGGGTCCGAGGGGACCGCCTTGGCCACCGAGGTCGGGCGCAGAGCACCACGCAGCCCCGAGGTGCCCCCGCCAGCCCCGTCCTGCTCGCTGCTCCCTGCGGAGGGACGGCGGCAGGAGGGGTGAAGGACACTAATCCCCGCCGCGCGGCGTTGGATTTGGCATCATTAGCCGAGCGCCTTCGGAGCGGCACCCCGGCTCCTGCCGGCTCCGCTCGCCCGTCGCAAAGCGGATTAGCAGAGCACGGCCACGCTGTTTAATTAACCTAATGAACCCTGGTGATAAAATTAGAGCCCGCTTAATTCCCGGCTCGCAGGTGAGCCGGCGCGTTGCCAGGACGACCAGCGCGAGCAGCGGCTGCTCCCGCCGTTCCCGGCGCCGGGAATGCTCTGGAGACGCTGGTGGCTCCTGGAGGGGACCCGCTGCAGGGCCTGAGCTTTACAAAGACCTCCGGGTTTCCTGCTKTCAGGAGCCGGATTGCAGCTCGTCCTGAAGCCCTGGGCTGGAGGGAGCATCCCGGGGCGGGATTCCCTGGCTGCAGATCTGCGGGTCGTCACGGCCCCTTCCGTCCTCAAAACTTATGAATCTGTAAAGCAGATAATTGCCGAAAGAGCTGTGCCGTGTCCCTGGGATGCAGCAATTATGYAGAATGTGTTTTCACATGCGCAACGTGGAAGAGAATCGTCCCAGAGACGCAGGAATGCCAAAGAGCCGCAGGGCCTTTGCTGCACGGGTATTTTGCAAATGCCAGYGCTGTTTTTACAAGAATGAGATAGGGCCCTTCTCCTGCCCCGAGTCCCTAAAATCCCAGCTTTCTGCCCCAAAGAACATCCACCCCCAAACCTACACCCTGCACTTTGTCACCAGCCCAGGAGCTGCCTTTGGAGGGCGAAGAGCTGCTGTGCTGGGGAAAAGGGAACACCAGCAGCAAATGCGTGCAATAAATGAGGGAACGAGCACGACTCGCTACGGCTTTGAGCTTGCAATACTCAGTGCAGTTGCCAGTCCCACGGACAGGCAAGTGACGGATGCTCCAAACCCGCCTCAATGGAGTTATTTAACAGAGCTTCAATGGGGATAAAAATGGAATGAAGTTTTAATAAGCCTCGCGGTCTCTTTCTTTATCTTTAGTGCCCTCGGAGACAACCAGAAGGCATTTAATTTCCTGCAGCCCGGGAGCACAGACGGCACTCCAACATGTTGTAAACGCTGCCAGGCATTCCTGGGAGAGATGAAATAACTGGGACAGCGTTTTCCAGGATCTGAGCTGGGGCGGCAGGCGGAGCCAGTGGACGATGCCAGTGAAAAGCAGCAGCGGAAGCAAACACATGCTTGAGGCTGGGGAAATGCGGCCCGTTGCTGCAAAACCAGCCCGTCTCATGCCTTTAGACCCAGATAAAAAGAATTAAATCTATGCACGCTAAAAGCAGTACTGCCAACAGTGAGCACACAGCATCCAGGAGCTGTCTTCTCCCAAATATTAAAGCTTCTGAATAAATATTAATGCTGGCCTCGTCTGATTTCCAGTTTGTTTTTAAAGCGTGCAGCGTTTCCCTCTGCAAGCCTTGGTTCAGCTGGCGGGGGCTGGAAGCTCCTGCTCTGGCACCTGAGCGAGGGGCTGCAGGAGAACAGGGATGAGGACACCAACACCTCAGCCACCTCCATTGCCACCCGAGGGGRCAATACCCAGGACAAGACCGAGCTGAGGACATAGAGGACATTTCTAATTCCTCATAATTCCTTACAGTCCMATCCCCAGCACTGGGGTTGCCTTGGGGATGCTCCGGAGAACAGGGATTTCCCGCTCCTGCTCACGCTGCTCCAGCAGCGCCCGCTCTTATCGCTGCCGTTGCTATTATTATTACACACTGCTTTTTAATTGCCTGCTAAATTTGCAATAACTCGGGAAAAAAACCCAACGGAAGGTGTGTCGTTAGCAACGCTAAGGAGGGCRGGAGCGAGGACGGGGAACACACAGTGCAGCTAGCGGAGCTGTTGGAGAGGTGATGAGGACATYCTTAACCTTAATTATTTCAAATCAACTCACTGCGTAGAGCGTGTTAGTTTATGAATCAGACGAAATGTAAATTGATTCATAATTTCCTTTAATTTTCTGCTCTTTGGAGAATTTAAATGCGTATTAACATCCCCTGGAACAGGCAGTTACTAAGAGACTGGGGAAAATCAGCCTGGGCCAACCTGGGACGGCAGCGTTTCGAGGCGCTATCGGGAGGGCCGCGTTTCGAGGCGCTATCGGGAGGGCCGCGTTTCGAGGCGCTAAGGCCCCCCTGCCACCCACTGATTGTGCCTGGAAGTCATCAGGGTGTTGCAGCTCCGCGGTGCTCCGGGCTCCAGTTGCTCCCGGCGGGATGGGCTGGAGCGGTGCGGGAGCAGATGGGGACAGGCGCCGAGCTCCTTTGTGCTACTCTGCACATGCAGGAAACGGCAAACTGGGTTCCTCTGTGCTCTCAGGTTTGGGGAGCGCTGCATCCGAGTGTGCTAAATGCGTGGGGAAAACCCGGATCACGGTGATATCCGTGCAATAAGGCAAAGTCCGCGGTGGAACTGGGCTCCAGCGGGCGGGCTCGGTGGCTGCCTCCCGTGCACAACTGCACATTATGTCATCAGCCGAGCAGGAAATCGGCGCCTCCGAGACCAGCTGCCCAATTAGCCAGGCGGTTAGATGATGGGAGCTGTAAATTGGATGTATGCAAATAGAGAGCACGAGAGAGGCAAGCAAACAGCGCGAGGAGCCGCTGGGGAAGCTCCGGACCGCCGGGCAGCCCGTCGCCTCRGGACGCTCACGGTAGCAGATGCGCTCAGACGCTCGCCACGCTCACACGCCGCYCCCAAGGCCATTGCAGAGGTGGGCAGCCCCCCGGCTCCATACAGGGCAGCAGGGAGCAGAGCCCAGGAGGATGTGTGCAGCCCTGGAGTGTGCAGGGCCACCCAAGGGCTCCTGCACCAACCCACGGCAGCGCTTGAAAAACTCACCTTGAGGGTTTCCTGGCAGGGCGAGTCAAAACAAGAACCCCCTCCCTCCCCCTCCAAGCAGCCCACTGCAAGGGCTGCTTCTCATCTCCTTCAGGGGCTCGATGTCCCCCTGCCTAGCGGGGAAAGCTGCTGGCCACAAGCTTGACCCCTCACCATCCATAGGAGACAGCAGCAGCACATGTGTGATCTGACCCAAACCCACCACACCTCCCCAAAAACCCCTGAGAGAGCCCCAAACCCTTGCAAGAAAAGCAGGCGTTCCGATCAGTGCTTTCAGCTGAGCTTTCAGGTGCTGGGTGTTGTTACATCTTTATCAGCTGCAATGAAGTGCTACTGAATACCAGGCATCATCCCCCTGCACGGCTGCTCCAAGRCTGATCAGGTTTCTTCTCACCCTCTGCTTTAACAAGCTAAACAGATTGCACCCTTGCAATCTGATTGCACCTCATCAGGGTGAAGGCCGCTAAGGAGCTTAGCATCCTGGTGGCAGCGCTCGGGTGCAAAGCGAGCCCCGGCTTTGCCCCGGGCTCTGTGGCTCGGCCCGGGGCCCTGGCTGGTTTTAACCCCAGCCCGGTAACGTGGTTTATTCCCGGTGCCCTGAACCGCCTCCCCGGTTTCGCTCGGGGGCCGCGTGGGTCCTTGGGTGCGCGTGGGACCGGAGGCGCGGGCATCAGTAACCATGGCAACCCRGGAGCGCACCCGCTCCCTGGGAACACAGGGATGCAGCTCGCACGGAGCCGCCCGGCCGAGGGAGATGCTGCCTGAGGAGCGCCTGAAATCCGCTCGGGGGAGGAAGAGGGGAGGGGAAGGTCTCACGCGCTCCTGTGCRACCTCCTGGCGAGGGCGGCGCGGCTGCAGGGGGTGCCGGGGTCGCACCCCGCAGCCCAGAGGGGCTTCCCCTGCTGGGATGAAGAGAGCCTTGGCTCTATGGTCCTGAAAGCCTCTTGAGTGGTCAATATTCCCCCTATCCRTTATGCAGTCGGGAAGGCATTCACCCACCCTGCTATTAGGTTATTAGATGCCAGAGCCTTGGGGCAGGACAGGGGGTGAGCGCTGCCTCCCGCCTGGGAGCTCTGCACCCGCTCCGGCACCAAGGAGCTTTCCCGAGGGCTCCTTCCCCGCTCCCTGCCCGYGGCGAGGCACAAGACACGTCCCTTCCACCCGTGGTTTTGCCTGGGTGAGCTGATGCCTCCCGTTCACAAATAAAAGGGACCATAAATACAGAAAGGGCAAAGCAGGGGGGCATGCTCAGGGGCATCCCCTGCCCTTCGCAGGGCTGGGTGCTGGTTCAGGAGCTGCTCCGACCCTGCCTGGGGCGTCTCCTGCCTCCCGCCTCCAGCTCTTGACGTCGCTGACAGCACTGACACCGCTCAGGCCATGCTGGGAAGGAAGTCCCTTTGGAGAGGGTTCCTTGGGGCAGCAGAGCCCAGCGCCTCCCTTCCCGGCCCCGGAGCGGCTGCCATGGGAACGGCTCCAGCGGGAGCTGAACCAGCCACAGCAGGAGGGCCAGGGGCTGAGCACGGCAGAGGCGGCACCCTGGCAGCCCCACTGCCTCAAGACCCCCATCCACACATGGCGGGAGGGCCAGGGGCTGAGCAAGGCAGAGGCGGCACCCCAGCGGCCCCACCACCTCGAGACCCCCATCCACGCACGATGAGCGCACCGGCCCCACCGAGACCCTCCCAAACCCCCTCACTCCCACCCATTGGCCCTTGGAACGGGATTAATTTTTTAATCAGAGCGACGTAGGGCATGATCAGCAGCAATTAAAGGCTGGCAGACTAATTAATGTCAATCAGTGCAGTTTACGGGTACCGGCCTTGCCAATCAAACCTGAAGCTGTGTGCCGGCAAAGCTGCTTTTTGGTTCCCCGGGGTAGTACCTGGTGGAGAGCCTTTCTGCTCGGGGATGCTCATTAAAACAGCACGAGTCCTTCAGGAGACGCGTAAAGGACGTATCRAAAACTTCACCGGCACCGGCGGTCGATCGCGGGTGCTGGAGCTGTGGATTTACAGCCCTGCCAAGGGGCACGGTGGAAACCAGGCGCCCCGGCTGCGCAGAGCCGAGCGCTGCCCTGCGCCAGCCCGCGGAGACCCAACACGGCAAGCGAGCGCGGGGCCCGCAGCCATCGCCCCGGCACCGAGGGAGGTGTCAGATCCGCCGTCATTTCCGCAGTGCAAAATCCCATAATTAGCATCGCGGTGACGGACTCCTTGCCTGGTTGTGGCTCCGAGGCACGCACTTCATCAGAGCAAACGCCTAATTGCTCCTCGTTGGACACTAGTCACGGGGCGTTAGGCATCCCTAAAGGCAGGTTCTGGGGCTGAGCAGAGTCCCCAGCTCTCACCATGCAGGCTYCGAAGCCGGGGAGCCCAGGAGGGGATCAGGAGGAAAGTTCTCTGCGAATTACTTCTTAATTTGGCACTTGAGGCCCTCCCCGTACAGCTCTCCTAGTGCTCATTGCCCATTCCCCTGGGTGCCGGGCGCCGCAGGTAGAGATTTACGCCCTTTCAGGTGCCAGCCTCAGCAGAGAGATTAATGAGAGATAATTTCTTACAAAGAGGTTTATTGAGTACTCCGAGTTCATTCGCCAGCTGTGAAGTGAAACATCTGAAGACATTGTCGGAATACTAAGTCCTCCCTGGCACCGGCCCAAGGCAGGCACACAGGGCCTTTTTCTGCTCTAGGTACTTGTTCCGCAGGGCAGGACGGGCCTGGGGGGCTGAGCCGAGCTGTGATGCTGTCAGATCTCGGCCTYGCCAGCGCCCGGGGCTGGAAGAGGYGCCCGGCCTGCTCAAGGTGCTGCCCTCGGCTGCTCGTGCCCCTCGGGGAGCACGGCCGGGCTGAGCGCTCCCATGGGCAGTGCCCGGAGAAGGCACCGTGCACGGGGGCATCTCCTTGGTTTCCTCCGTGGCTTCTGGCTCCCTCCGAGCGCTGTCACCGCTCCGGCTTTGGAGGAAATTGGCTGCAATTAGGAAACCGCCTTTGTGAAGGGTCCTCCCATTAGCAATCGGGCAGGTGACTGCACACGGCCCCCAGGGTGCGTATTTGTATGCAAATATCGGCGCCGAGGAGCTAATTACCCTCTTCTTCCGTCCCAAGTATATTTCTAATGATGCCCATGGATCATTCTGCTAATTTTTATCTCCTCTGGACTTAGCGTACCGTGCCCATAACGTCTCCATGTTTTCACACACACACGGAGGGCACGTCAGCTGGGAACAGCTAATGGAGAAACCCACGTCTGTAGCAACAGATTTTGGAAGATTTTCCGTTTTCCTCAGCATTTTATAGTCYGTTTCCTTCGAGCTGTGGTCTCAGGTCTTCTCTCGAAGAAAAACCAGCAATGAGGAATCTGGGCATCCTCCTGGCTCTGTTATTTCTCAGTACTTTCATGCTGTGGGGATGCGCGCATGTAAAACGCAGCAACACCAGGGAATTTCACTTGAAAACAAACAACAATCCCGGTTGTTTCCTTTGAATGGTTTTGTCTTCCAACAACGGTAGAAAAAGGGCAATCAATATACCTTGCCAGGGCCTTTTCAGCGCTTCCTGAGCCGTTATGGTCATAACGTTTGTTCGGGCTGCTCTGATCAATACATTTGAGGCACTGAACATGTCAAAACCACATAAAATCTTTATTAAGGTGAAATTAAAYGAGCACGCACAAATCAGTAGCTTAAATGGACATGGTCCTTCAAGGATGGCAGATCGGAAAACCAGGCACTGAAAACTCAGAGCACTCGAAGCCGGGGTTAAAACCACGAGAAGCTCCACATTCCCACGCAGCAGAGCAGGACGGTGCCCACGCGCCGGCCCTGCTCATCCRTGGGCTCCCATTCCAGGGACGAACCTCCGTATTGGAAGCGGATGGGTTCAGCCCAGTGTGTCACCTCCCCCTGGGCAGCGATCGCAGCTTGTTTGCCACCGGGCAAGGCCAGGGCACCGCCGATCCCTACCAGCCAACGCCAAGAGCCCCCATCCATGCACCCTTCACACCTCTCAAGGGGTCTGCAGAGCAGCAGACGCAGCGCAGAGATGCTGGAGAAGATGGAAAGCCGCCAGCTTTGTTGCAAAAGACGATGCAATACGATATCCTTGCACGTTTTTCCCTGGGAATTTTGGCTCTTTCCACCACGTTTTTGGTGCATTTCTCTCACTTTGGCAGGTACAAAGCCCCTAGCGTGTCGGGAGGATTGCTCGCTGCGCAGAGGGGCCGTTTGCCAACACACCTCCTCAGTGGAAAGCTGAAAAATTGCTTGGTTCCAGCCTATTTAATGCTAATCGTTTCCTTCCGTCCTCCTCATGCGCAGCGGAACGGCGCCTTCCCTAACGCAGGGCTCAGACGGGAGCAGCCGCCCGTGCACCCAGCCTGGCGGAGCCCCTGGGACGTGGTGCCAGCTCCAGCCCCTGCCCCTCTGCACGTGTCACAGAGCTGCCGGTGCCCGGCAGGGTATCGAAACCCGCGTCCCGAGCAGCCTTCGGACTCGCCAAACGCAGCGCCAGAGGACAGAACATCYGCAGTCAGGCCCCAGGCACCCACTTCGAGCACCTGTGGGTTTGTCTTTCATCTGGGGACGAGCTGTAAAATAAAGGCTCATAAATTAATTACCTAAAGAGGGGCAGGATGATATTAAACACTTGGGAGTTAATTGCACAGATGCTAATCACATATAGTTTAGCAGCACCAGCAGAGATGCAAGATGCAATTCCATAGGCATTCCATAACAATTTAATTAATTTCTGCTAATACCTTGTAAATCACCATTTCTCTCTGAGGGAAAGGAAGCAGAAACTTTTCCATTCAGCCACCCAGATCCTGATCTCTYGCAAACTCACTTTTGCTGGCAAAGACACACGTTTGCTTCTCCATGGGCTCACTGGTGGCAGAGAAAGCCCCACAGAGCTGTCCAGGAGAGCTTGACAGTGACATGATGAGCTGTTCCTAAGTTTAGAAGGCTGCATCGGAGCCGTGTGAAACGTTTTGGACAGATCACGACGGGCTGAAAAGATAGAGCCTGAAGTGATTTGTGGATTTAGGTCAACTCCAGGAAGCTCAGCCAGAAGAAAAAATGGGAGAAAAAGGTAGAATACAGCAAGTGGTTTATTCCAGTGTCTCAAAGTAAAATGTTTGATTTAGAAGAAGCAAACTCACCTGTTTTGGTATGCTTGAAATTAAGTTCTTCTGCTTGCCTCCTTTGCATCTTTTTTCTTGTTAAAAAAAAAGAAAAAAAAAAAAAGAGAAAGAAAAAAGGAAAGAATCTCCAAAGAATCACCCTCTGCCAACAGACTGACCTGCTTCCTTACACGATACGCAGGACCAATTCAAACCCACGGCAATCCTGAGCAGGTAGCGAAGGAGCTCAACAATTCCGGCCACGTGCTGCTGCCATCCCTCCCTYCCTCCCTCCAGATCCCGCCCGGAGCAAAGACCACGAAAAGCCATCGTTCTCATGGGGCTTTTATTGGCCGGCTGGCCCTGGCCCGCGGCCTCTCCAGCACCACTCGCCACGCGGCCRAGAGCGGGCGGACCCGTACACAGCGCCGAGCCCCGCGCCCTGGCAGCGCATCCCTCCCGGGCAAGGTTTTACGTGGGGTTTTTTTGTTGGGTTTTTTTTCCTGAAATATTTTATTTTAAAAATATAGTAGCTGTGGAAAGCAGCCCTCTTTATAAACGCTCGASGCTGGAGTGAAATGCATCGTCGCCGTCCTCATAACTAAGCTCTCCTCGGGCCCTGCCGGTGCCGGTGGCCGTGCCAAGAAGGTTTGCAACATCAGGGAAAGAGAAAGAGAGACCCTTCTAAAAATAGAAATATTGTGCTGAGTTGTTCAAAGTGGAGGAAATACATAAAACACCAGCATTTGATTAACTCCAGCCTGTCCAATATTGCTCCCGGCAGCRCTGGCGCAGTGCAGCGGCGGAGGGGGAACCCCGGCGCGGGCCATGGGCCCCGGAGGGCGAGGAGCTGGGCCAGCCCTCCCGGCGCTGCTCTCTGCCCCTAACCACAACCAGCCCCTGCGTGCAGGGGCTGCATAAATAGGAAAGTGTAAACACAACCATTCCAAGTAAGAGACATCTACAATCACAGCATTTTACTGGTTCGGCTGCACCACCYGCCCCCCACCCACACACCTATACTGCCCGACCCCGCTCCATAAAAATGGTCTCCAGTAAGAAAATCTTCATTCCGGACTGAGAGTAAAGGTGAGATGCTCAAGGAGTAGAAAGGGACATKGCAACGTTAGCAGTCTTTGCTTGGGGAGGGAGAAGGGGGTGGAAAAAGGGAGGGAGGGAGAGGATTAGCTGGTCCAGGTCCCTTGCAAGTTCATTTGGTTTGTCTGGAGGGCTCCTAGGGCTATACCTGAGATGAAGAGGTCTAGAGGACACTCTGTAGCTCAATTACAACATGGTCGGTGGTTGGTGCCTAGAAGAGCCCTCACCGCCGGGATCGGCGGGTGCCGCTYGCCCCGCGCGGCGGCAGAGCGGCAGCCCTCCTCCGCTCACCCGGGCTAGCTGAACCAAGGCCGGCTGCCGGGCAGGCCATCATGTGTCGAGGATCTCGCTGGTGGGCGAGGGCTCGTGAGGAATGCCCTGCGCGCTGTGCATGGTCTGGTTGTGGGACAGGGAGTTCTGCTGGAGCTCCAGGGCGATGGCGTTCTGCGGGAACTCCTTCACCTGCCGCTTGTACTCGAGGAACGTGCACGCCTTGGTGGCTATCGCGATGATGTTCTTCCCAATGAAGATGGTGGAGACCCTGCTGTCTTGGAACAGGACCATGTTGATGGCCCGGATGAAAATGGTGACAATGTTAATGGTGACCAAGCTGAGGACGGGGTAGAGCATCATTTTCTGCGGGGCGATGTGCTCCCCTTGCATGCTGATCTCGCTGAGGGACACGCAAGGCAGGATCAGRAGCAGGATGTAGCAGTAGAAGAACATGAGCCCCTCTGCCCAGATGGGCAGGCCAGTCCTGTGCGGCTCCCACAGGTTGGCCTGGATGTCCAAGATATCCAGCAGGTCGAGGGCCACCCAGAAGAGACGCCCCCGCAGGTCCTCTTTCTTCCGAAAGGTCCGTATGTACTCCATGCTGTCCAAGGCCACCAGCACCAAGTAGAGCCCGGGCACGCAGATGGAGAGCAGCAAGGTCAGGGCTTTCCTGGCCACCGTCTCCAAGTTCTTCTTGTCAGCTTTGTARTTCTGAAAGATGAAGTAGAGCTTGATCTCCAGCACAAAGATGTACAGGAACCACAGGATCATGGCGTAGCCCCGCTTGGCGGTCTTCACCTCCGCCCCCACCCACACCGCCACGTAGCGCAGCACGATGAGGAAGCAGATGTCTCCCACCAGCACGATGATGCACACGCCGATCTTGCGGGGCCCCTGGTTCTGCTCCACCAGGTAGGCGTCCATGAAGGCCATGCTGGTCATGATGACGATGGTGGTGAGACACACGTGGCGCTTGTCTGGTGGTGGCAGCACCATGGTGGGCCGAGCGCGCCTCCCGCCGCGCTAGGGGAGCGGTCCCAGCATCAACCACGAGCCACTGGAGGCTCCAGCATCACCAGGGAAAGCACCCTCTTCTCCACAGCAAACCCACGGCACGAGGACCCTTCCAGGACACCTGGTCCTTGCCCAGATCCCCAGCAACACAGCGCGGGATGGCCCAGGCGGACAGCCCGGGAACGGCTGCTCTCTTCCCGTCGGGAACCCAAACTCCTCCAGGGCGCCAGGAGCTCTCCTGGCGGCCTCGTGGCTCCTGTCACTGCGTGCCGGCCCCAGGCCCACGCCGGGCAGCGCGGGCTCGGCCTGTCACCCGCCGCGTGCTCCGCCGYTCCATGGTGCTGTCCTGCAAAAGAGCACAGAGAGCAGCGGTGAGGGTCCCTCCAGCACAGACCCACGGGGACAGGCGTCCCCCCATACTCCTCCGCACACTGGCTACGAGATGAGGACACCAGGAACCACATTGGAATGAGGATCCAGTCTGCCAGGGAGCAAGAAGAGGTGGAGCAACTAGCAAAGGCAGCCGCGTTGGAGCGGCCATGAGGGGCACCTGCACGGGGAGGCTGGTGAGGGGGGAACCTGCACCTCGTCCCGCAGGATGGCAGGAGGGGACGCGGCACCTGTGACGGGGAGCCCAGCAGCTGAGCCAGGACGCGGAGCCGCCTTTTAGTGCCGCAATTTGCTCCTGCTTGAGGCTCCAGATAAAAATATATAGTCATTGCTGTAACTGCCTTTAAACTCGTGCCAAGTTTTACAGGGGATTTACGGCCAAGGACGGATAATTCCAGATAAATTAGGTCTTTCAAGAGGGAACGCTGTTTTTCCTTTCTCCTCTTTATGTATTTCTTCTCTCAAAAGGCGGCGGTTATTTAGAGGGCGGTGGGCGTATCGCAGGGCACCTCGGCACACCGTGGCCCTCGCTGAGACGCTGGCTCGTAGCTCACGCTCCTCTACACGGGGGCCTCGAGCCCTGCCCCTTCGCGGCTCAGTTCACCTCTTGCAWATAGTTTCCACACGTTTGCCACACCACCAGCTCGCCCTCATTTTTCACCTGGGTAGTTGGTAGTTTCTACGCCTCTTGGAGCCCCTTTGCTATTTATGCATTTCACGTACATATATATGCAAAATATACATTTYGGTTTTACATAAAGGTCTCTACCTTTATGTGAGAAGAGCTGGCCGGTTTGGATGATGTGTGAATATCCCTGCAGACAAAAGTCTTCTCAGAGTGCTATTAAAAAATCACATATTTTTTAAAAAGCTGTTATTCTGGAGAGCCCCGACTCGCAGKGTCTAAAAGGCGGCGCCTGACAGTACACGCAGCAACTGCTCAAGAAACTTGCTGGATAAACAAGAAAATGAGCCCGTTAGAGAGCTGCGAGAACACCCCGAGGCGGGTATTTGTTTAGTTGGGGATTTGCCATATTTTCGCTTCGTGGGGGCATCCCTGTAAACCAGACCCAGCTCCCCTGGACCCGACGAATGCTTGGGATGCCCAGGACGCCGCGGCCGGTGCCTCCTTGCCACCGGCGCCCTGCTGAGTGTCCAAGGACGCGTGGCCGCAGCGGCGCTCCAGCAGCAACCTCGGCACCGCAGGGAAAAGTCACCCCGGGTTCTCCTGCAGGATTAATGTGATTAATGACACCAGCTCTGCCGCTAACGCCCTCGCAAGCRTCGGGAGCCAGAGCCCCGCGCGCCCTCCCGCTGCCGTCCTCCKGGGTGCCGCTTATCCAGCCCCGCACCCGCGGCGCTGGCACCCGGCGCTACCTGGCAGGCAGGCTCGGGCTATCTGAATGGCTTCAAGCCTGCCTATAAATAAAATAGGGGTCGAGCGAGGCTAAACGCGTACGCAACGCGCTCCCTGGGTGGTTAYGGTGCCGCATTGCTTAAAGCTTCATTTACACTTTAATTGCCTTGATTTATTTCAGCCCTCCTGGATGTAAATCTGACGCTYCCCTTCGCTTAGTCCTTCCCAAGGGCTCCGCGCCGTCCTTCCCAACGCGCTTCCTCCCACCTGCCATCAACCTGCTGCCCCAAGAGCTCTAACCAGTGGATCCTCTGCCCTTGCTGGCTGCCATGCCCATGTTGACCCGGTGCTCCAGGCCAGTGACCTCTTTGGGGCCAGGCCACCCCTCGCCACAACACTCAGGGCTGCGAATTGCTGGAGCATTTTGCATTTTGCAACACACCAACGTGTTTGCAAGCTCTGTGCACTGCCCAGGCACCGAGTGTCGAGGGAGAAACCCCATCCTCAGCAGCAGCAGCAGCAGCATCGGCATCTCGAGCGCATCCTGCCACGGAAATGAGCGCGAGGAGGATTTTCCGGACTCTGCCCACTAATTGCGCCTGGAGGAGGAAGCAGCCCACGCGCTAACCGTGACGGACTGTTTACCCTGCAGGCACAGCAAACCCAGGGGAAAAGCTGCAAACTGCTCCGAGGACCTGCCCAAAAAGATCCACGCAGGCGAGGTGTTTGGGAAGCGAGGCCTCGGGCATCTTCCCAAAAGGCCTTTGGAGAAACGGGACAGCATTCCCCTAATTCCTTTGGCAGCTTTACTTCTGCTCCGCTTCTCAAGGAGAAACCCAAAAGGAAAGGACCAGACCCACTGCATGTCTAGAGGGAATAAAAGGGAAGGGAAAGGTCTCTCCATCCTCTCGCTTGGGTGTTGGGGTCATTCGTGCGCCTGGCCAGGTCCCCGGGGCCCTTGTGGTCCCAGGAACATTTCCCCATTTGAAAAGCTGCTCATTTGGATGAAGCTTGACAGACAGGACAAAAAATAACAAGTCTCTTCTGGTATTTTGGGTGTTGAAACGCAGCGTTTAGAGAAAGTAAATGATTCATTTTCATTTGTACGTGTAGTGTTGAAATTGTAATATAGTGTTTTGACACGATCAAAACAGTTTCCTGTTTTCCTGGAGAAACATGCTGTGTCTTTCGAGGAAGCGGCTGGCACTGCTAACCTGGGGGAATCTGCAAGGCAGTGGGAGGCCCCCAACTTTGTCACAGCAAGAGCCCGTTGTCCCCCTCCCCATCTCTCTCCACCAGCTGCTTCCTCACACGGGGAGAGGACTCACGTAGCTTCTGGCTGAAGAAAAGGGGCCTGGGGCTGGCAGGAAGGGGGCACCGGGAGGGGACAGGTCACCTTCTTGTCCAAGGGCAGAAACAAGAACCTCACCCTGAAAGGAGGGCATGGAGGGAGAGCGAGCAAGCGGGTGACTTGCAGAGCCGCGGGGATTGTGCATTGCCGGGCACTTAGTGAATTCGTCTTGGCAAGGCCSCTCCAATCTTCATTAGGAAGGCAGCAGGTCCCTGCCAGTCCCCGCAGACCCGAGCAGAGGCAGCAGTGCCAGCGGTGCGTCCTTGGTGCCGTGGAGCCGGGACGCGGCGTCATCCTGCTCCCGACTGGAGCCCGCGCGGACGCCCCGGCGCTGCGGGAGAGGGGCAGGCCCCAGCCCGGGTCGCTCCTCCGGGACACCAGCACTGCACCCGTCTCGAGGGAGCRCAAGGAAAACAACCGCAGCCCGGAGGTCGCCAAGAAGACGCTTCTCTTCCTCCRCTTTCCAGCCTTCCTCCTTACCAGCCATCTAACAAATCTAATAAAATCTGTCTTGCTGGTGTCTAATTCAATTCCAGCATCCAGAGACCAGACTTCTTATATCATTCACAGACCTAACCAGCTCCTTGCTCGACGTATGAGCCTGGCCCGAGGGCTGTTGCGAGCTCTTCTGCAAGGGAGCAATTACCCGGGGTCACAGCCCGCTCACCCAACCAATTACACGAGCGAGGGGTTTTGGGGGGTCGCGTCGGACTGAGTCATTGAGACGCCTGAACATCGCGGTGAGAAGCAGCTGGCGACGTCCAGCCTGGCGTCCGGGCGCTCCAGGAGGTGCCCTGCGTTTCGTTTGGAGGTGGCTGCATCRAGCAGCACGAGAGCTGGGTCCGGGTGCTCTCACCGCGGGGCTCCGGACTCCTGCTCCGGAGGCAGGGATCTCCCCAGGAGGCCGGGAGGAGGGCACCATTCCCAGCGCCGGAGCTCACTGCCAAGGAGATTAAATATTTACGGCTGCTCTCTCGCGCGCTCCCTTCCCAGACGCGGTGACTTATTTGTTACAAACCTACATGAATGTTTAAAGGCGTCTTTACATTCCTCCCAAGCACAAAAGGGTTCTTTCCCCGTGCAGCGTTTTGCCAGTCGGAATCGGCCGCCCCATCTCTCCCGCGCCTGCCTTTGCCCCCGTCCTCAGCGCTCACTTTCCTCCTAGTAATGATTATCATTATACTAAGAAAAATGGGTCATTTAGAGCCGTCTCTCCCCAAATAAAAGGCGATGGGATACAGGATATCATTAAAATTCWATGGGTGACTTTCCGCCTCGGGAACAGGCTCTTGGTATTTGCGTATCTTCRCGGCGGGAAGGAGGGAGGGAGGGAAGGAAGGAGAGGGGGAGGAGGGAGCCTGCCCGGCTGGCAGTGAAGGCTCTGCACTGCCCAGGGCTGTTTTCACACCAAACGTTTCCACACCAGGGAGCCGGCACCACGCTGGCGCCTTGGGAGCATTGGGAGGGACACGGATCAGGACACAGACCCTGCCCCATGGCAGGGGGGATATTCCCTGCAGGCATCTTGGAGGTCCCTCCCCTGCAACAGGACAAGGGACGTGCAGATATATTCAGGAGGTGGAACCTGAGCTGAGAGGGTTCATTCTAAAGCCATTTAAGACAAAGGAAGAATTCGCCCCAAATTCTTAACTTTTGAAGTTGTTCCCTCTTAACTGTGCTGAAAATGGACTAATTTTTCATTCTCTTTTTTTTTTTTTGCATTTTAAATCAAAATGCACATAGAAAGCACTCTTGCTACTCACAATAGTTATTTTTCTGTTTAACTCTCAGCTGAACCTGCGGTAATTAAACTAAGCTACTGATGAACCCACATCACTGTAAACGGCAGGTCTAGAAAGGGCATAAGGGAAAGGGAGCGAAACCTTCTCATCCAAACGGTCTTTCCTTTTGAAAGAAGTCACTCCGGTTTCCAGCTTTAAGGAAAGGCCCTTCCTGAACTCACCTGGGAACCTGGCATTAGGAGGAGGCTCTTGTYGCCCTTTCTCTCCTTCCCTAATTTTGCAGCTGATGTTCCAGYCCTGGAGGAGGCAGAGACACCAAAGCAGGAGCAATCTCGCAACTGAGGATGAGTGTCTTTCATGGATTTTGTCACTGGGCTCTTGGAGCTATAGAAGAACACAGGATGCTGGGCCACATACTGYAAAATGAAGGTCTCTGCTGCGCGTCCTCTTGTCCGACCTTCGGAAGCGCTCCCATTGCTTCCATCCTCAGCGCGGCTCACCCTGCGCGCGCCGGCGCTCGGGGCGGCTTGGCCAGCGAGCTGCCTTGCGCAGAGGACGCGAGCACAGGAGCTTGGCTCTTGTCGGGGCCTTCTGCTAGCGGCGATGCGCCYGGCCAGCCTCTGCGCACGGGCCACACCGGGGACGCGAGCGGCAGCCGCACTTGGAGACGGGCCCTAGGACAGATGGAGCCCAGCCCAGGGCGCCTCGGAGATGAAAGGCTTCGGATAATCCTTGGAACTCGCGCGCATCCCCAAGCCTGCGGCCGACGCCGTCCCCGAAGCCGAGGCACGTGGGCAGGAGGYGCCTCCCGAGCGAGCCCACGAGCGTGCCGAAGGAGGCAAAGCTCTGCAGGGTGCGAAACCCAGTGCCCTGTGCCCCCCGCCAGCTCCACACCGGCCCGGGACCCTCCGGAAAAGAGGAGTCTACTCTACTCTATCCTGCCTTATTCCAGTCTAACTATTCAAGGCTTTCCAGCACGCAACTCACATGTGCTTAAAAACACCCCTTCTGTAAATGTAAACAAGGCCTCGGAAACACAGCTCGCCATATGGAGCAGCGGGAATCCTGTTTGGAAGAGCCGTCCTTGGAGAGACGCTCCTGCTGTCTCCGCTGCGCGGAGCTGCCGCRCTGCGAGCCACGCCGGGACGCGGGTCGGCGCCGAGCACGGAGCCACGGAGCCGCTTTCCACACGGCTGGGCCCCGGCACCCAGCTGAGTAACGGAGCGGAGCTACGCGCCACCGCGAGCAGCAGCGCCCGGCACGTCGCCACTCACCGCACGTCTAGCTGGACAGCACCAGCTACAGGCAAGGTTATAGAGGGACTGCGAGGAGCGACGTGAGACGCTAAGTTCACGTTACCGGCGTCGTTCCCTCCATCTGCATGTGGGGAGTTTATGCCTGGAACTCCWGCTCGGGGACCACGAATCTCCTCAGTGTCTAGTGACGCACGCACGTCCGTGGGCAGAAGTTAACCCACAGCAGCAGTGAATGCCTGGGGAGCCTCAAGAGAGAAGCAGCAGCGCTCGAGTCCCTCCTAAGGAGCTGCTTCCTCCACACCCCACGGATATTCTGCTCAGAGAGGAGCCCTGAACCAGAGGTGTGGGGCCAGTCCCCAGGGAAAGCAGGAATCGGCTCAGTCGCTAGGAGCACCCCATGGCCCCCGCGCCGTGCTGGCAGCCCTCCCCCTGGCACCGCCTCTCCCTGCATGCCAATCCCGAGGAGAACGCGTGGGGACTTGGAAGCTCTCCTGCGGGAGCAGAGCAGCCCACGAGCCGGCTCATCCCYCGCTCCGAGTTTAGCCCAACAGTATATTAAATAGATGCCGTGGACTCTGGCCAGCCCCTACTTAGCTGAAGTGATGAAGCCACTTGAGTGGTTACCCGCTCTTCCCTTTGACGACCGCCTCCGTTCCAGCCTGCGTTTCCCAGCTGCCGCTCGCAGTGGCTCGACCTTGCCCATCCTTTCCGAAGGGGGGACGCTCCACACTAAGCTGGGGCCGTGCCGCAGCAGCATTCCCGGTTGCTCTGGCGCCTTTGGAGCTCACACAGGGCTCCTCGCTCTCCTCCAACTCCGTGCTCGCAGCCAGGGTCACGGGAGCACCRCAATAACCAGCTCTGCAGGCGCTCGGCGGCCCCTAGGACACTGCGTCGGAGCAAATTATCTTGTAAGGTTCATGATTCCTGATTTGATCCATGATTGAATATCTGCCATCGTCTCCTAGGGGAGATTTACTGCATGGGCAGAYGCATCTCTCCATGAGGAAGAGCCTCCCCGTTGCCCGGCGGTCCTTCCTCATCCCTCCTGGCCAAAGCGCCAGGCCTCTGCCGTCCCTCTACTGCAGGCCCCTGCACAGTAACGAATAAATCAGTCCCTGCTCACTTATAAATAGTTTATAAAAGGTTCATAAATGATTTCTAGATGTTTTAATGAATAGTTAATCAATTGTTGCAGGGCCCAACAGGTCAGCAGATTGCTTATAGCCATCAATTACAGCGTCTGCTGATGAGCTTACGAGCATCAGAGGGACTCCACTGATGTCAGTAACGGGCTTACAACATCTCTAAAGAGTTAATAAATAATGAATAAATGATACAAGCTCTCTTAATTAAAAGCATAGAAGCCCAGCAAAAATTGCATTCTTGGAAAGAGCTAAGGGAAACACAATAAGCAAATGCCTGTAACTGGATTTGAATCCCTGCCTCYGCAGAGCGAGGCGGGCAGCCAGGCTGCCCGGAGAACAGGACACGGCCTTGACGCAGGAAGAGCTCTGGGCAAGGCAGGAAGAAAGGGAAGAAGGAAGGGAGGGAGAAGCTGCTTCTGCCTCGGTCATGGGGTGGCGTGGGGGGAGCAGCTGCTCCCCGGGGCCTCAGCATTCCCACCTGCAACAGCGGGATATAATGACACATATAAATACAGTGCTGAGGAGTCACAGTACAGAAATCCAGGGAAATAACGTGTATGGTGTTTGCMCTCCTTAACAGAAGTGCTTTATTATCATTAGATGCAGAATTTTCTGGATTATAAAGCAATTAAGTGTTAAAAAAGAAAGGGTAATGATCCATTGCATATTGCATCCAGAAGATGTGAAAGTCCCCCATAGAATTATCAGCCTAGCACAGAATTGGGCCTAAATATCTGTATAAGGTAGGAGAACCTTGCTCCTAGCCAGAACATTTACAAGACATTCAATTAGTCACCGGAGGCATCCTTGCTCTTCCCTGTTCTTGGTGAGCCCGGGGGCGATTACAGGAGATTCTAACTTCTCAAATTAAAGACAAAARGCAGGAGAATTTGGCTAAGACTCGCTCCAGGCTCATCCCAGACCGCGTGCGCACAGAGGCCAGTGCACGCGGATCAGCCCTCATTTACTGCACTATTTGCTTCGCTAATGGGAGCCGGAGCGAGGCGTCTCCCGCGCCTGCTCCGCACGGTCCCTACCTGGCTCCTGGCTCCACGCAAGGACGCGGGAACGGGAGCGAAGGGAAAACCCCTCGGCGTGCCGGGGAGGAGACTCGCTCCCCGCTCCCGCACCACGGGCGTGCATTGCTACGTCCTGATTTATATTTTGCGAGCGTTCCAGTGGATCAAGATGTCAGAGCTGTGGTGCTGCCAGGAAACACCATTTTCTTTTAATAAGCAGAGAGCAGCAGGTYGGTTAATCCCCTGCCGCCGCTCTGCTCCCCAGCGCAGACGTAGGCGGGTGTCCTCACAGGGTGGCCGTGCCTCCCCTTCGGCAAGAAGGGCCCTCTCCTCTCCTCATCCTCATCCTCGGTGCTCGAACCAGGCCTCTCCCCACGCTGAGAGACCCTCCCGAGCAGCTGGATGCGTCCATCCATGTACTTCTGCATGCGGAGAGGCCTCCAGGGGCAGAGGGTTGTCCCGGCTGTGAAGCAGAAAGCTGCCCCTGCGCCAGCGCGCTTGGCTCGCGCTAGAGCCCCCACGGTGCGCTTGGCTCGCGCTAGAGCCTCCTGCTCGCGCCGCAAGCGCTAGACGCTCCATGCTGCTTTCCAGCGCGAGCCAAGGCCTCGGGGAAGCGGAGCGGAGCTGCTGCCGCCCGGGACGGCGGGTCCTGCCGGGCGCTGGACCCGGCGGGAGCAGCTCTGCACCCCGGCGGCGCGCACCAGGGCTGCGGCTGCAGGCGGCTGAGCGGGGGCACAAGCAGCGCCCGCGGGACAGGAGTGCCGAGAAGGAGGATGGGAGCGCCAGGAAGAAGGACGGGAGCGCCGGGAAGGAGGACGGGAGCGCCGGGAAGGAGGACGGGAGCACCGGGAAGGAGGACGGGAGCGCCGGAAAGGAGTGTGCCGGGAAAGCAAACGCCGCACGAAGGCGAGCTGCAAGCTAATGGAGCTGCAGCGGGAACCCAGGCACTCGACAGCGGGGAGGCCGAGAAGTGAGGGATTTCCTGATGAAAGGCAAAGCTCTCTGCATYCAGAGCGCTGGAAAAGCCGAGCGCGTCATGAATCCGGCGGGACATTCTCGAGAAACTTCTGGCATCCCCCAAGTGCAAAGGGCACGTTGGCTGCACGATCCCGCACTATGGAGCATCGGGATGCGCTCCGCTCGGCAAGCCGGAGCTCGCCGTGCGGGGAGGCAGCCGGCACGGGGCAGGCCGGCTCGGCCGCAAGGAAAGGAAGCAATAACGTGTGTGCACTGCTACCCACAACCATATACATACATACGTACACAAAGAGGTCTAGCTGTGCTAAGTCACGGTGAGCCAGGGGATTGGCTACAGTCTGGAAGCCCTAAAATTAGAGATTTATGTAAAGCACTGTGCTTCGTGTAGGGCACTTCGGATTAAGATTTATTTTCGTCCTGACTTCTCGTATTGTACGAGACGAATGGGTAAAGCCTAGGGCACACGCATACGCTTGCCATTCACAACATTCACAACACGGGTTCGTGCCCG
Source organism: Eudromia elegans (assembly GCA_003342815.1). Lineage (NCBI taxonomy): Eukaryota > Metazoa > Chordata > Aves > Tinamiformes > Tinamidae > Eudromia > Eudromia elegans. The sequence continues at coordinate 2,550,283 of PTEX01000083.1, forward strand.
AGCTCGCGAGCGGAATCGCTTCACAATCTTTTTTCCGCTGCAGAGAGCGGAATGAGCGCGTAAGTCTCGGAGCGGGAAGAGATGCTGGGTATTTGCGCAGCGAGAAGAGCTGTTGAATGGAGTTGTAGGAGCCAGAGAGCGCCCTGCGACCACCGCCCGAGAGGGCCCGTGGCGCTGGTGGCTTCCCAGGCGCCAGCCCCGACCCGCGGCGCTGCCACRGGATGAGCAGCATGGGGACAGCGGCACGCACTGCCCGGGCCAGCCCGCCATGGCCCCGCCGTTGCCTTTGCCAACACATGAGGTGTTTTACAGGAGACGCTGGGGAACGGGCGRGCGACGGGGTCCTGGCCAGGCCGGCTCACAGGCGGGTGGCACTGCATGGGACAGTGTAATGCAAACACCAGGAGCAGCTGGCGGCTCCGCAGGCTCCCTGGGGACCCCCACAGCCACCAAGGTCCCGGGGCATTAGGGGCAAAACGCCCGCAGAAGGAAGCACGGGTGGGTGTCACAACGCAGGGGGCGCTCCAGCACACGGGGACACGGGCGACCCTCGCACCGTCACCCTCCTTCCCGCTGCTGCACGCAGATGCCGGGATCAAGGACCGAGCCCCAAACTYGCCTCCGCCCGCCCGGCGGGGCTGGCCCCGCACAGCGTCCTCCAAGCTGCTCTCTGCACCCGCCAAACCGACTCCTCACCCAGCAGCCCTGCAAATAACGTCTCACTCAGCAGTTTCCCTCCRACACCTCTGTAATTTGGGCACCAATTTCCGTATTCTGGGGCGGCAACGCAGTAGTGAAACGGAAGACCTGAGGCTGGCCCCGAGTTTCCCTCTCAGACCCCAATTACCGTCTCCGCTCTGCAAGAGCCTCGCTCCCCGCGCGGACCCGCTGGTGCCTTCTCTCCAGAGCAGATAAACCACCCACTGAGCTCCCTGGGAAGCGGAGCCGTTCACCACAGGCACAAGCCGAGCTGCTCCYGGTCTGCTCTGCAGGCGAGGCGGCGGCCGCCCGAGACCTGTGCGAGTCCGCCACGCTTTGCTGCCCAAGCCCATGCGCAACAATGCCGAGGCCTCGTTACCCCAATAACTAACGCACAAGAGTACCTTAACAGCCCAATAACTACCCCAATAAGCAAGGCAATCTGCAGGTAYGGGTGGCTTTAAGCACAACACGTGAAGGAGCCTTTTGATGACTGCCCAAAGTAGACGACCACCCAGCACGGCCTCCACCCGATGTCAGGGAGGTGCCACSGCTGCCCAAAGCCAAGTGCCCCATGACGCAGAAGGGAGTCCCCAAAAACTGCTGCCTGGCAGGTGTGATGGCCTGTGGAGCTGCCAGAAATGCAGAATGGAGGGGAAAAAGAAAGCTAAGGGACTGAACGAGAAACCAAAGAAAACACTGGATTGATTTCTTATTAGGGAAACAAGGGCTCCATCACATTCTCTCTCTRGAACGGAGCGCAGCAGGGATTATGTCAGTGGAACTGCAGAGCAGACCCAGGAGGGGCGACGGGGAAGGCAGCAGCTCCTTTCCCGGGCCCGGAAGGTGGCTCGTGCCGTGGGGCAACGCGAGGAGGAGCGGCGGCGCTCCCAGAAAACCAGCCCACTTCCCAGGGACCTGAGAGGCCATGCCGTGATGCTCTGGTCATGGAGAACCCAGGGAAAGCACCAGGAGTGCTGCAGAACTGCACGCTCAGGAGCGCCGCTTCGGGTCACCGCTGGAGATGGAGACCCAATGCACCCAGCTGTGCCTCCCCCTGGAACAGGCTCCTTTGGCAGTAATGAGGCTGCAAGGGGAAAATTAAGGCCGCAGTTTGCTGGGTGTCTTTGTACGCAGTAATGGATTCCGCATCTCGTTATTAACCTCTTGCGAAAGCTCCACGTTATCTTGTAGAGAAGTAATATTAGGTTAAACAGCTGCTGATAACATATCTTCTGTTATCAGCGACTTCATTCAAGGCCARTATTTACTCTCATAGGGGAGGCGTTGCTCCCTTCCCAATGGCATCCTCCATGGAGCCAAGGGAGGGCAGCTTTGCACAGCTCCGAGGYGCTCGCGAGGACTAACGGCCTCTCAATCCCGCGTGCGGAAACGCTGCCCCGTGCTGCAGGACGCCGGGGTCCATGCAGAGGTACCTGCGGAGCGGAGGGCTCAGCTCCCTTCCCCTCGAGACCGCAGGCGACGTCAGGTCTAAGCTGTAAGTTCAAGTGGGTCCCAACCACGGCCCGTTTACAGCCCTCGGTGCCGTTCCACAAATCCTAGGAAAGCTCCCGCTTCCTTGGAAATAGAGCAAGCCGCCCGCGAGCGCTGCTCTCAGCAGTTCATTCCCAGGTAACAGCCCTCTCCCTCCTTTACAGCTGTGTCTAGACACGCAGTGAGGAAGGAGCTATGAACACTCGAGGCGAACCCCCCGTCCACCGCCCGAGAGGCCGGCGTGCTAGAAACACCTCCAAGGGGCAGCAGCTCCGCTCCCGAGAGCGTCTCCCAGGCCCGAGCGGGCCGGCCACGGAGAACGGGCGGGAATCAACCCCTCCCATCAACACCAGAAGAGACATGAGCTGTGGAATCCTGTTTCTCTTTTCCCTATGAACTCGTTATTGATCAAAACCACCAAAATTAACATAAATAATGGGATAAAATCCGAAAACAATCAATGTCTCTGTGGTGCCACCAAAGCATTCACCAACATTTAGGAGATCTGCCTGAGCAYGCAGCAGGGCAGAGCATCCATCCGGCTGCATCTCCACCACGGACAGCAACCAGAAAGGCCATYGGAGGTGGTGGCCGGTGGGCAACTAAGCCAGGGAGCTGGCGACCTGCCCAACGTGGCTCTGCTCCCAGGGAGAGGGGTCTCCAGCTCCTGATGCTGGTTGCTGCAGACCCCACGTGTGCTCCAGCACCGCACGGCACTCGGGATCCTTGGGGATGAAAGGTACTTGCACCAGCCCTCAGCGCCTCRTTTCCTATTGTAGGTCTGGTGCTGTCACTCCCCCACCCTCTTGTCCAAGTCTCTCTACAAAGCGCTCTCACTTTTTCATCTTTCCTCTGTGCTCTCTAGCCAGCAGATTAAAAAACAAAAATCCTTCTGGGGAAAGCTTGAGATTAATCAGCCCCTCTGGTCTGGGGAAGCGAGACTTCAGCAAAGGTGATTCATTAAGGCAGGAGCCGACGCACTTTCCTGTAAACTCCTCTCCCGCCAACGCCTCGGTGCTTAGGCGAAGGAAGAGCTTTTGTTTTCCGCATTTAACAAGCCCAGCGCAGCTTGTAATTAAGCTGGGTAGCAACTCTCTGTTACTTGATGTGAAAGCGCGAGGCCGCGCGAGCCGCCTTTGATGCCCGCGTGGTGCTGGGAGCCCTCGGCGTGTCCCACAGAGCGGGTGGTCCCTTCAGCACGGCTCCGCACTGCTCCYGCATCCCGCATCCCGCCCCGCGCCCTCGCGTTCCTGCTCCCGTCGCASCTCGGGCGCACCACGTGGCCACCCTGTTCCCTCCACATTAACTGGGTCCTCCYGCCGGGGCACCGTGTCAGCAGCCACCTCTCCGTCCACTCATGTGGCACACAAAAACGGGAAGAGCAAAATATYCCCTCCCTGGACCTACGTGCTGAATAACGGAGCAACCGGCGCTGCCTCCCATGCCGTTTGCACACAGTGCTCCTGGGGGATATCCCGCAGCAGAGGGAAGGCGGAGGAGCCGGGGCCAGATCYGCCTCCGGATCCCTTTGAAGAGCTCCCCGGATCCCTGTGAAGGGCCCGCTGGGAGCCGGGGCGGGCGCCGTGCAGGGACGTGCGCCCAGGCCGGAGTCCCCCGGCACATCCATGGGCTGCTCCGCGTTTGTCTCCCTTGGTGGTTTTTATGGCAGGGAGGAATCTCCCRGCGCTGCCAAATTTTGGGGCATTTTGAGAACAGCTTTGCTCAGGCAGCCTTGGGGCACGCAGCTAAATGGGACAGGGCTCCAGTCCCTGGGACTGGTAGCATCTTCACCAGAGGCAATTTTCTGCAAAACTGGCTTAAACAGGCAGCCAGGCATCTGTTTGCCTCCTGACGGCAACAGCTTTGCATTGRGCAGGGGAGATAAACCCGTTTCACATGCAGCCCAGTCTACTGGTGGTTGCAGCAAAACCTGTGGGGAGCTCGAAAATCGCAGCATTGGGGCTTGCTTCATCTCACAGCGGCATCGGGCAGGAGMGGGGAATTTCTGCAGGGAATTTCTGGCTTGCTGGTCTCGCTGTGGGGCCAGGAGACAGGTCCTGTGCGTGAGGCCCGTCTGGGATACCTCCTCTCCCCTTCAGAAGGGAGAAGGGAAGGGGCTCCGGCTTCTCCCGCTCGCGCTGCTCTCAGGATGACGGTGCCAGCCCAGCTCCGCTCCCAGCTCCCAGCACGGCCGCCCTCTCCTTCCCGGAGCCGCTCTCCCTCTCCCGCAGCTCCGAGGCTCCTGGCGTGGGACCCACGGGKGTTTGGGCAGCTGCCCCGCTCCCCCAGGCACACGCGTGAGACCGRGGCGAGTCCCACGCAGCGCCGGGCAGGGAGGAGGGCAGAGGCTGCAGACGGGCACGTCTGGGCACTGTCACAGCAGGGCTGCCCGCGGGCAGGGCCGGTCTCTGAGGGGCAGCGACAGGGGCAGAGCGGAGAGGGACSGGAGCGGCGCCCCTCCGAGCCCGCTGGGGACCCAGTGGGGCGGCTGCAGCCCCCGCGCCGCGCTTGGAGCACCCTGGGCAGCGGGGGCGGCCCCGGCGGCTGCGGGGCTCGGCTCGCCCACGGGGACGGGGGACGCTCCCGCCCGCCGGCGCTGAGGCCCAGCTGGGGCCGCCTGCAGCCGGGGACCCCGCGCGGGGCCCGCAGCCCGGGGGCGGGCGGCCGCGTCCCGCGGGGAGCCCCCGCGGCTCCCTGCCCAGCGCGCGCATCCCCGGCGCCGAGTTCGCTCCCGGAGCAACAGCAGCCGCTTCCAGCTCATCCCCGCTCCGGTCCCCCGGGAATCGCGGCGGGGGGTGCAGGGGGACGCGGAGGCGCCGCAGCCGGTACCGGGCGCTGCAGCGCGGTGGGGGGGTGGGAGGGCAGC
>PTEX01000083.1:2555661-2634108 GCA_003342815.1 Eudromia elegans
CCCCGCACGGGGGGCCGCAGCCCGGGCGCCACCCGGAGCCCCGGCCCCGTCCCGGAGAGCTGCGGGCGGCCGCGGGTGCGGGCCCTGCGCCTCGTGTCCCCGCAGCACCGCGTCACCTCCGGCCCTTGCACCCGGCTGAGCCCCCGCGCCCTGCGTGAACCGTCCTGCCGCCCCCGCGCCGCCCGCTCCCGCGCTCTTCCCCACCCCCTTCCGCATCCCCCGTGCGTGCGGAGCCTCCTGCAAACGCCCCCAGCAGCAGCAGACCGTCTCTGGCCCCACAACCCCATGGCCCTGTCCCGAACACCAGGCTCTGCCCCTGGCCACGCAGCAGTCGATCCCACGGGCACAGCGGGGTACGACTCRCTGCCCCTGCAGCCCCCCAGGGAGAGGGGCTGACCCGGAGCACAGGGCCCCACGCTGAGCAGAGCCTTGCTGGCCCTGCTCTCTAGAGCAGCTCACCTCCTAGAGGGGGGTTTATTTCCCCGCATCCTACCCAGGCGCTGCATTCCCACAAGTGATACCCAGCGACGTTTAACCTCTCCTCTCCTGCAACCCCGGAGCRTGTTGCAGACCCGCCGGCGTCCCCAGGACGGCCCTGCCAGGGGAGCAGCCCCGCAGGAACGCTGGTGGCTCCTCGGCTCCCSGCGCCAGGGCCGCAACCGCCCCATGGCCGCCGATCCCCTCCCCRCGCGCCCCCTTCCCTCCCGCCGCCTCCGCTCCGTGGCCTTTGGAAGGCCGTGGCTGGAGCGAGGCACGCGGAACGTGCGGATCCCCGCTCGGAAGCGTGCCGCGCTTCGTCACCCGTGCCGCGATTCCGCCCGCCTATCCCGCCGGAGCCGYGGGAATCATCCAGGAAAGGTTTGCGGCTAATTGATTTGCTGATCAGTGGGGAGAAATCATGAATAATTTATCGGACGAGTATTATTCACCCAGCCRGAAAGATGGCCAGGAACTGGAAATAACGAGCGGCAAACACTCGGGTTTGCGGCTGATGGGTTCRCCCCTCTGCAAAGAGGCCCCAGGCACGCGGCCCTCCCGTGGGATCCTGCTGGATTTGTCCCAACCCCGCCAGCAAAGCCTTTAAGCTTCACCCCGCGCTGCAAAGCTCCTCTTCCTCCCCATGCACCCCTGCTGCGCTTCCCCAGGCTCGCGGGGGGCCTTGGAATGAGCCGCCCACTCCCGATATTCCCAGATCCTCTCTGGAAAAGCCCGACGTCCCGCTCCCATTGAAACCCTCCAGGTGATGCCAATGAAGGCTGTTGTTTTCCACAACCCCGTTTCAGGGGGAAATCCTTCTGCAAACCTTTGGCTTGCGACTTTCCTAGGAAATGGCATAATTCTTGCTTTCACCTAAGTGGAAAAATGGGGCCACAATGGGTTTTGTGCCKTTTTCTTTTCATTTTTTAATTGTTATCTCCTTAAATGTAAGGGGGAAAAACAACTCCGAGTTTCACAGCCGCTCCRGGGTGCAATATTTCCACCGAGATGCTTCTTCCCGCCTGCTAGTAGCTGGCACTATCCATACGTGCACCATATATACGCAATAAGCACCCTAATACTACACGATATTTATACCATTACACGTATTACACGCCTATATACACATACATAGCATTTCCATAAGCAGCGCGGAGGCGCTCGGAGCCCCTCGGTGCCGCTCTCGGGGCTCGGCTCCGCTGCTCGCGCCTCCTTCCCGCACCCATTCCCGCCGTTTCGCATCGATTCTCTCCGTTTTCSCACTCCGGCTGCCGTCGCTTTTCGCTCTTTATTGCTAATTACTGCTCCCGCCTCACTGCTGGGGGAAATTGCTCCCGCTTTGTTCACAGCCCAGAAAGATGTTAAACAATATTTACTGCGGATAAATATTTTTTTTAAAAGCAAGGGGATTATGACTACTAACGGGTTACCGGATGGTGGGATAATTAATGGAAATCTAGCCTGCTTATGGAAAACGGCCTCCCCAGCTGCACATCGGGCACAAGCCCCAAACCCCCTCTCTTAGCCCCAAACCACCCAGGGCTGAGGTTAATAGGGGAGCTAATAGACACGTAGTTTGGGTGCTCCCATAGACGACGTCATGGGGACCCTGATTGCTGCACGGGAAAATAAACGAATACATGAAAGAGGATGGGAATTCTCCCCGAAGTCTCCATTGGAAGGCTGCTAGCTCAAGCCTCAGGAATTAATGTTGGTTTCATGGCAGCCCGTTTGACCTCCATCCTGCGCCCGCTTGCGTTACGAGGCGGCGTTCAGCTGAGCCATCASCTGCTCCTCCCTCCCGGGGCCCTTCTCTCGTTTCGGGGCGCACGGAGCACAATCCAAGTTGTGGGGGAACCGCAAGTCTGCCCTTTCCCACCGCGTGGTACCCACCTTGCGGCCCAGCAACACCCTTCCAGCAGAGCATCGTGTCCACAGCATCTTAAATAACGGGATACCAGCTCCGTTACCACCCAGTTCACAGGATAATTAGATCTTGGCTATAAATGAGCCCTATGTAACATAGAGACTCTGTCTCCCCCAGTGCCAGATTTCTTGGACTGTCACAGCTCGGGTTTCCTATTAAAGCGGGTCTGCCCCAAGAGGCTCTTTGGATCTGCACGCGGCAGCCCAGGCTCCGATATTAAAAATCTGTTTAAAGATCCCCAGTTTTATGTGTGAATTAAAGCAAACCCTCGGGTCACGTTAATTCCCTGCCCAAACGTCCCAAGGATACCCAGGCCGCGGCTGCTGCTCCCTGCTCCTGGCTAACGTGCTGTGACTTCCCAGGGAGCCGGGGCTCCCTCCGCCGAGGGCTGCTCTTACAAAGAGGTTGTTGGAGCTTTGCRCGGGAAAACGAGCTTATTTTGTGCRGGSAGAGGACGGTTAATCTGCCTCTCAATGGCTCCTCTTTCCCAGAAGGAATTCTCCGCTGGAGCACGATCTCCTGGGCAAAGCGCTCCAGGCGGGCAGGGGGAGCCGCCCGGATTGCAAGGCCGAGGAGGGGGATGCGGAGGGCGGCCGGAGCCCCAGGCCCAACCCCGCGCCCCTTCCCCGCCACCCCCGTCACCGCCCTGTCCTCGACGCTGCAAGCGAGCCCGTCCCGCAGACGCGGCCTCAACCACGCACTAAATCTGGGTTAATTACCCACCCTCGCTCCGAGACGGAAGTCGAAGGAAGAGCTGAGCATCAAGCACAATGAATCTAATTAACGTGAACGCAGCTAATTAGAGCTGAATCCGCTCACAATAGCACATGYGTGCTTGAAACTGCTGGTTTTATGGGAGTAATTAAAAAAAAAGTTAAGTAGGGTTGGATTCACAAATTAAGCGGCTCCAACGATCTCCTCCCGAGCGCGCGGTCCCCTCCCYGGATTGCTGCTGCGTTTGGTTTCCCGCAGAAGCTGCCGGGTGCGTGTTTATTCCYGGAGAGCCCATGGATGGGTATGTGCGGCTGGAAGCGCTTTGAGGAGGAGCCTCCGGACAGAGACGAAAGGGAAAGGTGCCCGGGCGCCTCGGGTGCCAGCACAGCCTGCCGAGGCAGTTGGCTTCGCTTAATTAAAAGGACCGTCACGAAGCACCTAATTGGATGCTGGCACCTGTAGCAGTGCAGCTCCGTGCCGGGGCAGACATCGCTGCATGTGCTGCTGGTGGCAGCACGAGCCGGGGGAGCAGGACATGRGCTGGCGTCCCCGGGACGGGGCTGCGTGACATGGAGAGGCTCCCCCTGCCCTCCTCTCCGGCCACATCCGCTCCAAAGCGGCTCCATGGAGCTGCCGTGCGTCCCGCTGAGGCCCACGCAGATCTCAGCGTGGCGCTATGAGGCCCCTGCCCACGCGGGGCCGGGGCGGCCGGGAAGCCTCCCTGCGTTGTCCAGGCAGAACCTGGATCACTGTGGAGCACGGTAAGTGACACGAGCCTGTGCGAGGGCCTGGAGCAATCACTGCTGCGAAGGGAAAGCCGCCAGCGCCAACCCCGCTGCAAAGGGGTGCCCGTCCCYGTGGGGTCCCGCATGCCCCGTCTTTCCTTGCACAAGTGGCCCAGGTGGCTCCCTGCCTGCTTGGAGCCGAAAGGCCCTCAGTTCTGATCGTGTTTGACCCGTGCTCAGGGGTATTCTACAGTCCTGCCACAGAAAAGGCTGGAGGAAAAGGTCAGGTCTCCAGGGYCCAGCACTTCATAAAGCCCACGGTGAGAGCATGGACTATCAGGTATGTGCTAGAAGGGCTCCTCGCCTGCCGAAGGCCCCTCGGCTCCCTGGGGCGTTTCCCATTTCCAAGTACTTCCCTCCTCGCTGTCCCGCCGCTGCCGAGGGTGCTCCGCGCCCCACGTAGCCTGGCGAGGAGGCAGCAATCACTGCTGCCAGCGGCGCGTCTGAGCCCGAGGGCACAACGTGACCCGGTGTGGAAGGGACATGGGGCCCTCCCGCGCCAGGAAGGCCCCTGGACTCTCCCACAGTGCCAGGTGCCTGCGGAGAGGCCGTACGGGAAGCTGCAACACGGGGCTGTGCCGACGCCAGCTCCCATTGGCGTCTCATGCATAATTCAGAGGATCCTCTAAAAATACAGTCCCCGGGCGGTGTGAATCACGTCCCCGGGGAAAGGGGATGAGGCCGTCCGGCCTCGGAGGAGCACGGAGGCGGCGGCAGGAGGGGACAGTCCCACGGGAGCACGGCCTGGGCCGGCCCTTCCCAGCCTGGGAGAACAGGGAAAGGAAACTCGTGTTTCGCTGCCTGTGCTGCGGTCACAGCGAGCGGCAGCCCCGGGGCCCGGGAGCAGCGTCGCGCAGGCAGGAGCAGCACAGGTTACCCTGCAGCAAGGTGAGAGCAGCGCGAGGGCTATATTTAGTTGTTATACATCGACCWATACGTGTGTACACGACTGCTACAAGACTCCCCAGCTGCTGCAGCGAGCAGCCTTCGGGTTTGCTGCATCTCAACACCCCTGCGTTACAACGTGGGGCCGTTTCCTTGCGCYCTGGATGGGCTCCTGGCTGGGTGCTGTGTCCACCCCTCCTCATGATTTTCTTTACCACATGATTAGAGGGTCTCATTTCCTCGTGCCCCATCGTGCTGGGTATTCTGGCCAGCTGTGAGCAGCACATGGGGCTTCAGCACAGCTAACGCTCCCCCGGCGCTGCTAATGAAGCAGCTAGCTGCAAATGCCTCCCTGGCCGTGCCACGCCGAGTGCTAAATCTTATTCACTAAWGAGGATGCCTCCTGTTTGCATAAATGCATTAATGTGCCCAATTCTGCTGGCTTTCAGGTGCATCGCTGCCGGTTGGTTCTGCCCGCAGATGTGTGATGGGGCAGACCCCTGCATAGGGCAGGAGCCACGAGCTGCGGTTTCGAGATGCTTCTCTGCTGCACCCGTGCTTGCAAACCTGACACCGCTGGCTCTGCAGCTAACACCTGCAGGACGGAAAACGTGCGGCCGGACTGGAACCAGCCACGGGGGCTTGCAGGGAGCCTCAGACACTCACCGAGAGCCGCGGGTACGTCGCCGTGCTCCTGTCCTTGGCCCACAAGGTTTTCTCCTCGCTTGCCTATCCGCAGCGCCAGGGAAGATGGGCCGGAGCCACGGCGCAGGAGAGGAGGCAGAGAGGAGCAAGCCCAGGCACCGGGAACGTCCCCACGCGGAGCTCGGCCTCGCTCGCGCTCCTGCCCCTTGCTGCTGCTCCCCCAGGCTGCGAAGGAAGGAGAGTCACAGTGCGGCACCTTGCTCCATCACACAGAGGTCTAGGCTTTGGGAACCACCTCCTTTCCCACACAAGCCCAGATGCTATGGAACAGACCAGAGGCATAAGCGGTGCCGAATGGCGCTGTCATCCGCAGGCAGGAGGAACGATCCTCGGGTCAGGCTGCAGCCGCCGCGCAGGCGGCCCTGGCAGTGGGGCTGCCCCCATCTCKCTGTGGGGCACGGGGGGCCCGGCCATGCTATAGCTCTTGAACCCCGCTGCTGCCCCAAGGCCCTGCAGTATCAATTCTYGCTGACCCAGAAAGCCCTCGGATGGATTTGATGCTTGGGAAGYGGTTTTTAATGTATTTTAGATGTTTTAGCATCATTAATGGCTTAATGAGGACTTCAGCATTGCCTATAGGCCTATGCACAAATGCTTAGCCAGCAGTATGGGACCAAAAACGTGACTCCCTTCTGCTTGGAGGCCATTAGGATGTGGGAGGAGAGGCAGGAGCATTGGGCTGGGGCAGAGGGGAAGGTTTAGGGGGATCCTCCTGCTGCAGAACGGGGCCTTGTAGAGAGGACGAAGCGGGACCTCCTCTGCCTCCCCTGCAGTAAGGGCCAGCGAGCACAAACTGCAGCAAGGGAAGTTCTTGCTAGATATAAGCGAATAAAACGAGCTCTGAGGATGGCCAGCCCAGAGGCCTCAACACTCACGTGTCCCGGGCAGCCCGATCCCAAAGGCAGCTTCGAGGCCATCCCTCCTGCTTCRAGCGGACGGGAGATCCCCCAGCGGGAACTCGGGCGCGATTTCCRTCCTTGCTGAGGCGAGAGAAATTGAGAGCAGCATTTCCCGCCACCCCAGAGGCCTCCCTGCCCTTTTCCCTGCCCCTTCTGCAGGGGAGGAGACCTGGCGTGGGCTTCCCGCATCCATTCGCCCCCTCCCAGGGAGCAGYGGCTCCAGTGAGATGAATCCAGAGCCATTTGGCCCAGTATTGCCATTTATTGACTTGCGTGCATGCTTAAAAGCACACATAGGAAGCGCCAGGTGAGCTCACAGAGGGGTCCCACTTAAAAGCCACTTTGCAGGGAGAAACCTAATGGCCTCAATCCATTCAGTTCATCCAAAGACTRAGGTAGTTTGAACACAATTTGCTAGGAACTTATGCAAGGAGGCCACGCTTGCAGCTCTATTTATTTAAGGGCTTGTTTATACACGGGGCTCTTAAATCTAGCAGGCAAAGCCATAAAAAAGATTAAGGGCAGGACGCCCTAATRTCTTTATGGAGCGTGGTTGATCCTTGGAGGCTCCAGCGTCTCCCGGCGAGCGGCTCCATCACTCACGCCRCCCAAGCCCGGCTGCCCGGTGCCTCTGGGGTTTTTCCACGGGGTTTTTGCTCACGTCTTGCCCTCCCGCGCGCTGCCCACGGGCACCCGGCGTTCCACCRGTGGGTTGCTCTTCTCCGAGCGCGGATCAGATTAAAGGCATCTCCATCGAAGCTGGGATTCTCTGCCGGCTGCCACGGCACACGGCGGCGCGTGAAACGCTCATCAGACACCTACCGGGAAGCACTTAGAATAATAGGCTGGGAAAAAAAAAATGAAAGAAGAAGAAAGGCTCTGAAATCCATTCCCTGTGACAGAGGGGAGGCTGGAGGGAATTCAACCCACTGGGCTCCAGGAAAGCGCCGTATTTCCCGAAAAGAGAGAAGCAACACCACGCCAAGCGCCCCAGGAGGCTGCGAAGTCTCTCCAGCTCCCGGGACCTGGCTCTGCTCCACCTGCTCTATCTGGCTGGTTTGCACCCGCTGCCACGCGTGTTTCGCATGAGCATCCCTGTCTTCCCGGTGTCCCTGCGCCCGGCACTGAGCCCGCRTCCCTCCTGCCTCCCCAGGCCCAACCGAAGGTTCAAATCCACCTCCTCCAGCTTGATTAGTGCCCGGGAATGCGACACCGTTTTCCCATTGGGATTTACGGCGGTCCCCAAGACACAAACTCAGGAGGAGGGGAAGGACAGAGCGCAGCACTGGGGCAGAGGGACGCAGCCCCAAGGAGAGGGTCGTGAGCAGGGAGCCCCTCACCAAGGAAAGGCCTCCACGAAACCATGGCTGGTCCCGCCAGGCTGCCAATGCCRAGGTCTCGGGTGTTTCATGATGTCTCCTGGCTAACCCCTGGGGCTCCCATGGCTCCGTTACATGGGAAGGGAAGCGCTGCCGATGGCCCAGGCGTGCCGGAGCCRCCGCGCTCATCAGAGGCCGCGACAGGTTCCAAATTAAATGCATTTACTCTTGCAGGTGCCCGCGCTCGCAATCACGGTAATGAAGCCGGGAATTAATTGTTCGCCCGCTTAAAACAAGCCCCCTCCTGCACCGGGCCGCCCTGCCCTCACGGCAGCCCATCGCAATCTGATATTCCGGTTAGAAAACAAATTGGCATTCATTGGAAAATCAATCTTCCCATTGTTTAATTCGCATTTCTCCGGGGAACGTGTGGAAATGGAATTACAGTCTCGGATGCAAACCCTTGCTGAATGCCTAATTGGGGCCGGCGCGGAGCCATCGCTGCCCATYGGGAAGAGCCGTGCTCGCGGGAGGAGGGCCTGGCTCCTGTTTCGAGGACCCTGAGCTTTGCTTTTTGCTTGCAGAGGGTCTCAGCAATGTGTTCTCCCATGATAACGCCCGGCTGCAGCAACCTGTCCCTGGCATGTAGTTGGAAAGGAGCCTTGCAAGGAAGACAGGCACAAAATGCAGGTTCTCCCCCCAACCCCTCTGTTCTGTGTCTGTCAGGCACAAAGCCCCGCACCTCTGGCGAGAAAGGGATGATTCAACACGACAAAGACGTCCCAAATTCCCCGAGCCGTAAATCACTCTCTCGCAACCTCGCTGCAGAAATACTCCCCGTCCGCACCGTGCGGTGTCAGTGCCTGCCCCGAGGGTCGGCGCTCACCTGGAAAGGGACCAAAGGCAGCAGCGAGCTCTCACAACGCGCAGAGCTCGAGAAGCAGCGGAGGAGCCTGTTCCGACGGGCGTCAGGCCTGGCAGCTGTTGGAGAGGGATGGTTATTTCCCTGGCGCAGCAGCAAAGGTCTCAGAGCCGCAGAACCGTTCATCGAACCCAACACTGAACTTGACACGAGCGTGGTCCCCCTGCATCTCACCCCCCTTGTTTCCCATCAGTTCTTTTTTGCCGTGCTCTGCCTCCCTCTTTTTAATTATTTCTAAATACATGCCCCACTTGTTCCAATATTAAAGAAAAAAGAATAAGTTTTGGCCTGTAATTTCCTCGCTTGGGCCCTTGCTATGCTATGTTTGTTTTGGTCTGAACGCAGTTACTCTATTATGGTTGCAAATGGAATGGTATGAGCCCTAAATCCGACCTTGCCTCATATCCTACTGGGAAATTGCTCCTACTTCGCGACGGCCACATTGCCTCCTCAGGCTGATAAAAATAAGTCTGCAAGGTTGAAAAGAAGAAGTCAAAAGCAGGCACTAAAGATCACTTCAAATGATAGCAGCTGCCACTTGGAGCAAAAATAAAACGCCAAGCTTTCATCCAGCGATTGCCAGCCGGGGAAGCCGAGGGCTTCGCGGCCGCGCTTCCGCAGCGAGCGGGATCGGGAGCTGCGCAGCCCGCGGTGCCTTCCTCCACCTGGAGCCACAGCCCGGTTATTAAACCACCTAAATCAGAAGCAGGTGCTTGCACACTTACTGCTTCCTAAATTCAATTTTATTTRAAAAAAAAAATTGCTTTGAACTCACCTTGCTGCTTTCTGTTGGCCTGACCAGGGCATCGCCTCCTCCGTGATGCACCACCTTAGATACACAGCGGTGCCTCCGAGTTGTGGAGGCTGCTTTAAATGGCCACTGCGTTTAATTTGGATGCCTCGTTCCRTCGAAATCATCTCCGCAAGTTTTAGGGCTGCCTGGGAAATCTTGCTGCCTCGCTGGGGAAAAGGGTATTTGGAAAGGATTAAATTTGACAGCTTCATCCTGAAAGCAGCTTTTTAAGCCACAAGCGGAGATTGGGGAGGAAAAGGTGAGCGGGCTGCTGTAAACACGAGTGTGTTTAGCCTAATTAGGGCTTCATTCCCAGGTGGACACCAGCAGGCTGGGCGCCACGGGCCGCATGCACCACTGRGTCCTGGGCAGCACAACCAGGTGCCTTCACAACCCTGTGACCATCGGCAYGTTTCTTAAAAAGCCCCAGAAAACCAGCCCGCTCCCTTATGCAACACGACATTGTCTGACTGTATTCTGGGGGAATTCACTAGAAAAGCTTCTGCTGAACGTGCTGGCGGGCAAAATGATTAATATCTCTGCTAGATCCCACGGAATTTCTCATTAATTTCTCCTCCGTTCCGCATGCTTGTGTTGTGCAGAAAGGGGCTTCAGTTACCAGATAAGCGAGGCCGAGGGAATCTCACTTCATCCCGATGTCGTTCCTTCATCAGGACATCAAATCCACCTTGCTGCTTGGCAGAGCGCTGTCGAGCGCTGTCTCCAACCTCGATAAGGGGTCAGTGAAGGGAGGCTGGCAGAGAACGGAAAGCCGGCAATGATCGACCACGCGGTCTCCTCGGGGGTGATTAACACTGTAAAATACATATTAGCATCTTTAAAATTAATCACTCTCAGTGAGGAAAAAAAAGTGCTTAAAAAGGATCTAATTAGGAAGCTCCTCTGCTTGCAGGAATGACTTTGTGCCTCATCTCGGGCTGGTAAAGCAGAGCACAGCCCCAGGCACAGGGYGGCATCAGTGGCTCCCTTGGGGTCTAGCATGAAATACCAAATACTCATGGCCCTAGTGCCCTGCACCCAGCAGCAGCACCCTCAGGGCTGAACCTAGATGGAGAAGATACGATTGCAAACGGCACTCACCTGGATTGGCTCCTCGTGGGCAAAGCGTAGTGCCGGCTGCAGCCCCTGGGAAGGACAAAAGGAGACCAAGCAAAACCCTCTGCTTGGCCCCAAAGTGACAGGGAGGAAGAGGAGGAGGGCGCATCCCGTGATGCAGCCAGGGGTACTACAGTCAGATGGGAAAAGGAAGGAGCTAGCGGGGGCTGCGACAGGGCCACCACCCTGGAGAAACTCTCACTATGAGGGGAGTTTGCCTGCTAAGGAGGGAGGGCAGCGCCCTGCCTCTGGGGCAGGGGACACAGGGCTCGGAAGGTGGACGCCAGGGCTGTACTCACCGAGCACAAGCTCTTCCTCCTATGCAGGGCCAGCACCCAGACACGGCTGCACAAAGAGGGGCTGCGATTCGGCGTCCCAGGAGCGACTCGGTGCTTCCACGCAGGGTCTGCCGGGGAGCGCTCCCCGCCCGCCGCCTCCGCTCCGCATCCTTGCGGTCCTTCCCAATAGGAATGGGCTCTGGGGATTCCGGTTGCTGGGACACAGGGCTGGGGCCGCTTCCCAGCCCTTGGGGAGCACACCGCCGGGCCAGCAGCGAGATCCCTGATCCCTGTGTCCCTGCACAAGCAGGTGTCCCCCAGCACCCACAGCATCTCCGAGGCTGCCGATTCGAGCCCAGCAGCACAGGCCATCACCTCCACAATGCTCCTCTCCTCCTGGGATCGCTTAGGAGACTGAGGCATGGAGCAGACGCAGGGACTGGCCCCAGGACAGTACCAGCTCCTTGAACAATACAAGGAGAACCCTCAAAGGCCACCGAAACCCAGATGCATGAGGTGAGCGGTGACTATGGGACCCGTGTTGTATCTCACAGCGCTGCTGTGGTCAAGCACTTCCCTGCCTTTGGTTTCGCTAACAACCTGGAGCCATCCCTGATTTGAGGCAGTGTCTGTCACCCACCGCCTCCTGGCGCTGCTGCAGAGGCAAGGCCGTGGCTCGCTGGGGATCAGCAGAGCGCGTGTGCGCTCCCAGCACCCCGGCGTGCCACAGGAGCAGCCAAGGCAGGCCAGGACGGGTGGCTGGGCAGCATCCGCACCGCAGCCCGCCTGGGTCTCCCCTGCGCGCACACGCGGTTCCCCAAGGGAAAACACCCTGCACGTGTCAGTGCACGACCTCGCCACGCACCTCAAGGCAATTACAGCTCCCAGGCCGTGCGCTCTGCAGGCTGCTGCTGCTGCTGAGCGAAGGAACAGGGGAGTGCAGGTGCYGCTGGTAAAACACACGGCCAAACGGCCCGCTCACCTCCGCCAGCAGCAGCACGACATCCACAAACCCGCCCCGTCTTCCAATGCTGATKGTACCGCAGACAGGAGGCAGGTGGAAAATCACCGCTAGGGACAAAACGAACCTGCCTTGGCGGTGCTGGGGCAGCCGGGCGAAGGGCAGCGTCTGTGGAGCTGCTGGCACCGTTAGCCCCTTGGGGCGTTCATGTCAGGGGAAGGCGCAACAGCCCCGAGCTGCCGGCTGCCCTGACAGCATCCCATTCATTATAGGGCCACCTTGTTAGCATGATTGGTGTCATGTGGTAAATGCAGCTGTCTGGGCCTCACAAGGGAGACTTCTGTATTCATATACACACACATATATATTTATATATACACACACACACACAGAGGACTGTAATTTTTACATCTCACCAGAGAGGGAAATAATTCTTCAGGGTCAAGCAGGGGGCTCGTGCTCCGCCAGCTCCGGTGTCTGCCGAGATGGGATTCACGGATGAACACAGGGATGAGTGGCACTCAGAGCGCCCGAGAGCGGGTAAGGAGTTCACCCCCTCACCAGCGACAACCGCCAGCTCAAGCGGATGGCAGCAAAACACATCACGGCACCGAGCAGTGGGAGGACCCCGATGAAGCCCAGCGGGGGGTGAGCTCGGCCGGCACTGGAATTCGAGCTCTCCCTCTGCCTTCGAGAATATTTGTCCATTTTCCTCTGCTGAAAACTCCAGGAACTTCCTTTGAGGGCAACATTTTAAACCTAAATTTGATGCAATGAGAATATTCTCTCATAAAAAAAAACTAAGGGAAGACATAAAATACCCAGGAAGAAAAAGAGTGGTATCACTGTTAGTTTTAAGACAGAACATCACAAATAATTTCCTGGGGGATTTGTGTCTGAATTAGCCCTATTACACTTTCTTGACTCTTTTTYTTCACACTTTTTACACTCCGGAGTCAACACCTGCCCAAGTTGCAACATCCAACACCAGCTGTACAAATATTGAAAAGCCAAGTACTGCGTCTCTCACATCAAAGAGATGGTTTCAAAAGCAAAACCACCTGGACTGTCTTCCAAGGCCAWGGCTACTCCCCCCGCAGCAGTTTGCGTCCAGCTGCCCCAGGGACGATCCCCTCCGGCCCACCGGGGTGCCCGCTGCCACCACGTGCACTTGGGGGGTCTCGAACAGGGCTCCGAGCGAGCCGAGAGCGGCTGCTCACCAGCGACAGCGCCARGCCGGGTGGGAGAGGGAAGGCCAGACTGCGGACAGCCCGCTGCAAAACRCAAGCACTCTTTATTGGTTCTGAAGTGTACAACCAGAATACGAAAATGTTCCTTAGCAAACGCAAAAGAAAAGAACAGAAAGTGATTGCTAAGTGAAAAACATCTGTACGGTCCTGGGGAAAAGGAATCTGGAGAGAGAGGATGGAGGCTCCTAAGGCTTATAGCCCCCTCAGGCTTGGAATTTAAGACCACGTTTCTATTTCACAAAAACTTCCCAGAGCAGACCCATAAGTTATCTCACTGTGATTCATAACTCAGCGGAATGGGCTTCTAGTTTGTTCTCTTTGAGAATCCAATCACTCCAAGTGCATCACGGCGGTGAATGAAACCACCGCGCTGCTTTATTTATTATTAGGCATTTGTTTTTCCTTATGGTGGCTGCATAATAGCTGCCACAAACATGCAAAMGAGCTGAATTAAATAGCATACTTTCTTGAACATTTCCAATCTCTCTCAGTCCCGGTGCTTTACATGTCTTCCAATACCTGGATTTTTCTGACTAATGAACACTTCCACTTGCTGAAAAAATGCTGAACGCAATTAGTACTTCAATCTGCAGCCTCCAAGTATGGTGTGCAGCAGCTGAACGCTGTAAAAGAGCTCAGTGCTTGGCAAAAGAACTAGAAATCTAAGAGATAAAAGAGAGATTTAAGCACACTCCCACTCTGGCCTGCTGCAGGATTTAATTGGCAAGGCTTGCAAATAAAGGGGCTGCAGAGAGAACCACCAAGGTTATGGCCCCAGTGTAAGTCACAAAGCTGCTGCAAGTTATGATTCCCAGGCTAAAAATTAGAAATTACATTCAGCTCCTCACCTTGCACTCCCCCATGCCAAGCTGTGCAAATGCCTTCTGATCAAATAGCTCTATTCCTCTACCTTTCTCAGTCCGGCTTTATCTCTTCAAGGGGAGATACAAATCACTCCATGCAGCCCTTGGGCAATCCCGTCCATCCTCTGCCTGCACTCCTCCTGCAGCCGCTTCAGCTCTCTCTCCAGGCTGGCCTTTCTCACCTGCAGCTCTCTGATCACCTCTGTAGCGCTGATGGTTGGAACAGGCTCCGCAGACACGTTGCTGCTGAGGGCTGCTTTGCCAGCAGAGTCTTTGCTTCTGAAYACCAGCCTGCACGACCCGTGCACCCTCTTCTCTGTCGCAGCACAGCGGTGTSTAACATCCAGCAGCTTCAGCTCCACGGCTTCCTGGATCTTCGTAGCAGCGGCGCAGAAGTTCTCCTTCTCTAATTCCTCCTCTCGTGTTTTCACCTATGGGGAGAAAGAGCGAGCACAGCAGACATCTGCGTAAACCACTCTGCACCAGGAAATAATGCGAAACGTCATGTCTGGACTAGCACATGCAAGAAGAGTCAGCCACGAGCACAAGCTAACCCGTGCCTTCCATCAGGTAACGGCATCAGTGACCAAAGAGGTACCTATAGGAACCTGCCCATGGACTCRCAGCCCACCGACCCCTCCACCGAGGACTAACCCACAAGGGCTCCCACTCCTCCCTCTTGCACARGGTGGGTGGTTTAGCTTCAGAGCCAAACACGCTGAGCAGAAAGAGACATCCGGGAGAGCAACCTTCTCCATCACTACTGCACCATAAGTCACCACGTTGTCAGAATGGATTAATTGCTTCATGACTAACAATATCAATTTAGTTTGCAAACGGTACTTGGCAGTGCTGAAAGGTAGGGATGGCAACCATAAGCTGGAGATTCYTTAATTCTCATTCTCATTACAGGGTAACAAAAAGGAGAGGGAAGATAATGGAATACAGACAAAGAAGTGGAGGACAAGAAGAAAATGAAGATAGACCAAATAAACAAACCTTTACTTCTGACAGAATCACAGTCGAGATGACAAAAGCAATTGTATATACTGGGATTTCTCCAAAGCATTTGATTTAATGTTCTCTAACAATCTGATTTGAAGAACTTGTAAAATTGGAAAGGCAATTACCATCTTGCGAGTGGATTAAACACAATTTCAGTGACTCATCTCAACACGCAGTTGTCAGTAGAGAAACATCAGTAAGAGGAGGTACCTTCCTAGGGCCTGAGGGAAGCGGGTTTAGGTCCAGCAGCATTTCCTGTTTCCTAGATGTTTTTTTGCAGTGGGGGCTGGCAGAGCTCAACGCAAGGGGAGACCTGCGGGTGGAAGCRGGAAGGGAGCAGCCTGGCGCGTGGCAGTGCCCGGGGAGGGACCATCCCGCCTTGCTGCCCTTCCCCAAAGCCCTGTCTGCGGCTGCACACTCCCACTGTTTGACCCCGGGAGCCCTCCAGGAGCTGAATCAATCCCCGAGCCCGGCAGGACGCTCCCCGCAAGGTGACCTGGGTGCCGGAGGGGCCCGGTGAGCACCGTGCTGGGTGAGCAGGGCAGACCTGTGCGTGCACCCGGAGCAGACCGGGAGAGCAGGGCCAAGGTGGTTCCTTGTCCTTCACAGCAACAAGCTGCCAGAAATGAAAAAGCCATCACGAAGCCTCAGAAAAGTGATGCTGCCTCTGCAATCCGCAGGAGCCCCACGGCTCTGCTGGATCCCGCGAGCCGCTCCGGAGCTGAGGCCTCAGGAAGCACCCCGAAGGAGAGCGCAGTATTCAAAGGCAGCTCGCCCAGGGACCCACAGCCCCAGAACAAGCCTGCTAACAGCAGACTTCAAGAGCTCAAACTGTTTTTGTTTGTGCAGGGCAAGCATATGGAAAAGAAACCAGTGAGAGACCTGACTTYGCTGACAGAGGCACACAAAGATCAAATAGATGAAAATTAGAGTTAGACATTTAGCTTCGAAATAAGACACGGTTTCCTACCGTGCAGATAATGAACCATGAAATGCTTCATTGCAGCTCCAGGGAGAAATCCTTTAGCCAGAGCTCAGCTCAGGTCAAGCTCTGTGCTAATGGGACCCCCTTGTGGCTCTGAAATCAATGGAGCTGCTCTGCATTCCTGGCCATGGGGTGAACCATTAGCTCCTTCACCCTTCAGATCACCTCCCGGTAAGGTCAGGCCTAGTTTGGTATCCCCTGAAGAACCAGTGACTGCTCAGAGCTCAAAGCAGCTCCAGCCGCAAGGACCAGCGCTCTCAGGCACCAGAGTCCTCCCCTTTGCCAGCGCCAACCCATGGGTTCTTGCTTGTATTAACCAGGGTCAAACCAGCTGCCACATGTGGGGACAAAAGGGATCATCATGTTGGTTTCATCACCAACACAAACTCAGAAGCTCCTGACCTATGGGAGACCAGGCCACGTCCTCGTCCACGACACGAGGGCAGCCAAACATCCCCGTCAGCACCGACGTGAGCAGGGGCTCCACAGAGCACTCCTACCCCGGGTCCCTCATCACTGTATCCTCCAGGTGCTTTGCAGCCAAGTAACTGACCCTCTCCAGACCCTTCTGTTCCAAGAGCAACAAAACCCATCAAGTAGGAAAGGAGCAAATTCCTCTGAAACTTTCCTAAGGGCTTTACTGATGCAGAACCAACCGCTCAAGGAGAGCGCTGCTCATTAGGCATTTGAATAGTTGAAGTAGAGAGAAGTCTATCTTTGCCCTTGTCCAAAACTCCAAGGGTCCTTCGTTATCATAATCCCCAAGGAAGCCCAGGACATCGTATGCTGTTGGCTACATCTGAGGTCCAATTTTCTAACATTGCTTCAGAAGAAACAAAATCGCAAAAAATAAATTCGGTGTTATCTGGCTTCCCCACTACCAAAGAATAAATGGAAAGCGAAGTTTGCAAAAAGCGGATTTAACACATTGGAATCAGGGTGGGAAAAGTCTTCCATTGCTGACAAAAACAAAATCATTCAGCAAACAGAGTCCACAAAATGTTATTTATTTTTTGCATTAAACCCAGACAGAATGCTAGCCGGGCTATATAAAAGCATTTCTAATAAAACATTGGTTTTCATACTCTCTGCTGGCAAGAAGTGGAGAACTTTATTATCCATTGTGCAAGGCACATGATGGAAGAGCAAGCTCCTCTCAACGTTAAGTGCATTGAGTCTTAATTCATCACAGGAATAGCTGATCTTACTGGACCTCAGCAAGATGAGCTCTAAAGACAAGGATAACGGTCCATCTGTAAGAGCAATTGGGGCAGAAGTGTAACAGTAATTCTGGTATCTGAGTGTCAGGCACCGCACATTACTTTCTGCAAAGAGGGCCACTATTTCATGGGACAACATTAGATGAAATTAATATGGGAAAATTCTGAAATAAAGAGCATGAAATAGGAGAACAAGCTCAGCAAAGCACTGTTCATGTCACAGCAGAACAGTTATGAGTGGGAAAGCAAGTCTGCTGTGTTTTGCACTGTTGTTTTTGGTCACAGTTGAATCCTGCGACCATGCACATGTCCACAAGGACTCCTGCTGCTGCCTCTAGATGCCAACAGATAAAAATCTCTAAAGGTTACCTTCAAGTAACAGTCTTTACTCTTCACATCCTAAAGCCCCATGAAAACACCCAATAAACTCCTGCTATATGGTTAATTGCTGCTCTTTAATAGCTTGCTGTCTCTCATTAGTCAGCACACGATGATTAATCCACCCTGCAAAACAACCTCAGCAGACCACTTTATATTAAACAAACGTATCGTAAAAGATTAGGAGCCTCAGCGTTTTGTGCCTGCCCTTCTCCGTCCCACAGCTCGGCCTTTCAGTCTCAATCTACCCGCCGAAACTTGAATTCCCAACCAGATACGCAGCGCTGACAACTGCGGCGCATCCTCTCGGAATAAACACAACGGCGGGATAATCATTCCCAACCCTCCAGGAGCGACTTCACCGCAGAGGGACTCAATGCACCACAGGAAAAAACACCCAGGGAATCACACAGAGGAGAAACCAGCATCTTCAGCCCGTGGTACATACCCAGCTCTGGAGCCAAGGACTGAGCTGGAGGTTCAGGGCAACCCTTGTCCAGCCTGTCTGGATGCACAGAAGGGAAGTCACAGACACCGTGACCGAGTGCATGGAACATGATGTCCTTTTGCACTCTGCAGGGTCAATGTGTGCTTTAATGCTTCCAACTGAAATAAATCCTCCCGTGGCGTGCAGGAGTCCTCACCAACCCGCCGGGCACAGCGGATGCGGAGGTGCATGGAGGAAAGCCTGACTCCCGACGTGTTCCTGCTACTCCTGGTGTAACCTGTCACCAACCATTGACTTATGTTGTTCACAAACAAAATGCACAAGCCTGGAGACAGCATCTTTCCTGCCTCTACTCCAATCTGTCCACGCATTGCTCAAATCCATCTTCATGAACTTCCTTTACGAACTCCATGTGCACACAGCTTGGAGCACAAGCATGTGTCAGTATGTGTCCCAGGAAGCTACAATCACYGGATTCCCTGGGAAAACTGCAGCCTGCTCCCTACCACTCCAAGCCTCAAGTAACCAAAGCACCTCAGATCTTGTCTTTTCTGAATAGGGAACAAAAGGGAATTAGGAAATGTGAATGATGCAGCAACTGAGCTGCCAAGTTATCCTGCCTTTGCTATCATCGACTTTCCAATATGCATCTCATTCCTCTGAGGACATTAATCAGCATCCAGATTGCAGGGATTTTTTTTTACTTCTAGGGAAGGTGATTTTGGAACTTTATTTAAAGTCATCCAGTCCAAAGCAGCCTATGGAGAAAAAGAAAAAGCAGCTCTCCTATTAGTACCAGGGAACTGAAAAGGGTCGAGTAGCTGATGTTGGGGATTTTAAGGCTAATTGAGGACCACATTCCAGAAACCAAGAGGGCGGATGAGCAGGCAGCTGGTTCTGAACTGCTCCTAACTCAGCCCTACTGCTTGTCTTCACTCAATGTGGTCCTAAATAACACTGCTTATAAATACCCCTTATTCATACCTTTTGCTCTGTCTTAAAATTTATACCTAATATTTATATCTACCCCACGACAAACCTTGCAGAACTGGAATCGCAACTGACAGTCTAGCTGGAAGACAGAAAGAGGATGGAGGAAGATTTGTAGACTGCTTTTAGGAAAGCTCTCTCTGTCAGCACAGAGAAAACCAGCAGCTAATACAAAAGGGGGGGAAAAAAAGGRAAAAAAGAGTAGAGGRAAATAATCAACAAAATTAGCAAGAGCATATAAAGGGGAAGACCATAAGAGTCCACCATAAGCAACTCTGTGCAAGTAACACGCAGTAATACTCCTCTTGAAAAGGCACAAACTAAATCACAAGGGGAAAGGCTCAAAAATCACTCTGCTGCAAAATCCATATTACATTAGTGACATGCTRTAATGGTTGTGTCCTTTTAACGAAGCTTTAAGATATGCACAAAATTGTATCTGCACACACTCTTGCTTGTGAGTTTTACTAGCTTGCGTTCTTTCATGTCTTAAGCTCCTGAAAAAAGTATAAATTGGAGGGTTTTATTTTTTTTGACAACTCCCATGATTATCCCTCCCCTCCAAAGCCCAGCAGTTTTGCTAGCAAAGCACAGACTCTTGTATCCAGCAAAAGTCACCCCTTCCTCCCTTTWCCTTTTAAGTCTCTTCAAATTTTCCTTTCTAAACCACTTACTCCTTGCTCTCTTCTGCTCTATAGGACACTGTTAAAGAAACCTGATTCATTTTGGGCCAAATTCCAGGCCTTTTCTATTGCTTTCTTGCCCATCTACCTCTCATGGGTTGTTCTGCTGTGGGAATCTGGGGTTGGAGGGACAATGAGGCAAATACCATCGTCAAAGGAGCAGACAATATTTGATCACTGCCCCCTTAACATCTGTTGGAAAAACAAACCAAAAGCATCATTTGGATGCCAACATACCTAGCAGCAAAGCCTCAGAGCCAGGGCTCTCTCGAGGACACAATAACCATTCACAATTCACCTTTTAAGACAGCACCATTTTTAATTTTAACAAAGGAAGCAAGTAATAGAATATAATTTCCTCTACCTGTCAGCCTTATAAAGCACTCACCAAGGTAACAACATTCAAGCTTTCCCATCTTTGCCTGCTCGTCCCCAGAACAGGGCTCATCTCAAAGCCTCAGCCTGCGTGTCCTTCACCTAAGGGTGCTCAGGATGGAGGTTCTAGAATAGGTTTCTAAATAAGCTCCTTTTAATGCAAAACCCACACCGCAAAGCAAATGTTTTGCACAAACATACGCTAGGACATAATCTAAGGAAGGGATTATAAGATTTTATTCTAATCTCATCCTTTATTTCACAGMGCAATCCTTTTGCTCTTATGCCAGGAAAGGTTTATATCAGTTGCCACATCTTCAGAGAAGCAATAATAAAAGAGTGTTTCACTCCACGTTCATTCTGAGTCACACTTGTCTGGTCTTACCTCACCTCATGGAATGGCATCAGGAGTGGAGACCACACCTCACCTTGTCCCATCCAAGCCTGTCATTTCCTCCTTCAGTAAGTCTCCTACAACCTCTACCATGCAAAGATCCAAGTATTAAACGCAAAGGGAATACAACAAAAATAGTCACAGGGATCACTCTCTCTTCCCACCCACAATACCTCTTGAGTGTGCAAGTACTTTCCCTGCAGAGGCAGAGAACAGGCGCACACACAGGTACAGCGAGACACAAATTCAGCCCCGGAGAAGCTGAGAAAGACACATTTCTTGCTCTGCTGTGACGCTGCAAATGCACTAAGTGGTGGAAAATCAAATCCTGCAACTCCTACTTCTCCTGGGAAAATTTACGGTGGGGGGAGGCGGGAGGGGGAGGATGCTGCAGAGCTTATGAAGTTCCAGCACTTGCCAAACATGTCTTCCAAAAATTAGATCCCTGACCTTCAGAAAAAGTGTCTACACGCTGCTTTTACAGGGAAACAACAATCAAAGCAAAAGCAAGGTCTGCAATCAGCTAGTCTGGAGTCATTACAACGCTAAACAGGTACTTCGCTGTAATAAAAAATACCTTCCTCTAATTTCAAATTCGTGTCTTAGAGTAACTTGCCCAAATATCATTTCAAACCTCTAAGAAAGTTATGAGATGATAACTGCAGCTCTGTAAAACCTCTCTCATTGAATCAAGCTTCCTTGCCACAAGCTTTAAAGGGGTTTAATTTTCTGCAGCAATTTCAACAAGGTGAAGAGCAGACAGTTAAAAACCTTGAAAATCACCATCTCCTGTTTTAATAGCTGAACATTCCCCACACTGTCCTGCCTAAATGAGCCTGCTTTCTTCTTGCGTGATCCTTGACTGTACAACAGACGACTTGATTTCCTTCCGAAATAGCCCATTTAATACCAATGCACACGGATTTATAGATTTAAAGCCATAATGAACCTATTACATAGCGCAGGCTACAGTGTCACAGCCCGTAATTTCGGGAGCGCTCTCCTACATTGCGCTAAGTTACAGCGACCCTTCTAGAAACGCATCCCTTTCCTGCTGCACAAGCTCCAGCTAGCCAAGCAGCCACCCTATTGCCACGTTTCAGCGGTGAAATGGCCTTAAAAAGCACATTCCAGCCTCAGCCACTGGATTTTTATCCTTTTTCTTCTAAACCAGTCTGCTGCCACCAGAAATCTACTTGCCTTGATGGATTACTCACACTGGGCATCTTTAATCTCTAAGGCAGCAAGCCAAATGATTCTTTTACCCATCTTTTAACCCTTTCATTTTTTTTAAGCATTTCCTAATTGTGATTGGTGGTATAAACACAGTCAACATATTCCACTAAGCCCAGAATTGTGCCCTATATCTTATTCTTCATTTAATGATCAGAGTGTAGCATCTAGTTACCAAAAATCTGACATCTTTTCTGCAATCCATTGCCATTACAAAGCCACAAAACACAAATGTTTGCAAAAACACAGCACATGATGCAGGAAAGCTGATCAAGCTGCTTTAAGATACTCGATTGTGTATTTCTTACTAAAAATAAAACCCAGAAAAAGTAAAGCAAGAGGGGAAAAAAGAATTCTCTTTGGCTTAACATCCATGGAAAAAAACCCCACATTAATATAACTACTAGTTTCTAATACCAGTCCAACAACAAGAAAAAAAAACTTTAGGCCTTTGAAATCCATGGAGAAATAACGAAAAAGGGGGGAGAGACAAAGTAATACTAATAGAGGGCATTAATTGTACTATAATCTACGAAGACGTTTTGAAGGGTTGTAAAGCTGAGCTACAGCAACTGACAGAAGATGTAATTATACAAGCAGCTGCATTCCAAATTTTGCCCGGATTTGCAATTTCCTGCAATTAGAGGAACGTATGCATCTCCATCTTATGCATTTTAAGCAAGACGTTCACTATTCAGAAGCCAGCTCCCAGACACACCTATTGTTATTCCTGAACAAATTCAAAGGGAGCGCGCAGAGCGGCAAGGTACCTACTTCATCTAGATATAGAAGGCCGTCTTTTAATCGGGGGAAGAGTCCTCTGAGGAGAGACTAAAAATATAGCTTTAATACCAGGCATGCACATAGCAACATCCAATGAGAACCACCACAAACAGTCGGGTAGGGCACTTGTCACGTGCTGCCTTTAATTATACGATGAATTATACCCTGGGAAGGACTTGGGAAGCCTTCAGAATGGCATCCAAGATGGCAAAGGAAATTGAAAATCTCACTAAAGCACATGAGTAAGACAATTTCATAGAATGATTTGATCTTGTGTGAAATGTGATCACATTTCTGTTGACTTTTTAAAGATAAACAAAGCCATTTCTATAATCATTTATCTAAATAGCACATTGACAGATTAGAGTCAAGAAAGTCAGTCAACCATAAAGCAAACAAACATAAAAAAAGATGCATAAAGGGAACAGAAGAATGACAGGAAGATTTTTCAGGTCTTTGACAGAAAAATGCAAAGTATCCCTACAAATTGTTACACCGAAACACAAAACACCACCAGGGAGTGCTGAGTGCACAAACGTCCAATAAAGGGAAAACTAATTCCCCCAACCAGACATGAAGCATCAGCTTCAAAAAGACACCCAGAATCACTGTGGAGCCAGGACCTCTTCCGAACCTCTTGGGCTGCCTCCCAAGGAGGGAGGTAACAAGACCCATCACCAGGTACCTCCAGGGAAGGTAGGAGACCTGCAGAGAGGAGCAGCAACCTTGCAGGTACCTCCTAGGTGAGGCACAGGGGATCTTCCCACGGAGACACAGGTCACCCGTGTGAAGACCCCCACAGAATAAACCTCCCTTTCCTTTTCCAAACGTTAGAGCTGCAATATTTTACAATAACCACAAGAACGACAGTCTAACAGCCCAGCATTTCAAAGGGCATTTCTATCTCACTACGATCCTGAGCTACCTTTAGACTATTTTAGATTTCCTAATTCAATTAAAAGATCACCAAAATTAACACAGCAACAGTCACACTGAAAAGTCATTACAGGAAAACCACCGCATGTCAGTGTAACAGACATTTGCAAAAAGGCGGTGCTGATACTTTGAAAAAGACCCTGACAACCACAAATTACAAAGACGACAACAGACAAGCGCTGCTTCATGTAATAAACTGCTCACTTCTTCAATCTGTTCTTCCAAATTTTTAGCTTGGGCAGCAGAGACGAACAGTGATGATGGAGATCCCCTCTCAGATCTAAGTGACTTGCAGCGGTCTGGAGGACACTGCTTCCTTTTGAGCAGGGAAATATAAACGTAGCCCCTTGAGAGAAGTGTGATGTGCACGCACTTCCCTGCAGGATCCTGCTTTGGGAGAGCAGGATGAGAAACAACTGATTCAAGCAATGCCCATGTACACAGCGCTAAAAGGGGAACGTTTATATAACTGAACCCTCAGACAGACAAGAAGGTATTGTCACCTGGTAGTTCAGATTTGCAGAAAAYGGCCTTCCTAGCACAAAAATTGCAAAGAAAATGAGAAACTGACTTTTTAGGGGTTATTTTACCCACAAACCAGAAATATTTTCAATAGAAAAAAATCTCAGACTTTGCATCACCACTGCAGATCCACCACCTTGGCCCCTTACCCCAGCCCAGGGCATCCTCACCCCTGCTCCAGCCAAGCAGGGGGCATCAGGGCACATAAAGTGCCCTTGGGCAGTCCAGTCTAAACCTAATGATGGCACAAGACAAAGCATTAAAAGTAGTGGATTCTGAGCTCAGAAGTATATCGAGCCTTTATTTGGATGCATTCCTGGCTGAGAAAAGATCTGACAATATTAATTTATAAACATATGCCAATTCTTCTCTAAGTGTAAGGGATAAAGGTGCAGAAATGAGTTGGTTGCTTTTTTCTTCTTACGGTCAACACTCTTACGGTCAACGTGGTTTCAGGGCAGATGTCGGGGAGGGCAAAACTACCCAGAAATAAACCAAGATTTTTAGAAAAAGGTAACTGAAAGTTTATTTTGAATGCAAAAACGCAAAAAGCATTTCCCCCTGCAAAAAGCAAAGCACCAAGCACCTACCAGCTCATACCAAGCCCAAGGATCACTGCAAAATACACATTTTTAACTCCTGTTCTTGGAGGAGAAACTCATGCCTGGAGCYGTAAAGCAAGCCAGATGGCTCTCTGGAAGCTGCTCTCCTAAAAGCCCACTCTGAAAGGCTCAGTAAACCACTCTAACGGTGGTTCAGGTAGAGCTGCTCTAAACCACTGCCCCTGGCCATGGTGTTTAATGGGTTCTCTGTCCTCGGGACACTGCCCACGTGGAGGACGGCATTTGTTACCGCGGCTCAGCACTGGTTAGAGAGCCTTGACTTCAGAGATGCCATAAACAGCTCCGGTCCCATCGAATCCCTCCTGTCACCCTCCAGCCTTTTCCCGTCCAGTGCTGGGACCTGTGGTCTTACAGAGCTTTAGGAAGGCCAGCAGGAATCTCCAGCCGTGTTTTAYGGGTTTTATCTGTGAAAACTAAGTACTACACTTATTTCTTTAAAAATGCACTAAAACATTTACAATGGCTACAAAACACATTCTCCCGCAGGAATGGGCTTTTTTCCCCTCTTTTCCTTTTTACTGTTTATTGTTAAATAAAGCTCATCTAAAATTTATTGGAGTATAATTTTGCAGAGGTATTTACCGCCTGCTTTCATTGACTTGGTTGGTATCCAACGACTTAGCAAATGATATGAATAAAATATTAACACCGGTTATTGATTGCCTCTTAACAGATCCTGTCACCCGGATCTGTTAAACCCTTCTGCAGCGGGGAGGGAAGCGGCATCCTCGGGGACGCGAGGAAAGCCTCCGCTCGCCCACGCGTGCTGCAAGACGGGCAGTTCTAGGCACAGCACAGAACACCGCACTCCAGTTTTTAATGTTTTCCTCTTCCCCGAGGAGCTGAAGCTTTTCCGAAGATATGAGCCCCATGAAAAATGCCCGGCTGGATAATTTACTTCCAGCTACAGGTTTTTGGGTGTTTTTGACAGCAGTTTGCTGATTTAGCAACTGGTGCACGGGCTCCCTCGCTCCCYCTCTTCAGCGCTCGTTCAGTAGCCTGCACAGCAAGTTGCATCCGCAAACAAAGAATAAATCCTGGACTTCTTCATCCCCTGGCACGCTGCAAGCTTAGCCCTGACTAGCCAAGCTTGACCAACTTGTCAGAAGCGAGCAAGATTCTTTCAAAAACGCCCCCTCTCTGATCATCTACAGTAACTTTCCATGTGTTTTTACAAACAGGCTCAAGGTCTAATGAAAAAGGYGTCTCTGCTCGACCTGGACAAATGTCAGGTTTGCTGTTAAGGGAAGCGATGCATGGAGAGGGCACCTTGCCCTCGTCCAAGACAGGAGAGCACCTGYCTTCCAGCAACAGCCCAGGTCTGCTCTGCAGGCTCCAAAATACGCAACTACAGATCTCCCGCTGGGAATACCGATAAAGAAGTGACACACAAACCAAAGGAACAAAATACGTAAGCAAAAAGCGCATGCAAACTGCAGGATTTTACTCCCCTCTGCTGAACAGGCAGYCACGCTTTCGAACCACCGAAATTTGCAGCTCCACCAAGGGCAGATTTAACGTGGCTTTTACCTAAATAACTACACACCAAACGCGGGAGCTCTGCCCCTCTCTGCCCACGGCCTCCGTCGCGCCCGGGGAGGGACRTTTCTGTTCTTCTCCTTGGGCTCCCGCGCCCAGACATCTGGCCCGAGCCAACCACGCGGCTCCCAAAGCTGCTCTTGTGGCCTTGCTAGTTCTGCAATTTGCTTTTGCATGAGAAGCTCCGCTGACAGCTGCTCCGTGCTCCAGATGGAGGGCTGCAGCCGCAAAGTGGAGCGCGGCGCGCAGGGGGAAGGGGGAAAGGCACGAGGGGGGACGAGGTTATGTAAGGAAATATGCTAATATGCTTGGAAATTCAAACCGGCTCCTTCCTCCTGCCCAATGAACGGCGGCRGCGGCCTATTCCCCACCGCTCCACCGCTTCCTGCACCCCAGATAGCTTGGATAATTAACTACTCACYCTGCTAATATCTTCAGAATATCCTCAGAAAGCCCTCAGAGCTAGAATAAATAGCAGAAATAGCAGAGAYGAAACGGGAACAGTTTTGTTTAAAGAGAAAAGAAAAAATAAAAGAGAAAAAAGCAGCTCTTGACAAACCCTGAGAGGGCTGTGCAGCGGGAGCTCAGCTGCAGCTCTGCCCCGAGCAGAGCAGAGTCCCAGCCCGGCACCCGCGGCGGGGAAGGCCGCACACCCGGGGCTCGGTCCAACACCCATCAGTGCTACCGACCGCYGGCCTAAGGCAGACCTAGGCCATGGGACGTCTCACTCGCTCGCTCACACTCTGGACGTGCCTCTCCTTTCATGCAAGTTTAATCTGCTCCTGAATCCGCCGAGCCCTGGCTGCCAGGGAGCTACCCGCTCTTCTGGCCTTCACAGCACCTCCCAGCAATGGAAAAATATTGGAAAGGCAACTGCAAAATTCAAYACAACAACAACAAAAAAAGAGCAACACCAGAGAGATGGAAGACTATTTTTCAGCATTAACCTCTGGAACTGCTTTCCTACTTCAAATAATGAAGTGCTAAATCAAAGCACGCCAAAACCCATTCATTTTCTTTTTTTTTTTTTTTTTATATAAATAGAAGGTTCTTTAGGGGAAGAAAAGCTCCTTTCTTGAGACCTGACAAGGTCGTGTGCAGTAGGCTGTGACGAGGTGGCAGCGGCATCCAGTTCCGAGTGACCCAGAGGGCTGGACTACATCTGATGGAGTGAAATCCTGCCGGCTTTTTCCAGCCCTTCCATCCCTGCTCGACCAGGCATCCCAGGGGACTTCTGCTGCCAGCCCTGGCAACACCCAGCGCCTCTCCTCTAGTCACCCCCTCCCCACCTGCATGGAAAACAGGAGATCCTGGTCCCGAGTAGATCCAGTCCCTCCTCTACACCCTAGGGATCACCAGGGCATCTCTGCTGAAGCTCCCACCTCCACCAGGCGCTGGGGCAGGCTGCAGAATCCTTGTGAACCAGAAGCAGAGACTGGAAACGAGACACTGAATTCAGCTATGGCTCTTTAAGCACCAGCACATCCCCAAAGAGCAGGAACTCCAGACACAGTATTCCCCTTCAGAAGCCCAAAGCAGGGCTCAGGGCAGACAGCCGAGCTCCCTGACCCTTCCTTCCTGCTTCCGTAGTGCCAGGACACTCCCCCTCCAAAGGGATCACAACATCTCTTTCCCAGCTTGCTCTCAAACCTGAAGAGCTATGGAGAAACAAGAGGCTTTTGGCTGTACTGCCACCGTCTACGCACATCACTTACTAAAACATTCCTTGCACATTTCAAAAATAACATAAGGAAGGGAGGGAGAAAAAAAAAGGTATTTTGAAAAATCACAGGGATGTGGAAAGAGGTATGGGGAATTGTTCAAAACGTACCAAAATCACCCCACAGACAACAATTAGCACTCTTTGCATCCAACACTGCCTGATCAGAGAACAAAATGCAGAAACTGAGGAGAAAAAAGAGAAGAAAAGGTAAAAAAAGGGAAAAGGAAAACCCATGCAGGCTCCAATGCACCCTGCCTCTCATTAAGCAGTTCTGACAYGGAACAGGACTGCAACCTCTTCAGTCTCACAGCTCTCCCTGCACACGCAGCACAAACCAAGCACGCGAGCCCTGCTGTCGATAGCGCAGGGGAGGACTCGGGCTCAGTGCGAAGGGAACGTGCTGGAGCTCACACTAGTGGGTCTGCTCTTCCCGGGCCGCGCTCCGGAGACCGACGCAGGAGCCCACCCAACACAGAGCGCTCGCTTTGACGTGCGAGGGAACACCGGGAACCCTCGGTTACAACATCAAAGCCTCGACARGAGCTCAGCAGGGCAGGAGGGCTCATCTGACTACAGCTAAAGAGATCCTCGTTCGGAGGCAGATACTCTCCGTGTTCCAGGCTGTGGTTGCTGAATGTTTAACACAGCCTGAAATCAAAACCTCAGTCAGACAGARTAAATAATAAATGAAATATTCTGAAAACCAACAAATAAGTAAGTTCTTTTGGAATAAGATATCTTTTACGCTCATCGTTCAACTTTTTGATCATTCACCAGTCCCCAAAGAATTGCTAAAGAAAGGTCTTTGCCCCATAGTGGATAGGAAAGAACACTGACAAAAATGAGAGTCCGGTATCTGGATGGCACCTCTGCCCACAGAGGTATGCCGTATGCCTCCTCTCCTCCAAGACACTGAGCACACGACTGCCTACAAATGGGTGTCACTAAAAGCGTCACGTTCATCAGGATTTCACAAGTCACCCAACTTCTACCACAACATCTAGCTGTCTTCTGGCTAATGCCCCTAAAGTGGGAGATGGTTTCAGGGTCGCTGCAGCACACAATCAACGGAAGAGCCCCCGTGTGACAACCCTCTACACCAGTRCAAGGACTCCAAACACAGTTATGTGCTCACAACTTCAGTCACCATCATTTCCCCTCTCTGGGGCTTTTCTAGTTTAACTGCCTTTTTTTTTTTCGAGGATGATCCCCTTTCACCTGCATTTTTTAGACTTATCTCTTTGCAATTTTATCTGCTCTTTTACCACTTCACTACTCAGCACCACAAAAACCCCTGCGACCCTTTGCAGTTGTGTTGAATATTCACCATCAGTGATGCAGTCTCATCTGTCAACTTGGGCAGGCACTACCCACCTCCCCTTCACCAGRGCAGCTCTACAGACGATGGGCAGCCCAGGCGAGCAAGACTCTGCTGGTGACCACCACCTACTCTGCAAAACGACCACAAGCACCTCCTCTCTGCTCCCTGATCTGCTGCTTGCTCTAGGGATAAAAGCTAAGAGAGTCACATGTTTGTTTGYTCACTGAGATTCATCCCAGGGAATTTTATCTAGCGTCACTTGTAAATCCAAGTAAACTACATGAACCCAACCTCCCTTGAAGGGGCCACTAAACRTGCAGGCAACGAGCGCAGGCAGATTTTAGGATCATGACTTCTTTTCAGCAAAGCTGTGCTCTCTTCCACAACATACCACACGTAATCCTGCGTCCTCAGCTCTGATCTTCAGAAAAGCTGCTGCTCAGCTGCCTAGGATGGCGCCGCGTCTACTGGCAAAAACAGAAATAATTCATTCCTCTGTGGATAAGCACGTGCCTTTTGTGAACACAAGGTAAAGCAGTGGGCACAAGAACTGCAACAGAATGCTGGGCATGCTGGACAGCATCAAGACAACTCCCAGATGCCTCAACGCCCCAAGATAAGAAGCCAGAGACAACGACCACTTTAGCTGCTATCATATCTTCTCTTGGTTTGACTAAAGAGAGAATAGAGAAGGAAAGATTTGATAGGCTTATTTCTCAAGGGAAGAGACTGAGGAGGGCAGAAACACAGTTGAGAGTAGAGTCTGCATTCAGGAAGCATCTGGACTGTGGGGAACAAGAAGGGACGAAGCATCGTACTAGCAGCACTGCTGAAACAAGCAAGAGTTGATATAAAAAGGATTGATGGAGAGTCATCTGACCTCTGGCACTCCAAAAAATTGTCATGTAGCATTACAAAACGATTCTGTTCTGTGGGACGTAGGAGAAAAGGCACTTGTGATAAACCACCCTCTTAGCACCACCACACCAAGAGGCACTCCATTTGTTTCCTCAGTTACATACTCGATGACACTCACCAAATTTCAGAAACATTGGAACTTGACCAGCCATCACTCAAATCTAAACAATGCAACTACCTCAACGCACAGTGGAGATTTCCTCGGTTATTCTTCGTGGATTTTAATGCTCTGATTTATGTATAAACAGTTACAGTATTATTATTATTTAATATTAAACATAACCTTTAACAGCACTTATATACAGAAAGAGTCTATCTTGCTTTAGAAATTATCCACCAGAAAATTTATTTTTAGAATTCAAAATATTATTTGTTCTGCWATGGTCATGCCAGTTTTCCCATAAYAGCAGCTGCATCTGACCACGCAGGAGACCCATCTAGACCAGTAACCCCTTGCTGACAGTGGCCAACAGCAAGAGCCTAGTGAAGAGTACAAAGCAAAAGCAAGTACACTGAGATACTTCTCTGGAATAGTCCCCTGGCCTGCAATGATTTGTACCCCTGCAATGTCTTAAGTTTATAATTCATAGCTGTTTATTTAATAGCTCTTGATAGATGTTTCTTCCAAGAATGTGTCCAACAGATTGTGACCCCCTGCAAAGCGTTCATACTCACAGTGTCCTCTGGGAAGAACTTCTGTGTACTTTGTGAAGCAGAAGCTCCTTTTGCCTGTCTAAAACCGATTCCAGCATACTCCTTGTTTTTACTTTGGGAGACAGTAATTAGCTGTTCTCCACAGACTTTCTCCATGCCAGACTTTCCAGGTCTGCCGGGCAAACGATTCCTGATCTAAAACCACACTACGTTTCAGTTGAACTCTGCTCCTACCTACCAATGCTTCAAGTTAAGAGCCACACAAAGAAAAATCAATTTTCCCCAAAAAAGTAGCTACAAAATACTGATGCAAAGACCTTTTTGTTACTGTTGTGTGTGTCCCAAATGCTCCCTTTAACCTCCCTGCCACACACTGCTTCCTGAGGCATCAGGTCTGCAGCAGGACTGATACAGAGCAGCAGCAGCAGCGATGGTGCCCTAGGATGGGCTACAGCAACAAGACTGAGAAACACGGACCTGCGAGGCCTCCTGTGACCACGCCAGCCACCCAGCCTTACCTCCTGTGACCACGCCAGCCACCCAGCCTTACCTCCTGTGACCACACCAGCCACCCAGCCTTACCTTCTCAGACCACAGGGACCTGCGATGAGTCACCAGCTCCCGCAGCTGGTCACGGACAGTCGTCAGGTCTGTGGATAATCTGTCAATTTTCCCCAGGAGGCTGCCAGCCCAGTGGGGGCAGGAGCCCGCCTTCGGTAGCGGGCTTTCCTTTGGGCGAGCATCCTGGGGCTCGTGTAGACTTCCCTCTTCAGACATATCATCTAACACAGCTTCCTAAAGGAAGAATGGTAAAGGTTACTAACTTGTTAGCATGAGCAAAAATGGGTTTCCCTTTTTCCCTCTTATTCTACCCCAGTAACTTATATCTATGAACGCACTGCTGCCACCTCAAGAGATGACTATTCCAGATTTTTAAAGTTATTTTAATCAGAAAASTTCTTCAGTTAACTCTAATGTATTTCTAACCAAAAGAAAACATATGTTGCTAACAGTGCATATGCRAGCTACTCACCACTGTTTTTACTAGAGCATGAGCAGCATTCATGACACCCAGAGATGATCTGCAGAGCCTCTAGACAGGCTCCTTCCACCCACTTGCTGGATGCACTTTTATGGCTTTTTATAACAAAGTGACAACCAGCATGGACACAAGTGCTTATGCTGTTCAGGAGAATCCCATCTGGAGGTTTTAACAGCCACATGATGACTTGTGCCCATGCAAAACTCTACAAAGTGAGAAACTCTTGGACAGTACTACTGCTGGACAGTAGCTTTGTCAGTTCTTTTTAAACCTGGACCATGCAACTGGTTCTGCCATTAACTCTGTTGCTTTCTGAGATAGCAACAGCTGTCTGAAATATTCAGAAGAAACAAAGAAGTTCAGAGACCTCCAACCTTGAAGTACATGCACCTACGCACTGTGGGGCACAGAATATTTAGAAACACAGTTTCCAAGCCAGGATAGCACAACTGAGGCCTCCTCACTCGCACAGTATTACAGATTTATTTCATTTTATTAAGAAAATTTGCAGAAGACATCAGAGAGGAGATGATCTCTTCTAAGAACATGGACAGAATTGCAAATTTTCTTTATAAATTGAAGAAACGATGTGAAAGCAGTAACTCACTCAGCAGAGTTGTACAGTAAGGTCTACACATGGAGAAGAAAAATATCTGATGCCTAATTACTAGCCCAGCAAGTAACACTGCTGGAAGAGATGCAAGAAAACCAGGCAGAAGTCACCAAAGTGACACTGTTCAAGAAAGCACCAGAAGTTATATACAGGACAAATTGGATAAAAGACCCCATAGGGGAGCAGCAACAACCATCAGAAGTTTGAAGAATGAGCTACCTCCAAGGGGACACTAAAAGCACCCCTTTTGTTTAGCCTGAAAGACACAGACTGGGGAGGCAGTGACATGCTAACAGCCCTCACTGATGTGAAAGGAGGCTTCAAAGAGGATGGAAATCAATTTTTCTCTCTCTCTCTTTTCTCTGCAGGTAGGTTAAAAACTGACTTAAATCACAGCAAGGGGGCTGAAGGATGATTATGAGGAAAAAACTTTTTAAGGGAGCTGAATGGCAAATGACACGCTATAAAATCTCCTTTCTGAGGCAGTGCCAGCACTGCAAAGTGTCACAAGTCACTGYCGAGACGAGTGTGCTTACCACAGGAACGGCTCGTGAGGACACRGACGTGTCCTGGACACAGGCAAGGGCCAACAGACCACGTGGCAACAGCAGGGCCTGGCGTGCACAGGAGACTCCCTCCCACGCACGTCCCGTCCCGTCCCGCTGCAAGGACGGCCCTGCGTGGCAGAGGGGACAGGAAAAAGCCACAGCTGGGTCTGGGGACAAGCAGAATAAATAAAACAGCAATACATCTTCACTGCATAATTAAAAGAGYTTCTTAGTTCTTGGAGAGCAACTGAGCTCAGCTTCATTTGAAATTCATCAAGGGACCGAATCTTAAAGCAATATTTTGTTAATTTATTAGAACTACTGCGCTCGCCCCGCTCGCTGCAGCTCTGTCAAACTCCAGCCTAAGGCACTCGGCTTGTCTTCCTTTAAATGTTACATTTAAGAGGCAATATACTTGCCCTTTTAAGCCAGCGACTTGTGCCACCGCCTGTCACCGAAGGCGGCAGCTGAGGGACTCCTACGGAGGGAGCGGGCGGTAACGGAGCCCCTTGCTGACTGCACGGAGCCGGCTTCATCCTCCTTTTGCAGCCTGCCTCCCATGTGCAAAAGGAAAGGGGCGGYGGAGCAGCAAGAACACGGAGAGAGAAAACATGGAGAATTGGGGAAAAACGGCAGGAAAGGGGTTGGGACCCTGCCACAGAGATAAGCAARGCATTGCCGCCTGCATTAGAAGTTGTCTTTTCCTGACCATTTTCACCAAAAGGAAGCAGACTAAAACGTAACTGAAGCTTTTCAGAGAATCCTACGGATGGGGACTGATCATGAATTCCTGGTGGAGGAAATTATTTATGACCTCCTGAGGATGACTACTGCTCATTAACTCAAAAGCGAACCGGTCCCCTTCCTAAATCAAGGAGACGAGGAGGCAGCAGCACCATCAGGAGCAACGGTCTGTGCAGCCTCCGACTTCCTTTGATAGAAGATTCAGAAAGCTGGACACAGCAGTAAGTATGTGTAGGCTCCAAAGCAAAATCCAGTCCTCTTCCTTCAATTTTAGCTCCAGATTTCTCAAGTTCTCTCTTCCTGATGTTCATCTGACTTCAAAAAACATTTAATTTTAGAGCCCTTAAGTTTCTGAAAATGAATTAAAACCTTTCTTTCCTTAAACTTTATTCAATGTGTTTTGATAACATAACTGAAAATAATCAATCTCAGACTTGAAAGTTGGTAAGGAAATATCATTAACAGCAAATCTCAGAAAACTAGCCAGCGTCTATATTTAGCCATAACGCCTGCTTTATCAAATCTGAAAAGCTGCTTTTAAAAATAATAACGCTAAAATCATCTGACAAGCCAGAACTAAGAAAGCACGGACGAAAATTCTCCTGACAGCTTGCTGCACTTGGGGCAAGAAAAGCAGGCGGAGATGCCGGGATCACCAAGGAGCTGCTCCCTGCAGACACCTTCCCGCCGGGCTGCGGAGCCAGGCCCGGGGAAGCCCGAAGGATTGACCAATTTCGGCCCATTAGCTGGTGGATCCTAGCAAGATCGAGGCRCCCAGTCTGGCATTAAGTGTTTTGCATCTGCCATTTGCAAATGCTGAAGGCATTCGTGGTTTGTGGGGAAAACCCTCCTGTTGCCTCTTTATTTTTTTTTTTTTTTTCCAGGGATGTAGGTGGGGAATGAGAAAGGTGACTTCTTGTTTAAAATTAATGCTCTTTTAATACTCTACTAATATCAAACTTCAATAGCACGTGAGCCAGATACTAGATTTAACCACGTAAAGGCACGGATAAATCACAGTGGGTAGGAAAAGGGAATACTTGTCTAAAAATGTAACTGCAAGGGAGCTGGTAAACTGATAGCCACTGAACAGATTATTTTAAAGGTCAGGGAATAAATAAATAAAAAAGAAAGCGCTCTTCCAAATGTATTTCCAAATAACACATACTCTTATTAAAGCCATAGCTCAAACCTTCCAATAACAGAAAGCAGCAAGGCTCAGACTGCTTTTTAGGAGGGTAGGTGACAATTCCGTGGAGGAAGTGTGGCAATACACCTATCATCYCCCCGGCCTGGGGCTCTGCCACGTACGTACTCAGAGCAGGACTCCAAGTCAACACTTTATTCAGTCCAATTTTAGGCAACAGCCTAACAGATACTTTGTGGAACTGCTCTTGCAGGACCAATTGCTCCTGCTCAAGTGTTCTTCCTAGTCTTTCCTACTAGAGATAAGCAAAGCCGCAAAGCAATTTYAAACCCTAATTAAGCAATCTCTTTCATTTAGTATTAAATCTGCTTCCTTCACAGAATTTTTCCCACTTACATTTGTGAAAGCCAATCTAGCGAACCTTTCCTATTCCTATTCTAAGGCAGGCCACGCTTGTGGGATGCATTAATTTCCCCAGTTGTTTCCCCTTCATTAATCTGCCTCGTTTCTCACTCCGTGAATCTTTAAACYTGGCCTCGTGCTCGTCACTGCAGAGGCAGCTCCTGGTCTCAGGAACCCCATTTCAGYGGCTCTCACACGTCCTGCTCCAACTGTGGCTGAGCCAGGATGTGGTCCCCAAGCTCCTGGTTCCTCCTGGCTCCGTCACGTATCAGCCCTTGTTGTATTAGGACTGTTCATGTACAATAGCAACTTTCATGTCCAGAACGGTGTTTTATACAAGAAGGAGGCTCTCTAACCATGCCGACTCTGCAGATTTGCTAAGAATCACCTTGGGCTTCTTTCTGGCAAAAAGGAGCTTGTTCTCTCCTCCTGCAATATTCCCATAGGATTCATTTCTTTCTCAGAATAGAGTAAAAGAAATTGCCTCAAGGAAGGATGCACTGAGGAAACATGGATGGAATGAAGGCATTAACTCAGATCTCCTGACTGCCGATTGCTCAGAGAGTAATCCCACATTAAAGTCACCAACTCTGCCATGACAGAAAGGCAGGTAGTATCTGAGCAGGTCCTGTGTCAAGAAAGTCAGAAAACTTGTATTTGATGAAGTGATAAAAACGGATTTAGAGATAAGAACACCTTATATTGGGGCCAGATAGATCAGGGTTCTGTCCAAGCACCACGTCTGGTAATCAAAGAACTCAGAGAAGGCAAAAGTTAAAGCAGAGCAAGAAGCACGACACATGCAGAGTAAGACAGCAAATACGGAGGAGGGCTGCACGGCTGCTGCTAAACTCCCACCAGCAGGAAAACATTCCCGAACCGAGGAAGGAAGCTGTGGTGAGGACTGCCACTAACTCCCCACTGCATCCAGGAGAACAGGGAGTAAGAGGCAAGAAACACCCCATTCACCACATCCCCCAAAGCACAGCTCGGATGGAAAGACAGACACACCCCACGGCACACAGGAACGTCGTCGCCGCCAGCAAAATCCCAGCCTGCCCAACGAGGACATCACCGTAAACATCAGCCCTGGGCTCGTGTGCTGGTCGGGGTGCTTTTCTCCCCACATATTTCAGACTTAACTCTAGGACTCATGTCAACACCCCCAATACTCCCCGCAATGTACAACACGTCAGGGGTTAAGGTTTTGGTGGGTACCCTGACAAGCCACTGCACTGGCAGCTACATTCTGCCTGTACAAATTTGAAGCCGGGTTTATTCTAGCGCTTCTGCTATCCAAAGAACTATAAGATGGTAGATAAAGTCAAAAAATAACAGCCATATGCAAGTCTGTGCACTGGAAGTATTTTTCAAGATAGGTAGGGTAATTTTACACTCCTTTGCCTTGCTTTCAGTGTAGGCCTACAGGGCATATTGGCAATTAATGGTCAGCTCACTGATTTTCAAAATTTATAAATTCATATGGCTAATGCAGTGTTCTGGAGAATTATTTTCAGCAACTGTAAATGGGCAAAACTCGTACACAGAAGTGAGATGGATGTTACCATTTACACTCACTTGAGAAATCGTAAGAAGCACAGAGGAAGGTTTATTGATTTCTTACGATCGTTCAACACAGTTCAAGGGGAAATATG
Organism: Eudromia elegans; assembly: GCA_003342815.1. Taxonomy (NCBI): domain Eukaryota; kingdom Metazoa; phylum Chordata; class Aves; order Tinamiformes; family Tinamidae; genus Eudromia; species Eudromia elegans. The sequence continues at coordinate 2,592,437 of PTEX01000083.1, forward strand.
TAATTTCAACACACTATTTGGCTGCAAAGAATGAAGTTGTTTTCAATATCAGCTGCTTGCAAATTCAGTTGTTCTCAAGTCTGCAATAAAGCTTAAAGCCCCTCTTCTGAAGAGCCATTTAATTTTAACAAAATGTGCACTTGCTATGTTTAAAAAAACATTAAAGAGATGAAGATCAGGCATTTTCATTTGTGTTAACTGTATGAAATTTTGCTACTCTTCCCTGCAACTCCTCAGCTCAGCTGCTAGGTCTTACTGGAGAAAAGAAAAAGACTGAGGAATGAAGATGCACTAAGAAAGCACACTTCATCAAAGCCTTTAAAAGAAAGTTTGGCTCAGAAYGCTGTTGAAAAGATGTTTTGCAGCTTGCAGCTTTGTGGGAAGGGACKTTTGGAAGTGGTCAGTTATTTGCTTCATTTGAAAAAGCAAAACCGTTTAAAACCAGTTTGATTCATTACCATCCACTGCCAATAAATTTGCTCCAGCTGCTTCCACTCCAGAAAGGCTTCGAGTTGCACCGTTTCAGACTCCAGCAACTCCAACAGCTACAGTCAAGGAAACAAAAGGAAAGAAAGGCAGGTGATATTAGTCATTCATGAACTGAACGAAATGTGTGTTTGGCTTGAATTATAAAAGAGATCCCCATAAGAGACTGGTATTATTATTTCAATGGCATGCGGGACACCCAGTGTGCTATTTCACAGGAACACTGGAAAAACTGCCATGCAAATGCARCAAGGACAATCCTTTCCCAACAACACTGATGATTCCTCACCCTGAAAGCCAGCAGCTTCCATGTACATGGATGTGGCATTTCCGTACTATTTGGGGAATTCAAAGGGACATAAATCAGATACGTCAGAGCTTGGAAGCATGTGCATCTTTGAACCTCCTGATGAGGTATATATGAGTAATTCCTGACTTTATYAGCTTCAATACTGGCCATTTATTTAAAATGAACAATTTTAACACTAACAGCAATAGCAATTAAGTATACACACAAACAGAACGCAGTCCTAAAGAAGACAATCCTCAGAGCAGTAAACTTGCCTTGTACAACTATCTACTGCCAGATTTATTTGATTTAGTTATACACTATATACCATAGAATTGAACTAACCAYGGAAGGTGAGTTGGCTTTGCAATTTTATTCTGAGACCGTAACTTGAAGACACAGAAAGCAGAAAAAGGTGCTCTGCAGAAGTAACTGCTGGAAATTATCAGCAGTTCAGACTATAAGACTGCCGGATCCACAASGCCATCATTACATGGTAATTCACACGAGCCACGCTTTGCATTACTGCTACTGCCTCTGCTAGTTCTGAGATGAGCTSCTCTGCAAATAGTGGCCCACGAAGCGGAAAAACAGGATTTTGTCTCCTATTCTTCCCTGCTCATAGGTACATCCACAGCACAAATGACTACATATATGGGACCGGATGCCAGCGATAAAACCCAGCCGAAGAACTGATTAAACATTCAGGCAAGAGCTAAGTTACTTGATTTTAAAGCAGCTTTGTCATGTGGTCATGAGTGCATACGACAGCAGCAGGCATGTCTTGCAACAGCTACAGAACAGAAAGTTGGAATGGGGAGTTTTGGGGGGGTTTTTTAATTCTTTAAAAAAAAAAATCTTAGAAAAGCCATAACCAAGCAGCCCGCAGAAGCGTGCGAGACGGTTTCACCCATAAACCAGCARTGGGATGATTGCACAGGCAATCCTGGGAGGACAGCTGCAAAGTGCCTGGCATGCTCAGTGACACTGCCAGGCCACCCGCAGGGGCCAGCCGTTTAGTCCCTGCCCCTTGGGAGAGGCGCTGGCGGCTCTGCACCCTCCGGGCCGTGCTTTACGCAGACCCTGCAAGGGCGCGGTGTTACTCCCACGCAGAGAGCAAAGCAGAGCACGACAAAAGCTAATGTTCTACAAAYATCCTTGACACGCCGAGGCAAAAAACATAAAAACAAACAAGCATTAGCTGCGGGAAATAAACCGCACACCTGCATGCCATTAATTTGATCCCRTGGCTGGTCTCCACAGGGCCCAGCAGCAGTTCACACGCACCGGCCCCCATCCAATGAAGGGTCACCCACACCAGCCCGCGTCCTTCCCCCCAGCTCCACCATTTACTCAAACTTCTTCTGTTTCAGCAGTTACTGCTCTTTAATGACAGCAGGCGTTTGGAGACTTCAAGGTCAGTGGCACACGCTCTTAGGGGCATTTTTCCAAAACCCATTGCTCTTTCTTTATTCACCCAGTGCCAACACAAACGAGGCAGAGACAGTTTGTGTGATGAGCAGCTCCACTTCTGCTGCCACATAAACATCTCTAATGCAAGGCATAAACGCACAGGCTGCAGCTAAAGCTCTCGCCTCATTTTCACTGACCTCAGGACCCAGATGTAGCTGTCCCTCCTAATGAAATTTAAAGACTAACATCTGCAGAAGGGAACTCGCTTTGTCTCATGCGCTAAGGGAAGCCGTAAGTCAAAATCAGCCCTTCTGTGGGAATCTAAACAATGTTTAGGGATAACAAATGAAGATCGTCTTTCTCTCCACACAAAATTAAGACAAGAAATCCATTTCCCTTTTTTTTTCCCCTGGAGGAAGTTATTGCAGTAAAATACTTACTCCGAGAGAAAAAGTAATGACAAATTCCAACTGCCAAGCTCTGTGGAGAAGCAATTTGGTAATGAATGCTGAGAGTAAACACTTTGCAGTAACGAGGACAACGTTTCCAAACCATTGCAAAGAAACTCTGCGGGGTAAATGCCTCGCAGGCAAGAGCTTCCGTAGGGAGGCTGAACTGTGCTTAACTGAGACACCTCAGAGCACCTTCCTGAGACCTTTCCCATGACACAACTGAGGGTAAACTATGTAAATAAGAGTCCTCTTCCCCCGTGAGATGCAGGGTTGATGCCACAGGACAAACATGTGGCATTCGGTGTAGCTAACGCACCCCCAGACACTGAAAACTGGGATTTCGGAGCACCCGAGTGACTCCATCCTCTAGGTGGGTTTGGACACTCAGCTACAGGCCAAAGCCGTGTTTGATATCTGCATATCTAACTGTCACAAAAATCGTTATTTAAACATATCCATAATTACAGTTTCTAGCAAGGTATTAATCTTTTTTCAGGGTACTTACTAGCACACTGCTAAATCACCGACGCCTGCAGAGTATTATAGAAATCAATAGTTCATCATTTGCTGCACCACGCATCCTGTTCAAAAGCTAAGTTGCAGAGAGCTCCCCGCAACAAGTATTTAATTTCTGCTGCACACAGGTCATAACTCAGCTACCATATCCCCTGCGAAAGTATTTTAAAAGAAAAATGGCTCTGCCTAAATACCCAGAAAAAAATCATCCTATTTAAAGACTCAGGAAAAAAAAAAATAAATAAAAAAGGAGAGGCTTTCAGCAACAAATTATGTTTCTTGGTTCAGAGACAAAACCCTTTGCTGATTCATCACTTGTTCCCATATGACTGTATATAGCAAGCTTGCAGCAGACTCCAGCCCGCTCCCAACGCCAACATCTCCGAGGCGCCATTTGAAGCTCGCTCAATTAAGGCACAGTTGGAATGTGCTGGCTTGTRGGAGCTCCATGTGAAAGCCGATATATGGAGAAAGTATCAAGAGACTATTTTGAATTTTTATTCAAGAAGAAATAGCTCTATTCAACTTGGATTTTAGGCTAAAAGAAAGAAAAGAGAGAGAACACAAGTCCTAAAATGCCCAAGAATTGTGGGATAGAAGAAAAGCTGAAAAATTCCTTCATGAKAATGCAAGGGAAAGCAGGGATGCAAGAAAAGTAAAACATAATACCCAAGATTAACGCCTCAGAGACCTAGAAAAATACTGGAGGGGCAAGAGTTAGGCAAGAGGGAAGCGAAAGAGTAGAAAGAAATTACAACCCCCTAGTTAAAGCTTAAGTGGCAAAGATCACCACTATAAAACATAATTGCTATTTTGAAAGGATTCAGAAAACAGCTGTTTAAAATGAAACTGAGAGTAGACGGAATTTACTGCAAACAAAATGAGGCATTTTGGAACATAAAAATGTCATACTGTTTCTGCATTGATAGGCAATGAACTGGAATGCACTAGCAACTAAATTCACTTGCAACAGGTCCATGAATTGAGCACTTCCCTTTTCTCTCCAAGGACACTGCATATATTCAACACAATGCCAAAAGAAAAAAAAATCAGAGGGGAAAAAAAAGGAGTGAAGAGCAAGTTTTACACTTTAATGACCAAGATCAAGATGGACAAGAATGAGAAAGGTGAAGTTCATTTTCTTCCCCAAAGGTACCGCTGCCTTGGGTGCGTGGCCTGGCACCCCYGGAGAGCTGCAGCGTTTTCAGGCACAAAGCACCTTCTGCTGAACATAAGCTCAGCCAAAGCACACCCAGCGCGTACCAAAAATCSCTATTTACTTGAGAGGCATCTCAGCCAGCAAAATTCAAAGGACGGCATTAAGTCTCATCACAGTACTGCCTGACAGCTGTTCACATTCTCCTGTTATCCAGAACTCCTATGTAGCTGGTATCAAAGAAAGACCATTACTCATCTGCTTTTATTCAGACTGCTTCTGTACACAGAAAAAAAAATTATACATATTCAGTTTCTTTTTATTCCTCCTGTATACTTGCCCATTTTCCTGTATTTTTAACATCTTTCCTATATAAATGGAGGCCAGAAAAACACACACAGAAATAGACAGAAACAGAAGCTATTTCTAATTCACTTTTTGGACTGAGATGAATTTTGAAGGGAAGGCTGCACTGCTGCTCCCATCGCTGCGTTTTCCCTCATTAGGCTTCCACGCTGCATGTTTTCACACCGAGAAGGGCCAGTCCCAAGAAGTGTGCACACGGGTGTGCGTGCACACTCTCACATTTAACCACCGCTAACTTCAGGGGGGAATTTACCTTTTAGATTTTCCCCTTGTCTCTTTATTATTCCATCCCTCCTTATCGTCAGCTTGTTATACCCACCTACCTCCCGTGTCCTTTCTGAGATCCTTATTTGACAATAAATACATAAAAATAATTTCCTTACACAAAGCTTGAGAGCGTTTTTCCCCTTATCCCCCCCCCGCCTTTTTTTCCCCTCATTCCCTGGAACAGGGACCTTTCTCTTCAACACAAGGGACTATGTAGCACAAGCACCTTTGCTTCCCAGCGTGTGAGGACCTGGTGAGCCTTAACGTGGGACTTGGTCTGCAGTGACAAAGCTGGATTAAGGGGACAGGGCTGCACAGCTCCCAGGGCACCATCAAATACACCCGGTGACCAGCACCAGCAGACAGAGCATCCACCGTAGCAGAACCTCCACCTCTGAGCACCACCAAACACCAAATAACACTGGCTGCCACTCAACRGTGGAAAAAGCAGCACAAACAACAACGGCATTCACCACCAAAGACCCAGCAGCACAGAAAGTCACCGTAGGATGCACGTGGCAGTTCAATAATGAATGAAAGAGCTCTTCTCTATGCAGATTAGTCAAAACTTGCCAGCTCAATATGAACATGATCTCTCCCAATCTCGCTCTATGACAAGACGTCACAACCTCTCTTGCACGCAGGTTATTTTCATATTTCTTAAAATGTGCATTATCAWCGAGGCAAACTACTAATTTAAAGTCTGCTGCAGACTCCCTTATGTCAATTCATTTCTCTCGCTGCTCGGCTAACCCAGACTTCTAAATTAAGTGACAAACATATTTAAAGAGAAGCACAAATCTTAAATCATTCGCAAAGCATGAGTAATGGCTGATTTATAACTCTAATTCTTTGGCTACTTAGAAGAACAAAGATACCCGCTAGTAGAGGTAAGGTAACATTATGAGCCAATTGCATGCTATGTTTAATTTTAAAAAGCTATAAAAAACTGTCAGTCTCCTTCCAATCTGAGCTGCATTCCCACCTCACAGAACAGATATATGACCAAAGACAACACATGAATTGCAATTGGACTTGAGAACATAGTTTTGCCTGACTTTCCAGGGGGCTTAAGTGCCTTTTTGCACCAAGAGCTGCAAGTTGCAATGAGAAAATGGGGCTGTACTCAGACATTCACACTGAGTGCTACACAAAGAGGCCAAGTTCCTTTCGTGGAGGTCTGGGATGACTCGGCCAGGGAGTGCTTAGTGTCCAGGGTGAGAGCAGTCCCAGCTAGGGATCGCCAGGATCATTCCAACTCCGCAGTCCATCAGGATTAGCTTCCACCAACAGCCGTGTTCTGGCAGAGAGGAGCGACGAGTCTCAAGTCCCTTTCTTCTCAAGCTTGTCACTGATTTCCCCTGGTGGAAACAGCAAGAGCACTGACACCACAAAGACAATGCATAGCTGCCACCAGGGCAGGGGCAGTCTGCTCCCACCGCTCGCTTTGCTGGCACTTCCACCAATAAACCACGACCCAGTGCCAGGTGACGAYGAGCCACCTCAGCCTCGTCTCTGCAACCGATTGACTCGAGCTGCTTTGTCTCGGCTGGCATTATTTTATATCAGGCCAATGTCATTGCCCGACAGAGCATTCAGATTGTGTTAACTATGGCAAGAAACGAGCAAAAGTACAAAAGCAGGAGGGAAACTCTGCATCACCCTCTCAGCGTTGCAGTCGCTGGTAATCACGACCAACCGCTCTCATCCGTCAAGCTGAGTAATGCACTTGGTTCGGCGCCGTACATGCCCACTGTATTTCAGAGATACCCTCCTTTCTTAGGGTGGAGGAGACCAAGATATTACTGCTACAAAGTCCAGCAATTTATGGAGTCTGTGATGAACCACTGCATCATTTTTCAAGGACCAAGAACTCTGCATGCTTGGTCAATAAAAGGTACTAAATAATAATTCATCCAAAAAAATGGTGATGGCAACTCCAGAACTGCAGCTTTATTAACTCCTTTTTTTTTGTATGGTTAAGTTTAGCTGAAGGCAATATTAGTGACAAACTGCAGCCCCGGGAAATTTCCAGATCAAGGTAATAATGCCATGAGGTAGAATGATTTGCTTTAGTGTTGCTATATAATGCTGCCAGTTCTTCCAATGGGACACTAATTGCAGCCAGAGGCCACCTTGCTTAAAAAATATCTAAAGAAATATTTTAGCACTAAAGCTGTCTTGAGCAATAAAAAATATAAAGCATCCTTCCCAAGAAGGGGCACAGGGAAAGTAAAGCTGGGCACAGAGTTCAACTGAATGATTCAAAGCTGGCTGCAGGAAATAAATGAGCTGCTTGCCAGCTCGGGAGGCTGCTCCTTGGGAAGTGCTATCCTCTTGCTTGCTTAAATTGCTGAATTTTTCAGTTTTCATTCACCTAGACCATGTCTAGCCAGTCTGCACAGAGGACTTTCAGCCTTCCTGTCCCTGTTTGGCCTCTTCTGAGCTCTTTAATGGCGTGTCTCTGCCTCCGCCTGGGAGGGGACGCTTCACGCTGCCTTCAAAGGGAACCACCAGCAGAATGGGAAGGATCTGTGGAGGTGGAAAGTGTCTGCCCCAGAGCAGGAGGAGCTGAMTCAGCTGGGAACAGCAGGCATCAGATGGGCAAAAAACCACCAGAAGCCACAGACAGTTGCCGGAAAGGAGAAATGCAGAGGAGGTTGTTTTGATCATACACATYCTTTGAGATCTAAAGCAGAGCTGAGCTCCTGCAAAGGCCTTTCTGAAGCATGAGAGAGACTTTCCACCCCCCTAAATTATTGCTCTCATGGTTAAACACTTKTTCCTTCTGCCACCAAATCCAAACTCCACCTTGACTTCAGCTATTCTTGGCTCTGAGACGATCCCAGCTCACTTTCTAGTCATGATCTGGAAGTCTGGATCCGCCTCTTCCAGAGGGGAGCTAAAGCCTGCAGCTGCACACACCGAGGAAGAGGAGGAGAGCAGCTCCTCACCCAAGATGCTCGTTCCAGTGTCTGCCYCATCAGGACGCGAGACAAAGCTGTGGCATCCAAGAACAGCAGCATTCACATTATCTTTCTCAAATTCATGTTTTTGAACATGTTTGCATCTGTCTTAGAAGGAAAATAGTGTATATTCATATTTCTACAGCTGTGTAGAKCCCTCTGCTTTCTTAAAACAGACCAGGAGCCCAGCTACAAGAAAACACCACAAAAACAGCTTTGAAGCCATTTGATCTCCACAGCTCTTCCTGATTTAACACCTATGGCAAGGGTTGCATCAGCTCTGCCTCATTCTGCAGATTAATACCCAGTCCACTGTTTCTAACAGGTCTTAATAACTACTATAGAAAACCATGTTGTGTGTGATAAATGACAGCAAAAGAACTGAAAACCAATTGTTTATGGCATTTAGGAAGGAAAACGAAAAGGCAACCTACCACCTCCTCCTCCTCCGGAATGAATCATTAAAAGAAGGCCGGGAGAAAGTTCTTTGTTCTTGCCGTGCAGCACGGGGTGGGCAGCACACGCTGCCACTGACAGCTCCTTTGCTTCCTTGGCTCCTATTCTTTCCTTGTGATGAAGTACAAGGATAAAAAACGATATTTGAAACACCAAGAGGTTTTTTTKATTTTATTTTTAAGTTGTCTTCTCAGTAGCCACTCTCCTACTCTAGGAAACACGTAACCACCACAAAATCACCTTGTTTGTAACCAAGTATTTACTGCTGCTCCAGTAACCCTAAAGGAGTGATTTCCATGTGCACAGGCAGAAACAGCAAAAAAGAACTCCTACGTCTATCACCTTCAATGAACCAAGCACGAAACCAACAAAATTTTCCCCCTGAAAAACCTCAGAAATAAAAACAAAGCATTCYAGCTTTCAAAGGTGACCTAAGGAGGCCAGCTATGAGCATCAATTTGTCTAATTACAATGTGCTGAGCATCCTCATCACCTGGGGCTCCTAGCACAGCTCACCCTTCCCGCAAGGGGCTCTGAGACTCCACACTTCCCTGTGTGCCAGGTTTCATCCCCTTCRGCTTTCTCGGGAGAGCCTCCAAGCCACCATCCCTTAGGTGCTGGGGCCCTATGCACAATTCAATATAATATCTACTCTTCTCTGCAGTATTAATAGCTAACTTCCCATGTTASCACTCAGCAACCTGCCACACATATAAAATGTCTAAAGTAACYGCGGCTAGAACAAAACCACAACAAATTAAGTAACTTAATGGGGGGAAGAAAAAAGCAGTCTAATGGACAACATTGCTCAGAGTGCAGGGCAAGAAGCATGTTTTACGCCTCCGATGCGCAGTCTTGTAGTATCACTGCAAAGGTTGGAAAATGAAGCATTCAAAGACAAAAAGTACCATTTTAGTTACCTGAACAATATCAGTTTGACCCGTAAGGTCTTGAATTACGTGACCAGAATCYCTCTCTGCACCAGCTGTCTCATCGAGGGCACGCGATGGCTGGGGTTCCCTCCACAAGCTCTGCTTCTCAGCTCCCACTTGTGTTCTTTGAAATGCACATGTGCTTTTCAGAGGGARGTCATGGATATATTTGACATAAACATCACTCAAATCACATTCCAAAGACAGAGATTTTAGCTCCTGCATAAACAAGTTATCTTTCCTAAWGACCTAGGTGAGATAACAGTATTATTGTCACTTCACAAATGGGAAAAGAAAGCAAAGATGAGGAAAAAACACTTCCATTTAATCAGGATGCCCTAATTGAAGCTTCTGAGACCCCATATTCAGAGAATTATAAATCACCCCAAAGCCCTTCATAGGTATATCTTCCCCAYACAACCCAAGACCTTGCAGAGATGCTCTAGGCAGATTTGGAGCTGCTTCCCAAGCCAACATAACTACAGCACCCTGCAGACGAGCTCTAAGGCAGGAAACAAGGCAGCTGCCTGAGCCACCACTTTGTACCTGAGATCCCCCCTAGCACTTCAGCAGGGCACAGGGCACCATCCAGGGACAATCCTGATTCTCCTGCATAACACTCCACTGGAACGCCTCATGGCCTCCAAGCAGAGACGCCACCAAGCAGGGCTCTAGTAAGGAACAAGGCACATTTCTACCAATTAATCCGGGAACATCAAGCTGGATACATAAAAAYGGCCCCAGCAATGGCCCTCCACGGACAGCAGTCCAGTTTGGTGGTACTTGAGAGCCAGAAATACATCAGCCCTCTAGGAAAATGCTCTGTGTTGGTCATTAGGGCTCCCTTCTTCCTCCAATATTTCTCCATCCCTTAGCACTATTTCTTTGTTTTCACTTTTTTTTTTTTTTTTTTTGGCCACAGTTTTGATTCAGAATCAAGGCTCTGCTCTCTGATATAATTCTGGAATATCATCCTGATGAACATATTTAAAAACATCCTACATGGTTTCGCTGCCATCATTTTATTTTTGTCCAATTGAGAACTTATTATCTTTATATCTTGGAAAAAAAAAAAATGCTTTAATATGCTTTCAGAAATTACTCCTGGGGCATCAGAGAGGCTTCCTGGGAGGACGATAGCCTCTAGAGATACTGGATATGCCTCACATAGTCGAGTCAACAGCCTAATTGCAGCAGCAGGCTGTCATACTGCACTGGACCATCACTAGATGGGGATAAAATATTTTGCTGAGGTTAGGGAACACTCTCAGAACTCTGCCAGCAGCAGAACAGTGACTCAACCTCCACACAGACCCAACGTGCCCATGCACAGCGTTCCCCGTCCTGCCTAACCCCCCAGTCTTCATCTTTAGGTCTTTATTTGATCCCTCCTGCCATAGCCTTGCTTTAGGMCCTCTCTTCACCCAGAGAGGGATAGGGGATTAGAACCATTTAGTAAAAGCAAGAAAAGAAAAAAAGAGTAAAAGGTGAATATTTTAAAAGAGCAAAGCCTTCGCAGTGCTGAACATAATTATGTAAGTTCCAAAAACATGTTTTAATTTACCTTTTAAAAACATATCTTTCCATTGGTTTAACATGCAGTTCACTGGTGAACCCTGAAGTTTAGCACAGGGCAATAATTCTAGAACCTCTTGTCATCATATCATTAAAGAACTTAAACTTAAGAGGCAGCCAGTAGTAATCACCAATAGAAAGAAAAATCTGCTTAAAAATAATGRGAAAAGACAAAATTTGTTATTCCTACAGAACACACCAGCTTATTAGCTGTTCTGACAATAAAATTCAGCAACCAAGGAAGTTTGTCATGTGCAAACCTAMAGGCAGATTTAGTAATCAGTGAGGAACTACTGCTCCAGACTGAGTTTATTCTACAAGGGTGTAAATTCAGCTGGGTAATTGTGTYCAGGTCCTTCCGGGGATCGCCCGTCTCCTCCAGCCTACTGCTCCACAGACCACGTCACGGACCTTTCTGCTCCTTCTGGGGAGCTTGTTCCCCCCTTTTCCAGCCTCGTTCACAGGAACATCATTCTTCCCCAACCTAAAATCTGGTTCATGCTACAACCTTTCTATGAAGAGCTGCCCCACAGAACTTGGCATAACACTTAAGGAAATGAATTCCATGAAACCCAGACTGGTTGACATAACATAGACAGAGGGAAGCAAAAAAAGAAAAAAAAAAATGTTCATGCTGAGGAATACTTACAAGCCCCTCTACAATTACTCTTGAAGTTTATGTCATATTTTTCTATATACAGGGTCCCCTCGAGAAATTTCAAATACTTTTTTTCCTTCTAAGGCATTGAAGCAAGATGACAAATAGGCAAAGCTGTCCCTATTTAGAAGAGTAGTTACAATATGAAATATAGATCCTGCTCCATGATGGAAATGACAGAATGATGGCTCTTACCAAGGGAGTGAAGCCACAAACATAAAAAAAAAGCTGAGAGCCRTATCAGGTAGAATTAGTTGCCAGAGCATCACGGATGATAATGAAAGCAGCTTGTCCCTGAAGCTTGAGGTCATCCATTTAGAAAAGACCTATTTTTTCCCCCCCAGGAATTTGCATGCAGTAGAAGTCTTCCCTTCCCRAACTAATCTACACAGAAGCAACACGGTTTGGACTCCAGCATGAATATGATTTGTTTCCAGTGGTATCTGGGCTCTTTCAGAAAGATGTGTTGGCTCAACTGCTTCCTGTACAACAGATGGATGGACATCATAAAACATCAGGCGGTGACATAGCAGGCTGTCTGAAATTCAAATAAGGCTGCATATCCTTCAGCCCCACCACACAAYACCACAGCAAGGCTATGTCGCACACACTAGCACAGGGCTGTGTCCAATCAATAGCTCTAAGTGTGCCAGGTTTAGCAGCAGGGTTYTAGCAGTTCCGTTTCATTTAGCTACAGCCTGCAGCGTCCGAGCCCCTGGGAACATTCCCTGAAGGMCCAAGCAACCGGCTGCAGGATACCAAACACACCAAAGACGGCAGTCGGAATTACTCCACCACAGTTATTTAACTATCATCTGAGAGCGTCAGCAACTGCAAATCCCATTTGGAGCTATCCCAATACCATAGCGAGGATCCAGCAACCACTGAGTAACTTCCCGCAGATACCTGATTTTCCCCATTCTGCATTGCCTTCGCATGCCTTCCAGGAGGTGGAGCTGCTACCCATTCGGAGTGGACTAAAAACTTACAGGATTCATGCTCCAAAAACACCAGTTGATCATAACATTAAACATGCCCGTGCAGTTCAAGTACGTCAAGAGATCAGAAGGATTTTTGCAAAGAAGCGCACAAGTCCATATGTGGACTCAAACCAAAGCCCCACATTTTGTGCACAGCAACTAGCAAACACACRTTCAATGTTTTTGCAAATTCAAAGCCTATCAGTTCCTAATGCCTCCAATCTGAACATTCTTGTTCCAAAAAGAACAGAAGCTCTTCAGTACTTTGCATGAATTCAAACCACAGGCTATTACTCACAGAGAAAGAATAAATCTGTTGTCAACCCATCTGTAACTGCCATCTGGGACAGATGTTTTAAATGGAAACTGTCAGGAGATTTAGGATCCACAATCAACTCATCCTAAAACTTGATCATTTACCCCTTGAGTATCCCAATAAGAAATTAGAGTCTCAGCTGACTGAATCAAGCAGTAATATATGGAACATTGGCTTCCTCCTCTGCAGCCTGTGAGCAGCCTGATCAACACCACAGCAATATCATCCTATCCCATTCGAACCTGCTTGGAAAGCTAAAGCTCACCTGAATTTTTAAGGACAGGGAACTAACAATATATAAGGTAGGGGAGGTCACAGAGACTATCCTTTCAATATTCTTTACTTGCTATCATGGACATTGCTTCCTTAGGCCAGTGAAATTCCCTTTTAAAATAATTTAACTATCAACAAACATAAATATTTTTCCCAAAACTCTGAAACAAAATGACTAGCCATTTGCACGTGACCATTCCAATTGCACACAGCCCTTCTCCGGCTCCCTCCACATGCCCACGTGGCAGACCCTCGCATCTCGCGCTATTTATTTGCCGTTACACCCACAGAACACTGATCTCCTGGCGTGTAAASCTTTCTCCTTTCCACATTACACGAACAACTCCAGTGATCTCTCCAGCCCTGCCAGCATTGTGCCAATGACCTAGTTCTGCCTACAACTTGTAATCTCTGCTAAACACAAACCGAGCAAGACTAAATTCCCCATATAACAGAGCCAGAGAAAGAGACAGAAAAGCCAGTCAACAGGCTGCTTTGCTTCAGACTTCATTGATCCCCATATGGCCGTGACTTGATAAGAATCAAGTTAATTCAGTGACTCCGAAGGTCAATACACATTCTGCAAGCTCTAGGTAAAACATCAGAGCTAGTGACAGCACACTGCAGAATTAAGGCAAATGTGCTTCAGACACAAGAGCAAGATTATATTATCCTCAAAAGGATGATAAAACTATCCAATTAGTCCCATTTCACAACCACTGTCTTTGTGGCCACCAGAGGGACATGACTAGCTCCTCAGAGCGAGCCCAGTCTGTCCTGGGGAACGAGAGGTGAATTCTGGTTACCTGCAGACACATCCTATATGGGCTCTCCCTGTCAGCTTTCCAGACTATTCTGGAACTCCAACTCTGTCCAGAGACATTTCAAAAGGTGGCAAATGATGGCAGGTCCTAGTCTGACATCAGTAGACATAGAGAACCATTTAAAACAAGCAATATTGGTCAAAACTTCAAAAATGTACCARATGCAGCACCTCTGCAGTACACAGAGCATCGCTCAAAGCAAAAAACGCTTTTAAAGACGTTCCAGCATAGAGTGATACTTACACCAAGTTTTAAAGAGAAGTTTCCTGACACAATGAAYACTCAGCCTGCCTAGCAAGGCACAGGCTCTTGTAGGTTGCCACACTGCAGCTGTCACCATTTTGCACGTTCTAGCACAGCCTCACAAGCAAAGGGTTTCAGAGTTGTCACCAGTGACTCCTGAAGAGCTGCTTCTGCTTGGAAAATGACCACCAACAGACTTCACATCCCATGGCCGGAGTGCTCAAAGCTCTGACAGCATCCTGGGAAGGACAGGACCTAGAGATGAACTCCAGGAGCCAACAGGAGAGTGCAAATACATTTCTTGGAAATCTGAGGCAGAAGCAGCCTCACCTCCCACCTGCTGACACCTCCGGAGGCTACAAGAGCTGGCCASAAATGACCTGCAACCCAGACACACACATATAATCACCCACAACTCAAGCTGCAGGAAACATTGAAATTTTGATCATGTCTCACTAGAGAAAAACATAGTTAAAACCGTTACAAATGGACGACTTCCAGCTCTATGAATCTGACGGATCATCATGGTGATAAAAGAATAACCACGTCCAGTAAAGTGCTTGCACACAAGAGCATAAAGATTTTTATCTGTAAAAATCTAAGGGAAGATCATTTTAAACAAGTTGAAGTGAACATGAAACTTCTACAAAAGGGGGCTACATGACTTTTCCATTTCATAAACTCAAGTTTAAACTTCTTAGTTATCTGTACTCTGTTTTTGTCAAAGTGAAAATTGTGTTACTGGTTTATTATGGGTCATGGCAGGTTCTCTCTCAGGACAGTTGCTGTGGAAATGAATTCTTGCCTTTGGCAAAACCAGCCCAATGTCCTTTCTATGATAATTTTGACACTTCAATCCACTTTGCATTTCTATCCTTTTAGGGATGCCTAGAACAGGAAGGAATTTATAACACCATCCACCAACAGGGATGCATTACAGTAAGATAACTGATATGCTTGCTCTTTTTATTGATCCATGGAGCAGGTTATTATTTGAAGTAACATTAACAGTAATGTCATTACTTAAGGAGAAAAAATACTTCACAGCTTTTAGAAAAAGCATTTGTCAAAGTGCTACCATCTGCACCAGTATTTGAAGCCCAAGCAGTTTAAATATGCATAAGTTAATCTTATGAAGATATTTGAAAATAAGAGGCATCTTATTACATTTTCCAAAGAAGCCTCAATTTGCAGAGTATTAGATCCATCTGGAAAACTGGCCTTGTCCTCATAAGTCCACACTAGTTTGCAATATCAGAGTCTTCACAGCTGCTAAGCCTCTGGCTTTTGGAAGCTCCTCTGGGGAAATCAGGGCAAGGGGAGACAAACTCCAGAGGCTCAAATGATGACAGGAAGAATTTCAGGTATATTTCAGAATATATATATATAAAATATATATATTCTTGAGAATATATATATATTCTCAAGCGCGTGTGTGTGCATATATATATATATATATATATGTTGCATTGCTATGAAGATCTCCTGCTAGTGTGCCTATTTATTTTGGAATCAGACACAGCAAAATAGACCGGAGGAATGTCTTTTCCTGGAGAGGTTCAGGAGGTTAAGAATCTCACAGCTGATTACACTGACAGACAATTAAAATTCTGGAYGTCCACGCAGTTAAGTGCCACAAGCAAGGCCCTTCCACTGCTCGTGCACTGAGGCTGCAATCTGTTTGCGCCTGCACCTGGTACAGGAGCAGAAATGAGATGAAGATTGTGGCCACCCATAGTTTATTTGCACAAAACATGCTCAGTTGCCCTGTCTCTTTCTCAAAGACCACTCCTGTTTTATATTTGCTAGGAAAGCCTAGAAAAGATGAAAAAGCCTTCACGGATTATCAGTAAGTAATATGGCCAAGCACTAAACCTTCTTGACTACAGCATTTCACCTAACCACAAAGTCTGAAACAGAAAGATCTCTTTTTTTTTTTTCCCCCCCCCAGGATTTTGCTCAGCCTTCAGTGAATGGCACACCCRAATGAGACATCGCGACTGAGCCTCCGGGTATGACACACTGCCTGCTCAAACACGGCGCAGACTCACGCCTCTGGYTCCACGGCTTTAATCGGGAAGGGGAGCAGCATGTGGGAAAGAACGAAATCTGGAAAGAACCGTCTATAGCACGGGCAAAAGCAAGCAAACTTTACCAGCGTATCAGCACACTTTGCTACAGCACATCACTGATTTATATGCAGGCTGAAAGCCTGGAAACATTCCAGCTGCACAATCCTTCAAGAGAGCCTGGAAGTTTTTAGTTCCAGCTCCTGAGACCTTTCTGGGCAGTACAGGAGACTATATAGTATATACTTTAGAGGATTACACTCCTGCATGTTGAGAGCTGCTGAGCACACGGTAAGGGAGGACCACGAAGCAGAAAACAAAACAAAAACAAYAGTCTCAAGCTTAGTCACTTTCTCCGGGAAAAAAAAAGTAATTTTCCAAGAAAATATTCTAAATGGCTCAATCTTATCAGGAGACTGGCTGTGAATTGTTTTTCCACAGAATATTCAGTAATGAAAGATTAATGTGAGCTTTACTTTACTCCAGCGGTTTTGAACATCAGACTGTCTCCCATTTCAAGCCTACTCCCCCTGCATTTGTGTGCGATATTTACAGTGCCCACTTCTACTTTCAAGGTAGCAGCAGCAAAGGTATTTTCCTTGAGTAAACAGATTTGGTCAGATTGCAGAAACTTGCCAAATATTGACTGGGTTAAGGCCAAGCTTAGCTCCAGACTGATTTCAGATACACACAGGATGAACTATTTGTAAAGAGAATGTGTTGCACTGTATTAAACCAGATGAACTGTAYCATTTTAAATAATAAACTGAAAAATCTATGATAATTGAGTATTTTAGAACAGTAGAAATACATACTTAAAACAGTACACTAGAGAAAATGACACTGCTCTAAAACGTTCCTGAAAATAAAACACTTGCCCCTATTTCCCTCCCAAAAGGCTGTAAACCTGTATAATTTCTAGACCAAGTGAATCCTAGCAGCCGATACACGTAGCCTCTCCTGCAGAGATAAACCAGATCTCTCCATGGTCTCTGACAGCTCTCTCAGACAAGGTCACAGGTAGAAAAACACTGCTGATCTGGCACAGATGTAGGTATTGGTCGGGTGTAATTGCAGTGAGCCAAGAGATCCAGAAGAGCTGCACGCATTTTTTTGTCTTTTCTCAGTGTCACAATCAGTTAGTTGGGTCTCTTCCCACTCCTCAGTTATCAGTTTTCATAAAATCTCACCCCATACCTTTCTGTCTTCTATGTTCTTTTCAAGTGGAAGAAAACATCCTGTGGAGCCAAGTCGTAAGCGAAAAGACAGGCAGACAGCACAGGAATATAAGCTTTATTTCCATTGGAAAGCAACCTACAAATGCATTAYAGTCTTCTCAATGGTATCTGAATAAAGCATGCTAGACATGAAAGTACTTATAGAAGAGGCTTTACCTGCTTGTAGTTCTCTGGTCGTCTAACAAGATCTGTTTCTGTGACAGAAAAATGTCCAAGCATCTTGTCCATATGGCAGCCACTAGTGAATAAATGGATCTGGAASAGATTAGAAGATATTTGTCAGTATATAAGGACCAGATCATTACCTGCTATATGAAGGCTGCCTAGATGCAACTGCGATTTGAACCAGTAGTCAGAAGCCCCATTCCCAATGGAAAAGTGCAAATGTAGCCAGTACTACCACCACTACAAGGGATCCTTTCAAAGGAGCCCGCAGGAAGCTTTGGCCACACACCACAAACAATTATCTCACTCACAAAATGGTCTGTCCAGCATGTTATTAGAAACACAGGCAGGAAYTGCCACTGCTGCTGCCACAGTAAAAACAAAGTATTTCTCATCATGTCTCAAAGCCCTTTTCATAATATCAGACATGCTCTTGTGCGCAGAATGGAAGGCCCATTTACAGAGACAGCAGATGACTTCAAGAYGTGCAGGAGGCATCAAAAATCGTTTCTGATTTCTTCCTTCAAAGCAAAAAATGCTACCTAGCTACAGCAAGTTTCTCTCCTGCTGTTGTATATGCTTGGCTTGCTCTTACTGGGACCTTGTCCCAGCTGCACTGGTGATGGTATCATCAATTATTTGATGAAGAAGCCTCCCAAGTTAGCCAAGGGAACAATAAAATGCAATTCCTTCTATTCAGAACTGATCCCTTTGTTACTGTAATAACTGCAGCTGCCAAACAAGATAGCAGTGCACATTTGTCAGACAATCGCTCATATTTCATTAATATTTCTGCCAGAAGACAGAGAATATTTGCTGCTTTTCTTCTTTTATTCTAATATGAACTTTATCATACACTTGGGTATTGACAACTATTTTAAAGATGACAAGCACTGGGTAATTATCAACCCTTCCCTGCAACTTAGGAATATTTTAGCATTCCTTTCCCCAAAACTAACTTCTGCTGACAACCATCTGTCACATGAGCAGTTATGTAGTTTAAAAATAAAAAAAGCACCTCCCTGCCCAGCGCTCCCTCTTTGCGCTGTCACTGCCCGCTCTGCTGCGCTCTGCTCTAACTAAGGCTGCCAAGCCCGGACCTCCGGCACCGAGGCCGAGTTTCACCCCTCTCCAAAAGCTTGCTGTGGCCACGGCACTAACTAGAGACCTAAGCAAGCACTGTAAAGCTGTAATATCAGAGAAAACAAGGCGTTTCTGGAATGCTGGAAGTCACAGTGTCTTTGAAGATGAAATAAGGCACAAAGAGGGAAAAAGTACTAAAGACAGCAGAAAAGGAGCCTGTAAACTGCCACCATAAGGAACCTGAATTAAAGCAGACTAAGGATAAATCTGATTTAACCTTGCACAAAACTTCTTTCCATGACAGTACAGGCGCAGGCCCCTGAGCGTCACTTTTGGAGGAGCATCCACTACCAGTTCGTGAACGCCCTCGAGCTTAGACCAGCTGCAAAGAGATCAACTCAGTCTGACTCATCTAAGAGAAGATGAGAGAGAGGCTTGTTCACGGTCCACAAGTACCTGTGATAAGAAGGAAAATGGCCACACCACTGAAGAATAAACTAATCTAATGGCAAATTCACATCAGGGGAAAAAAAAAATCCAAAGACTTTCAAACATCAAAAATTTCAAAACAAAATAGACATAATTAACCAATGCAGTAATTTGCAGAGTAACGTGGTAGACTCTTGAGGCCGAGATCAGACRATTTTAGCAACTGCACTTCAGCTCAAACATAAATTACTGACAATGAGGTAATCACCCGGGATCAGCCTCCTGCCCCCTGCTACTCCGAACATCAGGACTTCTTCCATGTCCCTTTACTCCTTTCCAAGCCTATCACGATCCAGTAATGCTGATTATATGAAACTCCTGCTGCCTAAGTTTGCCTCTGAACCTACCCCTCCCCAGCCCAGCTGTAATCTCAGCCCTCACTTTAACTGCTCGTGGGACAGCCAGCAACATCCAAAGGAAAACCACCCGTTTCACAGAAGTTTGGCTATTCTGCTATTTCTTTTTACATTTTAATTGTAGCACAGTGTATTTACGAGACCCCAAAACAAAGTCAGAGTTAAATTATACATGTTTTTACCTATTTTTCTAAAACTATGCAAGGGTTCTCCTCTACACTTTTTAAAGCAAAGGGGTAATTCACAGCCTAACTAAAAATACCCATTCTCCCCTCTGAATTCAGGATGAATCGAAATCCAGGCAGATAGATACTTTAACTGCAGCTAGAGAGAAAGAAGAAACAGAACAAAAAAGAACCAACAGGCAAGCCCCCACACAGCAATTTATCTTTCAGGCTTTGATATATTTGAGGGTATTTCAGACAAATAAGACCCGCTAAGAAATGTGAGGGAATAATGGTAGTATTACGATATTAAACATTCAAAGCAGGCCAACCTGCCCGTGTGGAGAAGCCATTATAATGTTATTCACAGCTCGTAGCCTCGGGCTGCAAAGCTCCTCGGCAGCAGCGAGGTTAAGATTTCCCGCGGGAATCCTCCCTCCCTCCCTCCCGTGCAGGCTGGGCCGGAGCCCGCAGCAGCCGGAGCGGGATGCAGGACAGCCAGAGATGGGGAACAGCTAAGCCAGGCCCCAGGGAGACCTCCCCTCTCCGTGACCAGGCAGCTCGACGCAGGTCTTGATGCCATCACACCGATGTGGCAGCGGGTGCAGCAGGGGACATGGGGCCCCAGCAATCCCCCACGGAAGACAGAGGAACCTCGACCATCACACACTTCAAAGAAAAAGCAGTCAGTTCTTTTTGCCTCTTCTCCCTCATATTTCCCTCTCTCTGCCCCCTTTTTTCCTTCCCCAAGCAACACAGTCTTCCATTAAGAATAAATTCTATCAAGACTGGAATTCGTCACTAGTAGCTTGGAAGCCCACGTCCTGGCCACCCGAGCAGTTCAATGCACTTCGCAGGACTACAGAAATGGAAAGCATCTCCAGAGGTCTCCAAGGCTACCTCCTGCCCTAACAAACACGACTGCCAACACCAGGTTGTGCTGGCACTGATTCTGTGGTATGCTGAAAGCCTCTGTGAAGCACTGATCCTTCCCCAGCACCGGTGATCTGTTCCAGAGCTGCCCATTTTCCTAGGGAAGGGCCATTTTCCAAAACCCACTCTTCAACTTCTTGCAGGTCACGTCCTGAGCTCCTTAGCTGGCTCCTGAGTGTTTTTGTAGCCTCTTGCTGGTTCCTCTCTGCACAATTCTTATTTCCCAGAGGAATCTCCATACTTGTAATGCAGACTGGCAGTCATCTCTTCAATAAGAATAAATTTTTGAGTGCAACATATTTGTTTCAAAAAGCCTCAAATAGAGAAAATGGCATTTTAGAGCCTGTGTGAGTCACAGAATGAAATCTGTGGAAGTGTCGCCACTACTTGGCAAAAATTATAGCTCATGATTAGCAGTAAATAAGACTGTTTCACAGTTGAGATACATAACCTGTTAAGTTATTAAACAGAGCAAGTAAAAGCCCTAATTACCATTTTCTAGAGAAAGTCCTCTGTAAATCTGTCAGAATAATTAGAAAACATAACACTCATTAACCTTTTGTGCACTGTGTTTATGGTTTATACTAGGAAAGCAACAACTCATACGTAAGTCATACCGGGTCACCTGCAACTCCAAGTCACAGCTCTTTGACACGAAGTAGATTGGTTTAAAAGTTTTAGAATTAGGTTAATGCAGTAGCGTAGTCAAAATTTCTCCATTAAAGAGCCATGAAATATCAGTTATTATTTATGCAAAAGTTAAACTGTTCCCTTTTCACACACTCTATTTGGTGTATTTTACTTTTTTTTCAAATTTTTTTGCTCTTAGTTCAGACTAGAATACAATCAAAGCATGACACTTTCCCACAGGTCCACAGAGAACTCCTGTAGGAGGACTCCCCAGGCTGTGGCATCTATTTGAACATCATTGCATGCCATATATGCAGGAAATGGGCTCCAGGCTCTCCCGACATGGATACATCTGTCACGGCAACTGTCTACGTGCACCACAGCCTCCTCTGTCAACACTTCTGGATGTCGCTCCATCAGCACATCCGCTCCCATTTCAGCACCTGATCTGGACCATAGGAGCATATACTCACTTGAACTGCTCTCAGTTCTTCCTTGCTCTCATTCTGCACAAGCTGAGCTACTGAAGCTGCCTAATGATTTGTTACTGCCAAGTACTCGACAAATCACAGAACTGATGATGAGTTATGGAAGTTTTTCTCCTCATCTACTAAAAAARAAATCAGCATAGGGAGCTTATCAAGAGGGGGAAGATGACAGTMGTTTCATTGGAGTTTCACATCACCAAGCCACCTCTCCTAATAGCAGCACTGTTTGCAATCTCAGTGCAAAACCCAAGGATGAAGAACTGAACTCGCAGTGAATTGTTATTTTCCTTCCCAGTTCCGAAAAGCACATTCACAGTGGGCAATGAGAAGCAAAAGGTTATTTTAGATGCTGCACACAYGCAGCACCTGATCTCTCCCCAGGGCTGTCAATCAGACACCTTCCCTAGCAATCAACTCGTGTAAAGAACAAAATGTAACCTCATTATAGTTTACAGGATTGCTCTGTCAGACACGGGATTAAAGCCAAGAAGGCATCTTCATTCAAAACCCTCCTGCTCCAATTCTTACAGCTTCCTGATAAAAGGAATACATCAAACCTTACAGGAGGAATACATCTCTGTCTTTAAGAGGAAATTTCTCAAAACCTGTTCCTCGCCTCAATAAGGTTCTTTGTGTTGGTTCTGGATACAGCACCAAGCGGCACTAAATCAGTCGCCACACTGTCAACTTTGGGGCTGTCGGCTGTTCCCATGCTAAGCAGACACGATGTTCCCAACCGTCTGCAAGTCCCACATGCAGTGTAGGAGCTGCTGCCGGCTCCCCAACTTAGAAGCAGCTACATTTTGGTGTTTGAACAGTCTCCAGTAACCTAGAAAGGGAAACAGCATTTTATTTTGCTGCTATTCATATTGTCAACATTTGTGACCAATATTTTGAATACACACTTGTGATGAACTAATATTTTGAATTGCATGTTTTAACATCGCTGGCAGTAATGTTCTTTCATGCTTCTACCAGACATTTTCTGAGAAAAAGGAAGACTGCCTATCTGGCAGCAGGCTCGGCTAAGGAATCAGTCTGCAGGGAAGACTTTCTCCTAACAATTACAACCTCACGAGAACGGTGCATACTCCCTTTTCTCTGCTTTCTGCCCACTGGATAAAGGTAGAAGTATTTATATTTAAGAGTAATTCATTTGAATACAGACAAAATGCAAAACTAGCAAATAAGAGTAATTTGCACATTTAGCATTAGTTGACAAGGCTCTAAAATAATACACAGTGCCACAGTGAGTTAGAGGAATGGTTTACCTTATGCAGAAGTTTGCACTGCTCTTGATGCAGAGCATGCAGGCTCTGCCACTGGAACCTCAGCCTCCCGCTTAGCCATTGAAGATACCGGACATCTACCTGGTCTTCCAGAGAATATTCAGGAACCATTTCAGTCCTGCCCTCCCGGCTGCAAGGGAGATCATCTTCACACTGAAAGCAGATGAGAACACCAAGGCAGTTTAAATTAGCTTCAGAATTCTCAAACCGCTCAGCAGTGGAGGGCCTAAAATTTAAAGCCTATGAACAAGCTGAAGAGGGGAAAATATATCCAGAAAATGAAAACATAAGTTCCAGCAATGGAGATAAACAAGGATCTTTCAGAACACAAGCCTAAAGGAAAGCTGAGGGGTGGGAGGATGCAATAAATACCAGTTTCTCAGCTAAGATGTGACGGGTTGTCTTCGCTCCTGCTCTTCCTTCTCCATCCTCAGAAAAGGAAAAGCAGTGATGAATATCAAGACACTAAGCTTATTCTTTACCCAGTTGGGCAAATTACATTTTGACGAGGTTCCAACAAGTCAAAAAAAAAAAAAAAAAAAAAAAAAAAAAAAAAAAAGGTAATTCTGATCTCGGCCAGGGGGGCACACAGCCCAGCCACAGCTGAACCACGTGTCCTGCCTGGACATGCTTTTCTCTACAGTAATTTGGAAGAAAGAAGGGAGGAAAAGAAAGAGAAATTTTCTTCTGTTCATCTCACCCCAGTTTCCTATTGCTGCAGGAAAGAAGACGTCTCCCTCACCTTGTAGATGCCACTTCTCCTTGGCTCAGTGAACCTGAGCTGTCAACACCATCCACTCTACAGTAAGCATGTACAACGAAAGTATGCCYTAATTCCAAATTTTTGACTCCAGCACATAAGCACAAGTAGGATAACACAGTACTGGAAAGGTCTGGGGTTCTCCACCTAAGGGTTCTCCAGCGAAGAAGGTGTCTCCCAGTTGCTGCCTTCTTGAGACACTTCTTTATAGGAGAAAATGTAAGATGCCTACTTGAGGCACGACTGTTTTCAATAAAACACTTAAGCAGATATTTGTACCCAAAGACCTTGGTGGTATTTCAACATAAGTGCTTCCCTGCTTCACAGACTTCCATGTTCAATAAATCTTATAAAAATTCAGTTGGCAGGCAAAGCTTGAATGTAATCCCAATTTGGAAGCAAAACTAAAAATGCAAACTGTAAAATGAAGAGATTTTAGTCTTGTCTAAACTGCAGGCTTCAGGAGAAGCAGACCTGTAACTGATCAAATCACCCCCCGCTGCTTGCTTTAACCTCAGTTGACAGTGTCACTAATACAGTAAACGTTCAGATTATTTATAAGCACAAAAATGCTGGTCTGGTCACATAAACCATATCGAGATCACAGGTTTTTCCCTTTGCTCCATGGTTCACATAATGTATACTATAAATCACAGAAGGACAGGGTTAGTAAAGGACTTTTTCTTTTAAAGGCGCAGAGATTTCCCTAAAAAAAGAAGAGAAAGAAATAAAAGAGAAAGAAACAATCTTGCATTTATGTCAACAGCAATTTCACTCCCTTTCCTCAGACCCAAGCAGCTTGTTGCCCCAAAACGGAAAGGCAGCGAGTCCCTTCAGCAGAGTACCCAAGCTAACACAAGCACAGCACAGCCCTGCGGTACCTTTGCAGGTCAGTCTGCCTCTGCCTTGCCACGACCAGGAGAGGCTTCTGAACCAAGCAACCCTATCGAGGCGATTACCAAATTGTCCCTAACCATGGCAAGCCACACGAGGGGATGTTACTCATTCCACCAGGGAGACACGTGCATAGGGAACGCCAGAAAACAGGGCACAAGCAGCCAGCAAGCCACAAGGCTGAAGACAGAGGCTGGCACATGTCTCAGCCCCTCTCTGGCACTTGGGATGGCCACGTTAAACCTGCGTTCCCACCCCGCACRTGCTCAGGGCGCCAGCGTGGCATGCGTTGTGCTCCCGGGGAGCGGCGTGCGACTCGACCGCCTTGGCAGCCCCATGATAAACACCGCACAGAGCTAATTTTACTGTAGCAACCTGCCTTATTAATATTAAAACAAGGAAGCCAGATAATACATTTTTCAATAAGATTTCTCCATTATTCATTTTCACAAACCACACCGAAAAAAATAAATTTACATTTGCTATGAAATACTTAGCCTGGCATAAAATAAACAACAACAAGGTCTTCTATATTATACTGTGACCTCAATTTCTAGTCTCATCTTTAAAATCTAAACACTATTTACTGCTCTCCCAGTGAGAGAAAAATCACTAAAATACGGTCCACAGCTAAAGCCTTTGCTTCGACTATCACTGTGCATGTATCTAACCCACGCAGCAATACRGGAACACACCTGCATTTACTGTGTGATATGCAGGTAGTGCGTATTATTTAGTTAAAGTCATAAAGGGAGCAGCCAAGGCAGCTACCCAGGGCTTATCTTGGAATCAGCTATGGAGAAGAAAGGGGCAGGGACTCTGCCACACGGCACAGCACACCTGGACTTGGAAGCAGAGAAACCATCGTGCAAGCCAAGCAAGAAGGGACCGAGAGCCACCTCCTGCCTTGCAAACGGCCAGTCCACACACCAAATTGCACAAGCTGTACAGATACTACTTGTCTCGGGGGCACTTACTACCCTCCAGAGCTGATTTTTCAGCTCATATCCCTCCTTCTCAAGGAACACGCTGCATGGTAGGAAGTCACCAGACACATAAGAATAAAGGGCTRGAGGACGGAGGGGGTGACAGGCAGGCACGAGGACACACCAATTCTAATGCATGCTCAAAGTGTCTGAGCGAAGGGCTCGTATGCAGCGCTCAGCACTCCGGCTTCACCTGCCCTGCCTTAACAAAGGAGCTAAAAAGATTGCCAGGCTTCAACTCTTACGGCAGAAATAAAGGTTTTCTCTTTGGTTTCAAACAGAAAGCAAGCCCACGCTACGGGGAAATCAAAGGGCAATGCTGCTAGCAACGGACAGGTCTAAAACAAACACATCCTTCAGCACATACATGGTTTATCAAAGAACAACMGTGTGTTTGCAGGCATGCAAGAAGGGAGCGTGGTTTGCACTGCTTGCACGCCTGAGATAGTATTTTAGCAAGACGTGGCACGGGGCCAAYCTTCTCCTCAGACATCCATTTTGAACTAGCTGAACTTCAAAAATTGCCGCAAAGTTCCGTGCAGATTCAGGGAAGATCACAAGGACGAGAAAAAAAGAAAACCCTTTTCTGTGCAACACAGATTCCCGATTCCTAGAGATTTCTTTGTGTTTCCATATACTTCACATTAATAAATCTATATACACTGCCTTATTCCGTCCTGCGTGCCCCCTGGGAGTGCAAAGGCCTCTGCTGTCTGCATTGCTGTAAAAACCCGGCTACGGCAGGGCCAGTCCCCAGCCAGCTGCTCGTCTGTGACTGCAAGCTGCCATCTGTCGGTAAAGGGCGACGGTTCATCCCAGGGAGCCACAGCTTTTGTTAAACATCTTCTACACCTTCTTGCTTGAAGAGAGCAAAAGGAGCGAAGCAGCAGCCGGTTGCAACACCAGCGTTTGCTCCCGCCCCAACGCTCTTCCTCGTGCGAGTTCCTCTGGGCTTGGCTGGAGACCAGCTCCTCTCAGACGCTCCCACASGCACCTCGCGTCACCGGGCGGCAAGGAGCCTCTCTAGGTCCCTCGGGAAAGGCAAAATAATCACATAAATCAACACGGTGCTTTGGCAGCTTTTACCAACAGCTCCGCCCGAGCTGCTCATAATTCAGACAACGGCTTTYGTTTGACATAACATATGTTAACCTGAGTAATTACAGATCTTTGAACATGGGAGATTTTTCTGTGGCTTAATTAAAAGCCATAGCCAAAAAGAACAGAGGGTAAGACATGGTTTACCAATTAACACAATCATATGTAGCTGCAGGAGGGCAAAGGAACTATTTGGACAATGCTGTTTTCATTAGCAGCTCCAACCATAGCACTAACTGGAATTCCTCCTAGACACAGTAGGATCCAGACACACGCATGGAAGGGCGGATGGTGCAAGAAATCCCTCTCACATGATGCACACGCCAATTAAACACCCAGACTTCGGCACAGAAATGTTTTCCACAAACATGTTAATAGAGCAAAGATAAGCAGAAGCCTCCAAGAGGCAGTGGCAGATCCCCACCACTGGTGGGCAGGAGAAGCAGCAGAACACTGAAGTTACCCAATTTTCCTCTCCCACAAAGAAAAAGCCCTGCACAGATCTCAGCAGAGCAGGCAGCACGGGCACTACCATTTTAAGCCTTCCTATCAGCACAGCAGTCCTGGGAAAGCTCGAGCGACAAGCAGGCACCCGGTGGTAGAACCCCATCCAGAAGACATCAACCGCACTGTCAGGTTCAAGCAATTCTGCATTTATTCAAAATTCACACAGTACCCAAAGAAACAGCAAATTCAATAAATGCTGAATGTGAAATGCCTCAATTATAAGCCTTTCTGAACATTTCAGACATCTTAGAGCATTTTACCTTGACACACTGTCTAGAAATCTTGAGCGCACTCAGTGCGTCAGGCAAAAATAAATGTTATTTGCTTACCATACATATTCCAGTGCACCACAGGAATGTGTTTTTCATTGGAGAAAAAAGATCCACGAGARGCCTGAGGCCTGGAATTAGAAAGCCATAAACACAAAAGATGGGGAGGAATAGCGTGTACATCGACATACTGAGCACGCAGAACCATGGGGGCCAGTGTCACTTGACAGACATTTCAAGAGTCCAAGSTGAAGTAAGCTCCAGTTTTTAGTAYGGCMAAAATGCCAAATGTATTCCCTTTTAATCACCCTTTTACTAGAAAAATATTTAAGCCTAGAAGCAGTGTATTTAATTAARGAGCTAAAATTAGCACTTCGAGGCTCAATAGCTGCTTAGTCAGGAAATGACATTAAAATATAAAAGGCAGGAAAACAATCAAAATTCAAGCCTTTTTCTCCCTTAATTTCAGGTAGAAGACTTTATGGGGTGGKAAAAAGGGAGGCAGGGAAGATCACACCAAAATAGGTCATCAGCCTCCCGGGAACCCAATGAGGCTCCAAGCTCAGGTCCTCCTGCAACCCTGAGGAGACTGAGATGGGGACCCTGGGATGGGTCCAGCACCCACATCAGACCCACTGGGCCGGCCGGGGTGAAGCACTCCTGCTTTCCAGCTAAAATAGGGTGAGGAAATTCTGCAGGAACAAACCTCAAGGGTTTCTGTGCCCTCTGTTTAGCTTTCAGGGGAGTTTGGATGCGCTCCTTGGTTGCTACTGCAATATAGTAGCTGCAATCTTCCAGTGGCARGAGAGGACAAAAGGGTAAATGATGAGAAGTACTCAAAAGACAGGAGCACAAACAGAAAGGAAGAAAAAGCACAGAGAACAAGGGAGGAAAATCAAACTTAGAAAATCAAAGCTGACAAGACAGTATAGCCCAGGAAAGTAATTATACTTCAGGGTCAGAATCAATAGGTTAACCCAATTTTTGTCCTCCCCCACACCAACTGGAATAGGTGAAGCAAGAAAAGCAAAAGCAAAACCAGAAAATTGGTATTTACTGACACGAGTGTCAAGGGTTTCTGGGCTAAGGGGATACATAGTGTGCTCGGCTGGCACACTAGCACTTCCCAGCGATGYGGTTTGTGGAACAGCAGCGCTGCTGAGCACTCCTGGAAGAGAAAGGCAGCTCAGGGGCACGACTAGAAACCGAGCAGAAGCCTCCCTTCACTGCAAAGAGCCTGTGAGCCAAAGCAGACTGCAACAAACAAGAGATCTGCAAATCAAATCACATCAAATCGCAAACCTAAGAGTCAGAAAGCATTYGTGGATTCATTATTTTCCCCTTAGAAGTAATTAAAGTGAGTTTGGTTTGGCCTGTTAGAAAGACATGCATGAATTCCAACTATAATAGCTGTATTAGATTATTATTATAAATTCATAAAACAAGGAAGGGGCAATTTCACACAGAGAGCAAGAAGCAAGCCGAGGGAATTAGTGGAACCAAGAACCAATGTTTGTACAACAGATCTCAGTGTTAATGAGGAAAAAAACACCACTACCCCAATCTAAAAACCAATAGCCTCCACACACAGATTAATTTCTGCTCTAGAAATAAGACCAGCACATGCAATATTCCTCCCTACAATCAGAAATAGAGGCTCACATCACTTTATCAACACTAGATTTCTTTAAAAACTTTTGCCATTAGCAGTGGACAGTGAGCACTTTTATAAACATTCCTCTCAAAAACCTTGCCGCTCTTCCTTGCTCCTTCCTGGACAAGCATCATACGTGTTCTCCAGGCTTCGTCTGGCATCCAGGCACGTCAGCTTTAGACTACAAGGCACACAACTTTACTGGTGGAATTCCTCCAARGGAACCAAGAGCATTGGTTTCAGTGCAGAACTCACACCTCCCAGAAGGAGTAAATTTGAATTAGAGGGAAGTGCAGCTGCAAAAGCACAGGGTTTGTTGTGAATTTTCAGAAACACTTTGGGACAGCTTGGAAAACCTGTCAAGTGTGCAGGAATACATCCAAGCAGAACAATCAGCCTGGTACAAGCTCATTACCACATCACATGAAGTGGGACTTGTCACAGGTAGCTCTTTATAAAGGGTTTCACACACTATRTTTTAGATGTGTTTTGTAACTTCACCTGTACTTTCAAATACTAATGGATAAATAGGAAGCAACAAATGGCACTTACAAATAAYTTGCATTTATGTGAKCACACACAGCAGCAAAGGCAACAGAAGATCAGGACCAATGTTACTACACAGCAGGTCTGAGAGAAATCCACCCCATGTATAAAAGACTTATAAAGACTTAGAAGACTTATACAACAATCCAACAATTAATTACCCTGACATTTAAGGCAATCAACAAGAATTCCCAGRCAGACATTTCAATCTATGCGAGTCCCCAATGTGGATCGTATTTAAGTCTTGAGAGAATTAGTGGTTTTCTTTGGTCCCCTCATGAGTTGTCCAAGGCAAGCTTTGAGCCTTCATTTACAGCCTCAGAAGGCAGCAGCCTGCTGACAGCTGAAATTCACAGTAAATTCACAAAATGGACTCGCACTCAAGCGGCCCAGCAGCGGAGTCTGGCTTCGGCTGCCCGCCCCATCTTTCCTCTCCTGCTCCTCCCCACAGCCACCCTTCCAGGTGCCACCCATCTCAGTATACGAATTTCATACACTGCAAGAGAGCAGAGCGGAGAGAAGCTTGGAGAGCACTGACTCCTTCAGCCCTTTTATTTGGGATGTCTTCCCATAAGCACTAAGGGCTGTGGCTCAGGACAGGCACTACTGCACTGCCCTTCCAAAACAAGGGACCAAAGTGCTCCGAGTGAACCTCTTACCTGACACAYGAAAGCAGTCACCCAAATAACCAGCCTTGGCTGTCCTGACCAGCAGCTCCAAAAGGTTTAACTTAAGCAGACCTCACTACTTCCCCCATTGCCCTAATCCTTTATTGTGCCTTCGCCAACATTTAGCTTAGAATTTTAAGAAACACTTAACTTTTGATCCTCACTGCATGTAAAATTAAGCTGGTGGATGTCTTTGCTAGCTCAAGTTATTAAGACTATGAATTCCTTGCAGCAGCTGGTCTCCGTGTCCATCATGTGTCATGAATACCCTTGCTGCTATAAATAATTGGCCTGAAAGCCGCTCGAGCTGATGGAAGCGTTCAATTTGCAGGGGAAGAAAACTGTGTTGCTAAGGAACTGCAAAGAAAAGGCCACCGAGTGGTAATCTGACATGAAATGAAAGGAATTAATTTAATTGGCCCTTGATATGCCGGGTATTTGGCATATCATGAGCTATTTAGCAAGCGGTAGCCTTGGTTTCAGATTCAGCCTGGAGGAACAGYCAGAAACCGCTGCCCCCGTGACGCAGGGATTAGCTGCCCTCCCTCCYCTCCACACAACAGGCTGCGTCCCCCTCTGTGGAGCTCCGAGAAAATTTCACAGACCAACAACGGGAATTTGGCTGGAACTCGCCGTCGGGCCCACAACTTTTGAGACTCCATTTGTGTATTAAGACAATAAGGAAGTGTTCTTTCCACCTTTCTTCTCTTTAGTGCATCTACAACTTTATACTTTGCAGTTAAGTACTGCTTTGTATGTGCTTTGCTTTCATGCTTTGCTGGTTTTGGCACAGATTCCAGCAATAAACAGAATCAAATAACATGTAACTGATATTTGTCCTGGAGCATTTTCATTTCAGGAAAAATATTTCAATTACTAACCATCTTTTGAAAAAGACCAAGCAGGGGAACATTTCTCAGGCTCTCTTTGGGTTCAGTTCTTTTAAAAAGTTCTTTTCTCTTCTTTTTCATGGCATAACTTCATCTTGTAAAGCTTTTCCAGGTACTTTTGCATATTTCTGTCTGTTTATTARACAGAAGAGAATGAGGACTACAACAATGCAGAACTTCAGCATGTTTTGCAGTGTACAATTTGTTAGGTATCTTTCAAGAACATTTCTGTTCCAAGTACCAAAAATGCCTGGCATTTAACAGGCACTCAGAGACAGAATTCCAGCTCCACAGCTGCTCCAACTGCAGCTCAAGCCACGAGASAGCAGCCATCAAAGCAGCCTCCTCATCTCCTGCCCTTCCTTACCACGACTCTTAGGGGCTATATTCTCAAACACTGCCTGATGTACTCATGAGTACTCAAGGCTATATGAAGCTATAGCATATAGTAACATATTGACTACTCACTTTAATACAGTGAACAACACACTTCCATGAGTGATTTACAAGGAATCARCTTAGGAATCAACAGGAGAAGTGCGACCCCCCTGCCTTCCCCCTTCACAGGGCTCTTGCCTCTGCTGACTGTGCGTTTCTAGTCCTTAATTTGGTTGGGGTTTGCTGGTTGAATGTATCAGCTGGCAAGTGCCTCCAATAAAATAACATGTCTCTGATAATTCTGTTCTCTTTATTCCCCTAAGATACAGAATCACAAAACATACCGTCTGCTTATTCTCTTACAATTTTTCCCTAAGATCACCCTGACTTATTAGATTATCAAATCTCTTTTGTATGTACAGTAAATAACAATCGTAACTATTACTACAATGTGTTTTACATACGTGAACCAAGTGCCACTCTATAAAAGTTTTATAAGGCCCATCGACAAAAATATGTTCACATTTGTACCCCCTCGAAACATTGTTCTGGACAGTTATGGGGAAGGGAAAAAAAAAAAAAAAACAAAAAAACAAAAAACCAAAATACGCATTCCATACCTTTTTAAGGAACACAGGTGGAGTACAGGGGAATTGCGGCAAAAGGAACTGCAATCATTTGCTTAATGGGTCTCTTATCTCTTATGCCCACACAATGTATTACCACAGTTCTATCACCCTTCTTTGAAAATTCAAAACTTAATCCTCAGAGGAAATGGTAYAGGTGCTGCCTCACTTCCTGAATTCAGGTTGCTGCTGCACTTCACTCAACATTCTTTTGTAAAATAAATAAAGAATGAAAAAAAAAAAGTTATTGCACAACAAAGGCAATTTTTAAAAAAGCAGGAGGAAGTTAAAGTAAAAAGCCCCCCATAASTGGGTTTCTTCTAAGGACTTATGCTGCCCTTCACATCACTGGAGGGCATCCCAACCATCACCAAGCACTACCTGCAGTGTGTGCTCCCTCTTCTGAGCAGCAGACAGCTCCCAAATAGCAGGTTTGGTCTGTTACCTCAAAATACAGTTTATAATGCTGTTACAGGAGACTCTTCCCTTCAAATCATTTYCATTTATCCTTCACCTTCCAAGGACAGTGCATTTATATTTTGGTTTTCCAAAGTCTCTGCAATTAGCATTAATAATACTTCCACTTTGCAAGGATGAAGTTGCAAGCCCTTGAGGTCACACCACCTTCAGCAGGGAAATACAAAGGCTACTGTGRGCCTTCCTGGCACTCCTGGCTTTTGATTTCTGTTGCGAAAGAGCAGATTTTTGCACAAGGCTAAAGCAGAGAGAAGGAGCACATGCTGGAATACAAGCCCACTGCCGAAGCAGCTATAACTGCACTGCCTCTCGCTCCAAGCATTTATTTCAAACAAAGCTGCTATCCTTAGCTTACTCCAGAGCATTTCTGTATGCTAACATCTTTTTATGGAAACGATAATAAATCACACTGTTCTCTCGAGGAGGCTACATGGTCACCACTTACCCAAAGAGTAGTAGCTGCCATTTAAGATGTAGATGTTTTCAAAGAAATAGTGCTTGCTTTAGGTTTACCTGCTCTATCATCCCCCATCAACAGAGCCCGTGCTCACAGCTAACCTCCTGGCCCACACTGCAGAGCCACAGGTGCCCGAGGGCATGCAGCTCAGAAGCACTGAGATCACTAATGCTGGCTTATTTGCAATCCTCCACACTAGTCCCACCTATTTTACAAAAAAATAAAGGGCATTCACAAAGTGGGGGAATTTGGAAAAGGAATCTAGGCCACTTGCACAAAAAAGTGGTAACACTTGAGCAGAGCAGGGAAGGAGAATGGATTCAACACTGTTGTCCCTCTCCACTTCTTCTAAAGCCAGGATAAGGCAGTCGCTGTTAGAGGTACCAAGACAGGGAGCGTCAGCACGGGCAGCAGACGCAGACGGAGGCAGTGGGAAGGCTCAGAGAGGCTCACCGTGCACACGGAGGTCTCATCCCCGGTCCTCACTCTGTCCCGGGCCAGCAGCTGCTCCGGCAGAYGCAGCGTGTGCAGCAGCCAGGAAAAGGCCAGCAGCAGCTCCCGACTGCCCGCGGAGCCGTCGCAGGGCAGCCCGTAGAGTTCTGGCCTGCCGTAGCCGTAGTACCACAGCGCCGACTTCACACACCTAACCTGGGCATCTGGAAAGGAGAAAACAGGTCAGGGCATCGCACCRTGCTGCTCATACCCGGGCCCGCTGAGCACCGAAACCGCGGCCTGCTCCGAGGGCAGGGATCCTGAACCAGGGCAGGGACCGGCGGAGGTCAGCGGAGGCTGCAGGTTGGCACTTTATCAGCAGCTGATGGGACAGAGGATGAAGAGCAAGCCTTCCTCACGCAGCCCATCTATCTGAAAGGGCAGAGGATGAAGAGCAAGCCTTCCTCACGCCGCTCATCTATCTGAAAGGGCAGAGGATGAAGAGCAAGCCTTCCTCACGCTGCCCACCTGATCTATAAGAACGGCTGCTGAGGGGAAGAAAGAAGAAATTCCAAGTTCATATGGAGGCCACTAATGGTCTCTTTGAAGCTAATAAAGGTAACAATGATAAATAACCATCCTGGCTAGAACAGGACTTCARTTCACCTGCTCATTTCATAGGAGCCACCAAGCACGCTATGAATCAGTAAATATTCTGGGGCAATTTAGTCCTGAAYGGAACTGAAATTTAGAGTTCAGGATTTGCAATCAGACTGTTGTCTGTTGTTGCAAACAGACTCTTGTCTATTGCAAACTGTGCCCAGCACTGGGGTTTAAGAACGCAGAATCCCAAGAGGATCCCTATTTCCAGGGTGCTCCTCCTCCAAATACACAGCTGGAAACATGACACAAATTACAGCATGTCTTCAGGAGCAGGAACAGGTGATCAGCCATGTGAGAGCTGCTAATGAATCCCTGACAAAGACATTAACAACAACCCAATAACAGAAAACAGGCTCAAGCATACACCTAAGTGGGCAACACGACAGTGCAGAACTACCTTTTTTTTAAAAAAAAAAAAAAAAAAAGTGTCTTGCAAGGCAGACTTTCTACACAAGCACATCACAGCTGTGATGTTTCAAACCCAACATTTCTGCTTTACAGACAGAAAAAAAAAAAGAAAAAAAGGAAAAAAAAAGACATCTGAAGGCCTGTGTCACTGTGCCTGCTCCTTCTGCAGAACCTGYGACTGTAAAAACCTGTGCCTCGGCTCCCCAGGAGCAAGGGGGATTCCTCCCAACCGCACAGCCCCAGAAAACACCACTCAGTGAGCGGGTAACACCAGTCACTCAGACACCTCTTCTTCGCCTGCCTTTCCTTACGGCCTTTCCTCAGGATTAGGTATTTTATACAGGAAGACCCACGGAATCCTTGCAACGACCCCCTCCTGCGTGCACGGGCTATTTATAAGAGCGTCTTCAGCAAGCAGGGCTAAGCTGTGGTTGAACCCCGAGGCTCGGCTCTCTCAAGACTACGCTCACGCTCTGCTCTTCCGCTCTGTGAATCCCGCAGAGCATCCCCAGCGGAATACAACACAGTATTCCAGCAGGGGTTTGCATTATAACCTCCTGTAAGCAGGCTAAGACAGAGAGGACCTAAAACAAGTTCCAGACCAGACACAGATGAAGTCGGGCAAGAAACACCTGCGGAGGCAGCGGTATAACGGGAAACTGCTGCTGCAGAGGGACAGCTTCTGCTCCACTTGTCGAACAAACAGAAACACAGCACAGCTCCAGACCTCTCACTTAAAAGGGCCATTCGCAGGGGTTTATGGCTACAGACCGCGCGGCTTCAGCGGGGCCCACGGGCTGCTTCTGCAACACGTGCAGCGTGTTAGCGCATCACCCTGCGCGGGTTTTACTTCACACACGACTTTCCAAGCGCTGCGCCTTTCCAAGCGCTGCGCTTCCCGCTGCGGGCACCACGGCGGACACCACCCCGGGGGGCCGGCGCGGGGCACGGCCTTTGCGCGCGGTTACCTCGGCCGTCCGGGGCGCGGGGCGCGCGGCGGAGGAGCGCGTGGAGGAGCGCCCAGCACGGCGCGCTCTGCGGAGGGAGGGAGGGAGGGAGGGAGCGAGAGCAGCGGTCAGAGCGCGCCCGCCGCCCCCCCGCCCCGCCCCGCTCCCGGCCCCGCCGCTCACCGCCTGCGGCCGGTCGAAGCGCGCGCGGCGCAGCGTGTCCGGGGCGGGCCGGGCGCGCGGCGGCAGGGCCCGGCACAGCGCCCACACGGCGGCGGGCAGCGGCCGCCCGTAATCGGGACCCCGGCCCCGCTCCCGGTCCCGCCCGCGCCGCATCCCGGTGCCGCTCCCGCCGCTTTCCCGCGGGCGCGCACGGCGCCTGCGCACCGCGCCTGCGCGCCGCCCCTTCCGCCCGCTGCGGCGCCGCTGCGGCTGTAGGGGGCGCTGCAGCGACGGCCCGTGCGGGGCGGGGGGGCCGGTACGGAGCAGCGCGGCCCGGCCCGGCCCMTGGGGACCAGCGCGGCCCGGCCCGGCTCAGCACAGCCCGGCATGGCCGCTACAGACCCGTGCGGCTGGGGCAGCAGAGGGCTGTTTCCGTGCAGGACACTGCGGGCCACTGCAGCCCAGTATGGCCCGGTGCAGCTGAGTACAGCCCAGGGCAGCCCGGTATGGCCAGTACAGACCAATGCGGCTGGGACAGCACAGGACAGACCAGTAGAGCACAGTACAGCCCAGCAGGGCCAGCAGGGCCCCGTACGGCTCAGCCCAGCCCCAGGCAGTCCAGTACAGCCCCATATGGCCCACAGAGCCCCGTACAGCACAGCCCCAGGCAGTCCAGTACAGCCCCATACAGCCCACAGAGCCCCGTACGGCTCAGCCCATCCCCGAGCAGCCCATATAGCCCCCGCGCAGCACCGCAGTGGGGCCGCCGGAGGGGCCGTGCCCTGGCGCATGGGCTGGCGCGCGCTCCCGGCGGAGCCTCGGGAATCACGCTGCTAATTTGGGATTCGTGGCCTCCGGCCGCTTTCCCAGCGCGCTGCGAAGCTCCGCGTCACGCTGGCCGCGGCCGGCGCCCTTTCCCAGGCCCCCGAGGGCCGTGGGGACCCCAGYGCCGCGGAGCCGCGCCTGGGTTGGGTTTTTTTTTCTCCTTCTCCTTCTTTTTCATAACTTCTGAACGCGGAGAATGAGGCGCTGAATTCCTCGGAGCCTCATCCACGCCCTCGCGGCCCCTGGGTCCTGGCTGCTGCTCCGGACAATCCTCAGCACTCCTGCTTAGCCAGGCTTAAGGGCTTGCTTCTTTCCCCCCAGATATGGTCTCCAGCAGCTGCTGTCCGCATCCCGCGCAGCTGCCCAAGGCCTGGGAGCGTCTGCGTGGTCCGTGACGCACCGCTCGCCTAGTCCCCGTCTGCTCTGCAGCCTCCAGGCCGTCAGCCGGGGCCAATTTCCTCTCCGTCCGTGACCCCTCGATGAGCGCTGCTCAAAGGCACCGCTGTCCCCACGCACATTCCTGCGCCGGGCCCCGGCAGACGCCGCGGCGCTGGGGTGCGTGTGGGGCAGCCGTCGCCCACGGGGGGAATCCAAGCCAGCTCCTGAGCAGGGCCCGCGCTTGGAACGTGACAGGCGGGTTGGGAAGCGTTTAACACAAACACCCCGGCTCGCGCAGCCGCCGCCTCGCCCGKCCCGCTTCCCACGGGTGTCTCCTTCCACCCGCCGCGCTCCCCCGCGCCCAGCTGCCCTCCTTGGCGCTGGCKCTGCGTTTGCCAGGGATTTCATTACGCAGCGGGATAATCTCCGTCACCGCTGGGACGCTGCCCTCGCGGCGGGACAGGGGTTCGCAGGGCCGGGCCGGCACATCCCGCCCGCGCACGGAGGCGCGGGGACCTCTTATCGCCGCCTGGATAAGCAGGCAGATAAGCAGCAAGCGTCAGGGGACGGGTGCACGCCTTCTGGCGGCTCTCCCCACGAGATAGCCGCATGAGACAGGGTTCCTTGAACTTAAAAATTAGCTTTAAATAAAAAAAAGGAGATAAAATAAATGGCGGTGAGCTGGGTACCACCCTGCTGTGATCCCGCTTCCCGGGAGGGAGCATCCGCCACCCGGCTCCTTCCCGCGGGTGCTGCCCAGAGCATCCCGCCACCCTCCTCATGCCGCCACGCTCCTGCCCCGCTCCTGCCCCCTCGCCCTTTGCCCCGCGCTCCGGGGCCTCCCCGCCCCTCTCGCCCCGCGGCTGCCACGGGAACGGGCGGCTTTGTTTGTTTGCTCTGTCGCGCCGACCAAGTGTTTATAGCAACCAGCCGCCGGCAAGCCGCAAGCGTCGCTCGCATCCGCCCAGCTTCCGAGYGGAGGCAGAGGAAGGGCAGAGCCTTCCTCCCCGCTTAGCAAAACAGGGAGCCGCAGCAGCGGTACCCGCCCCGCAGGCACCACCCCGAGACCCCAGCCCGGCGGCGATCACCGGGGCGAGCTGGGCTTGGCCCCGGGATCCGTGTCCTCGTGCACGGGGGTCCCGCGGCGCCCAGTGCTCTGCGCCATGGGGTGTCCTGCTGAGAGCCCGGCCGAGCAGCGGAGCACGGAGGGGAGGCCCTGGCCCCAGCGGCGCTCCCGTCCCAGCGCCACGCAGCTGTTCCGCCCTCCTTTCCAGGGAATCCTCTCCAAGTCAACTCAGCGGGCGTTCCCAAGGAGCGAGGCCCTGTCCGCATGTGAGCCGGGGCGGAACTGCCCRAGCTCCAGCGCGATGCGGGAGCCTCCCTGCCGTAGGAGCTCCGGGGCACAGGGCTCTGAGCAGAGGCGTCTGAGGGAGCTCGTTCAGGGCGCAGAGGGGACCGACCCCAGTGGCGGGTGCCCGGGGGTGTCTCCGCTCCCAGCACCTGGAGGCAGCGGCAGCTCGGGCGCGTTTCCTGCGGCTGTGCGTGCCGTGCCCAGCCCGGTGCCCTCRTTCGGTAGCGCCGGGTCACAGGGGAGCCCTGCAGAGGCCCTCGTGACCGGGGAGGAGCAGGGGACGCATGGGAGCGCGGCGCCCCCAAGCAGGATGCGGTGGCAGGGCGTGCAGTGGGGGCACTCGCAGCTTCCTTGCCCCACTGACGAGGGCTCTGGGCATGCTCTGGCTGAGGCCCCAGGTGCTGCCACYACCCCCAAAAGTGCTTTCGGCTGCAGCTGGGCTGCCCCAGCCAGCGGCTGGCTTGGTCAGAACGTTACCTGGCTCCCTGTGGGTCCCTGCTGCTCTTGGCTCTGTCTGGCCATTATCTGCTCCTGGGAAGCTGCTCTGAACAGTTCTGGGTTGGAGCCTTCTTTGGGAAGCCCAGGAGCCCCAATGCACAGAGCCCTTTCCCAGCTGAACGTGCTCCCCCGAGCCCGGAGGACGGGAGGCTCGTACTCGCTGTCACTCCTATCACCAAGGGCAGCCTCTCCCCCGGCACGCTCGAGGCCCCGGGTCCGCCTCGCGCCGTCACCCAGCCCCGCACACAGGCTGGCCGTGCTCATGGGGCACCCCCGGTGTCCGCRTGCCCCGGGGCGGCGCTGCCGCAGGGCCCATGCAGCAGGGACAGCAACAGCCCCGCCTGGCCTGTGCGTGGCCTGTGGGCGGCACGGAGACGCCTCGGGCGTCTCGAACGTGCCAGGCTCGAGCGCGCTTGGCGGGCATGGAGGCCGCTGCCGCCGGGCGCGTGGGCAGCTGCAAGATGTTTGTCAGACCAGGCTGCCCACGGTGCCAAAGACGTTGGCGCGACCGGGTGCCGCCAAGCCCGAGGCCCCGCCACGCTGCAGCCCATTGTGTGCAGCACAGAGCGGTTCCTAGAGCAGCGCACGAGTAAACTCCAGATACGGCACCCGGGGCGGGTTGTGAAACACACTGGGAGACGTAAAGGGTGCTGGTGAGCTGGGTGCTGCCCCGCTGCAGACCCGCCTCCCGAGACAGAGCACCCACCGCCCGCCTCCCTCCTGCAGTCCTGCCCGGAGCCCCAGAACGCCGCAGCAAGGAGCGGAGCTGGCACGCGGGGAAGCGTCGCTGAGTTTATTGCAGCTCAGGGATACAAGCGCAGGTCCCGCCGCGGGAGCCRGTGGTGAGAAGCAGGGCTGGGCTGCGGCCGCACGAGCGTAGGCTCCTCTCCTCAACGCTGGGGTGATGCCGGCCAAATTCCCTACCCAACAAYGTGCCCGGCTCTGCCGCGGCGCTCGGGATGGAGGAGCGGTGCCCCTCTCGCGCCAGCTCCATCCCTAGGCGATTTAGTGCTTTCAAGGTGCTAGTCTGCTACAGGGTGAATTAACAGGCCTGCCCACTGCGCTGGGTCCTCAGCATCCTCGGGCGGCGCCAGGAGTGCCAGCCGTTGCACCTGCAGAGGGACCAAGAGAGGTGAAGCGAGGCCGGGACGAGTGGGGCATGAGCAGGGATGCCCCGAGGACGCCTCGGTGCTCCACAGGGGCTGTTGCAGCCAGCCAGCCTCAAAGCCAAAGCCTTTGGCAGGGCCGGAGGGGGTCTCTGGAGGGAGGCACCCACCTGGAGCTTACTTGAACGTGTGGCTCTCGGCTCCCCCGCGGCCGAACCCTGCGAGAGAGGCAGAGCGGGATCAGCTGCGCGCCAACGTCCCCGTCCCCGCGGGCGCCCGCGCCGCCGCCTCACCTTTGGGCCCAAACAGGGCGGCGTAGCAGGGGTGGTTGCAGTAGGGCTTGCCGTCATGCTGCGGGCACAGAGAGCGCGTGAGCACCGYGTGAGCACCGCGCCAGCCCCGCACCCGGGGCGAGCGCCGCCGCGGCCACAGCCTCACCTCCGCGTGGCCGCCCGACGTCAGCGTCTTGTTGCATTTCTCGCAGCGCAGGCAGGGCCGGTGCCAGTCCTTGCCCAGCGAGGTCACCTTCTCGGCTGCCGCAGGGGGAAGGCAGTTAGCCCCGGGGCTCGCCCCCGGCGCCTCCTYCTCCCCATTCCGGGCACGTCCTCCCTCCGGAGCACCCTGAGGCGGGCTCAGGGGACCTGCCCGGCACCCTGTCACCACGCACGGGAACCACGCACGAGCCGCTCACCCGCCACGTCGGAACCCTCCTCTGCTTCCGCCCCGCTGAAGGAGATTTCCTCAGGSGCCCTGGAGCAGCAGGGAGTCCATCCCAGACTCTGGGTACCTGCTCCATCCCGCACGGCCACAGCCGGAGAGCCCGGGGCGCGCAGGGAGCCGTGTAGGGCAAGACACGGGCGGGCAGGGCAGCGCGGGGGCACCCGCGGGCAGGGCTGGCGCGGGCCACGGAAGCAGAAGCCGGTGGCTGCGCCGGGCTCGTGGCTCCGGCGGCTCCAGGAAATCACGAGGCGGGAGCGCGCGGGCGGCCCCCGGGAACTCCCAGCCCCGCTGCGGCAGGGGCAGTTGGGCAGCTCGGCCCAGCGCGCGTTGCAGGYGGGAGCAGCGACTCTGCACCCAGAACAGCATCACGGCGAGAGGGCGGCCCCCCAGCACCCAGCAGGGCAGAAGCACAGAGACTTCGCGGGACAGCGTGGGTCGGCCAACAAAAACAACACAGCCGTGGCACTCGATCACACAGGACAACACACAAGCGACCCCAAAGCCTGGAGCCCCCAGGGGCAGCGCCCAGCTTCGGGACAGCCCTMGCCCACCCCGATGTCCCCAGAGACGCGTCCCTGCAGTTCTGCTGCAGAGTGCCTGAGTACGGGTTGCCCCGCGGCGGGGTGCTCGAATACAGGGTGCCCGGGTGCGGGGTGCCCGGGTGCAGGGTGCCCAGGCACAGAGTGGCCGGGTGTAGGGTGCCCAGGCGCGGGGTGCCCAGGTGCAGAGTGCCCGAGTGCGGGGTGCCTGGGCGCGGGAGCCTCCCGGGCCGCGGGCGCGGGCTCCCTTACCGAAGTAGACCTCCTTCTCGCAGCGCGGGCACTTGGGCATCGTGTCGGCTCCCGGCTCGGCGCCTCTGCGGGGCTCCGCGCCCGGCCCGCCGGGGTCACTGCGCGCCCG
>PTEX01000083.1:2634264-2721281 GCA_003342815.1 Eudromia elegans
CCCTGCCCCGGCACTGCCTTGCGCGCCGCGCTCCGCACCCCGCACCCTGCCCCTGCACCCTGCACCCCACAGCCCGCACCCTGCCCCTGCGCTGCCCCGCACCCTGCACCCTACATCCCACATCCTGCACCTCCACTGTCCTGCACCTCGCACCCTGCAGCTTGCCCCTCCACTGCTCTGTGCACCACATCCTGCACTCTGCATTTTGCACCCTGCACCTCCATAGCCCCTGCACCCTGCATCTTCACTGCTCACACTCCTGCACCCCTGCACTCTGCACCCCTGCAGCTTCATACCTCCTGCACCCCGCATCCAGCAACCCTGGCATCCTGCACCCCATATCTGCAAACCACATCCTGCAGCCCTGCATCCTGCACTTCCGCATCCTGCAACCCACATCCTGCAGCTGCACACCTGCACCGCTGTGTTGCAGTCCTGCATCCTGCACCCCTGCATGCTGCACCCCTGCACCTCTACTCCTCCTGCATCCCTGCATGCTGCACCTCTGCACCCCCACGTACCCCTTGTCCCTCTGCACCCCTTCAGTTCTGCAYGCCTGCCCCTCCTTCGCCCGGTGCCCCCTGCACCCACGGCACTGCTGTTGTTGTTGCCCTCTCCCTCACAGCCTTGGTAGCCGCCCACCCACCGCATGCCTTGCACCCTGCACCCAGGGCGCTCCACAGCCTCGCACCCGCACCCTCCACCCTGCACAGGCGCTGCTGGACCAGTGACAGGCACCTATGGGTTAACTGACAGCGTTGGGGCGCAGGGGAGACACCAGAGGTGGGGAATGGCGGTGCCAGGGACGTYGGGGCACACGGTGGGGCAGCAGAGGCCGCAGGGGCCCGCAGGGCACAGCCGGGCGCCCTGCTCAGCGCGTGCCGGGTCCTGCTCGCTGCTGTTTGTTTGTTTGCAGCAATGCCTTGCTCCTCCTTTTGGACCTGGCCCCGGGGCCAGGGCGGAGGACAGCGGCTGTTCCGCTGCGTCTGGCTGCAGAGGAAGTGAAAGCCGGTCCAAAGGTCTGTTTGGGATGAGCTCACGCTCCCYGGGGCGCGTTGCTGGGCCGGGCAGCTCGCGTGGGGCCGCCCGGCAGTGGGATGTCTCCCACGGCACCGCGCTCGGCCAGGCAGGGACACGAGCTCTTCCTGGGCAAAGGAGGCAGGGGCAGCGCAAGGAAGACGGTGCAAAAAAAAAGGCGTCTCTGCAGCAGGCAGGGTGCTTCCCGAAGCTCCCGGCTTCCCTCCTCGTGGAAAACAGGACTAAAAAGGAAAGCAGGAGCGTCACAGGCYGCTGCGCTGAGCCTTGGGGAGCTGMCGAGGGGCTGGCAGGARGCGGCGGGGGGTTTCCGAGCATGCTCCCCTCCTGGAGGCAGCGCRCGGAGCCGCCTCGCCGAGCGCTCCTGCCGGGCGCCGGGGCTGCCCGCGGGACGCGCCGCTCTGCTGAGCCTGGGCCGAACCGCAGGGCGGCTCCGCGCGCCCGCGAGGCTGCCAGACCGCAGGGAGGGCCAGCGGGGCGCGAAGCCGCCCCGTGTTCGGCAGCCGGCGCCGCATGCGGCTCTGCAGGGAGCAGGCGGCACGTTTCACCCCGCGCCGGCACCCCCTTCCCATGCGCCCCGGGGCAGGAGCAGGGACATGGGGACGTGCCAGGCCCTGATCGCACCAGGCCGGCCCTGTTGCTGGTACCGCCACCACCTTCCCCGGTTAACGATTCACCCGGTGCGGCCGAGGGTGCCGGCCCCGCCGCTCAGTGCTGGCACACAGGGTGCATTGGCGGGTGCCCAGCCCTCCTCCTGCCCCGTCCCTGCCTACTCTCCAGCTCCCTCTSCAGGACTCAGCCCAGGAGTGGGACTGCCCCTGCGGCTGGGCCAAGGCCAGCCAGGACACAGGGAGCCTCCGCCGTGGGGAGAGCCTCCACTATGGGGAACCCCTCTGCTGTGGGGAGAGCCGCCGCCATGGGGAGCCCCTCCACTGGGCCCAGGCCAGCAAGCTGTATTTACTGGGCTGCTTTGAACAACCCGCTCCAGTCCCGCCTTCCAGCGCCTYGTCCCTCTGGCCCCTGCTCCCCGCGTTCCCAGCGGACGTTCTAAACCCGCCCTCAGTCTCTGCCCAGCTGCTGCCCCAGCCCCGCTCCAAGTGCGGCTGCCCCCTCACTCCCCCTGCCATGC
This sequence comes from Eudromia elegans, assembly GCA_003342815.1. Classification (NCBI taxonomy): domain Eukaryota; kingdom Metazoa; phylum Chordata; class Aves; order Tinamiformes; family Tinamidae; genus Eudromia; species Eudromia elegans. The sequence goes on from PTEX01000083.1 coordinate 2,636,429, forward strand.
CCGTGTCCCCGGGGGAGCCCACGCACCCCTCATCTCCACCCCCTCTCTCCTGCTCCGTGCTCCCAGCCCATGGCTCCCTCCCAGGCCCTGAGCACCAGACGCGCGCCCACGTCCATGCACGGGGCTGCTAAGGGACCAGCGAGCGCCATGGGGCACAAGCAGGCGCCCCGTGACCTCCACGAGCTCCGTGAGCTCCACAATGCCACCAAACGACAACCCTGCTCCGGGGCCGCGCTGCACCGGGCGCCTCGTGTCTCCCAGGTAAAGCTGCTCCGTCTCAGTGGGGATGAGTGCGCAGGGCCCCACGTCCCGCATGCAGGAGCGCCAGGCTTGGCCAYAGCTGCCCTGTTCCCCTGTATTTTCCCCTCGGGGCCCTAGGGAACGTATGTGTGGAGGCTCCAGCTCCCTCCGGCTCCTCCAGCCCACCCGCATCACCAATGAAAACAAGGGACCAGGCGAGGGCCCGGAGGGCAGGCTGCTTTCCCAGCCCTTTTGGAGGGGAGGGGCCTTGACCGCTCCCAGAGGGCTCCCAAAATACACCCAGGAATGCTGGAGGAGCTGGAGCACTTGGCTGGCTGCACCCCGCCGCCCCGTGCCCCCCTCCTCGGGCAGCGGGGGCGGCCCGTGAGGCCCCTGACTTAGCAACGGCCATGGCAGGCGGCCTGGGCGCGGGCACAGCGTGGCCCCAGGGGCGCCATCCCAGTGAGGTTCCCTCCCTGCAGCCTCGCACGGCCGGGAAGGGTACAAGGGTGGCCGGGAGGGCCCCTGGCCTCCTCCCGAGGAGGCTCAGTGAGGCCCCTCGTGCCGCTCGCGTCCCAGAGCCCACACCAGGCACCTCTCCAAACCTTTATTGTAGCAAATCCCGAGAGAGCCGGCGGGACGGGGGGGAAGCAGCGGGGGGGCAGCCCACTGGCCCCCGCCGGCCTCAGCGGAAAGGGGGTGGTGGCAGTGGGGGGGCATCTGCTTATAAATAAGTGACGACCAAAACAAGCCMCGTGGGGCGAGGGGCCCACGCGGGCGGCAGCGTGCGGGGGGCGGCCTCGGCCGGTGCCCGTGAAGCTTGCACTGGAGAGCGGGCGGTGCCGCGGCAGCGCCTCTAGGGCTGGTTCTTGGCCTCGGGGTCTTTGTCGTAGATGTAGCTGCCCACAGCGCCGGTGTTGACGCCTGCGAGGGGAGACACGCGGCGAGGAGGGGCTCGCAGGCGCCCGCAGGCGCCCGCGCCCCCAGCCTGGTGCCCCCGGCACAGCGCACGTCCTGCACTCACCCTTGGGCCCGAAGAGGATCCCATAGCAGGGCTTGTGGCAGTAGGGCTGCCCGTCATGCTGCGCGAGAGGAACRTGTTACCCGTGCTGCCCTCCTGCGCACAACCCGCGGGCCCCCCAGCCCCTGCAGCATCCCGCGGTGTGTGCACGGGTGCCGGGGCTGTGGCAGCGCCGGGCCGCGTCATCCGGGCCCATCCTGCCCCCTCGCGGCAGCTCGTGCACCGCRGGCTGCACCGCGCGGCGCGCTCACCTCCGCGTGGCCCCCCGGGGTGAGGGTCTTGCTGCAGCGCTCGCAGCGCAGGCAGGGCCGGTGCCAGTCCTTGCCCAGCGAGGTCACCTTCTCGGCTGCGCAGRCACGGAGTGGCGGCGGTGGCGGCAGTGTGAGGCCGCCCCGCGCCCCGGACGCCCCACGCGGCCCCCACGCGCTTACCGAAGTAGACCCTCTTGCCGCAGCGCGGGCACATGTTGGGCTCCCCGGTGAAGGTGGTGACACTGGAGGCTGCAAGGGCAGTGGGTGAGCGCGGGAAGGAGCCCCGGCGGCAGCGCAGCCCCAGCGGCAGCGCAGCCCGGCCCCGCTCACCTTTGCTGGGCCCCTTGGGCGGCGCGGCGTTGGCCTTCCTCTCCTCGGCCCTCACGGCGTGCTCGATGGGGCCCGGCGCCACCTGCCCCTCGATCTGCGGCTGCTCATAGATGTAGGAGCCGGCGCCGCCGATGTTCACCCCTGCGGCGGGCGCAGTGCTGTCCTCGGGCCCACACGCCCGCCCCGTCCCACGTCCTGCGTGCCTGTCGCGCCCGCCCCGCACGCCTGCCTACCTTTGGGCCCGAAGAGCGTGGCGTAGCAGGGCTTGTGGCAGAAGGGCTTCCCGTCATGCTGTGGATGGCAGAGGCCACATGAGCCGCCCCACAGCCCCCAGCTGGTGGCGAGGAGGAGGCCGAGCGCCAGTGGCCGGCGTCCCYGGGGCCTCCTCCGCCCGCGCTTACCTCGGCGTGCCCGCCCGGCGTCAGCGTCTTGTTGCAGCGCTCGCACTTGAGGCAGAACTTGTGCCAGTCCTTGCCCAGCGAGGACACCTTCTCGGCTGCGGGGACACGGCGGGCTCGGTGAGCGGCCACGCAGCCCACACGGGGCACGCGGGACGTGGCGCCGGCTCCGCAGCATCGCCGCCGTGCCGGGAGGGCGCCCGCCCAGCGCCGCTCCGCTACGGTAGCGCTTTCCCGCCTGCTCCCGCGGCTATTTTTACCCGCCGCTACCCCAAGCGACCTCGCTCGCTTCAAATATTTTGTGTTGCCATGCCCACCCCCACCGCACCCATTGAGTCACTTCTCAGCCTCCTATTCACATCCATCCCTCCCTCCCCCCGCGCTGCCTCCGGCTGCTCCACGCTGAGCGGGACACGGAGCAGAGCGCGGAGAGGCCTGGGGAGGCCGGCAAGGAAGCACCAGCGCCGCCCCCCGGCCGTGGCTGCCACCAGGCGTCCCCTGCTCTGCTCCGTGTGTGTCCTCGCTGCTGGGGAGTGCCAGGGATGGGGCCTGGGGAGCACCRGGGATGCGGCCCGGGGAGCAGGGGCGGCTCTGCCGGCACCAGGGAGCTGAATGGGCAGCTGGAGGGAGGCAAATCCCTGGAGCYGGGTTATCCGTCCCTGGAGCCGCAGCCCTGCAAGGTGCTGACCCTCCTGCACCAACCCCGGTGTCACCATCCCTGCACGGAGGCTCAGCCCGGCCTGCGCTCGTGCTGAGTCCCTTTCCCCCTACTCCCCGCCTGCAGGGACATCTGGAACACAGCGGCGCTCCGTTAAAACCCCCATAAAACAAAATCGCAAGGGCCAAATAAAACGTTTTACAGGCAAATAAAACGCGGCACGACTGAAGCGCAGCCCCGGCACGAGGCGCACGGGGAGCCGCCGCGCCGGCTGCAGCTCCCGGCCCMGGTGCCTCCGGCGCAGGGGAAATGGAGCATGAAGGATGCAGGCCGGGGCAGGCGCAGCCCCTGGCACGTGCCACTCTCGGCCAGGAGGCGCCTCCTGCTGCGCCCCGTGGGAACAGGGACAGCCCCGCTSTGCTCCATGGCTCCATTGTGTGCCAGGGCAGGGGAAAGAGTGCAGAGCCACCCTGGCCCGCGGCCCCCGCATCCCACTGGCGTTTGTGCTGCGCTATAAACCAGCACCGCGAGAAGCGCCCATGGCCACGATCCCTGCTGCCCACGGCAGCCCCAGGCAAGCAGCCCGCGGCCCGGCCCCGCGGGGTGTGGAGAGCAGCACCGCTGGGGGACGCGGTCCCGGCTTCCTGCACAGATCCGGCCCTAATCCGATTTTCCGGCTGGCTTCCTGAGGGTGGGAGGAGCGGCGGGCTTGCCAAGGCGTGCGCCTGTGCGGGCTGCGGCCGAAGCGGCCATGCCCCCGCGTCAGGAGCCTCCCGCCATGGGGACACGGCCGGAGCAGCGACGCCCCTGTGCCGTGGGAGCCTCCCGCCATGGGGACACAATCAGAGCACCGCGATACTCCCATGTCACGGGAGCCTCCCGCCATGGCGACATGACCGGGGTGCCGCGATGCCCCTGCACCAGGAGCCTCCCGCCATGGGGACTTGGCCCGAGTGTCACGATGCCCCTGCATTGCAGGACCCTCCCACTATGGGGATGCAACCAGAGCACTGSGATGTCTCCGCGCCACGGGAGCCTCCTGCAATGGGGACGCAGCCAGGGCGTTGCGCTCGCCGCAGCGGCTCCTCCTCGGCGTCAGGGCGGCCCAGCCGCTCATCACTCGCCCTGCCCAACTCCCGCCTGGCACCAGGAAAGCGGCCCCATGCGCACGCCCTGGGCCCCGTAGCTGAGCACAAGGTCGACACGCTTCCCATTAGCTCCYGCTCGGGCGTTCCTCCTCCCAACGCCCTTTCCTTCCCTTGTGCCGCCCCATCGCCTCGTCCCTCCGCATCTGCATGCGCTCAGCGGGTCATGGAGCAGGACAGGAGCAGCGCCGTGCGGCTGCAGAGCCTGCAGAGATTCAGCCCCCTCGCCCTACAGCCCTGCTGGGCACCAGCGCCCGACAAGGCAGGGGACATGGACACGCTCCTCCCAGCCCCACATCCCCCATGGGGATTTACAATTGCCCGCAGCACTTTCCCAAGGGAAAATCTCGTGCTAACCCTCCCGTCTGCCATCTCCCCGCGGCAGAGCCCTGGGCTGCGTTGGGAGCAGTAAACTGGCACATCCTTAGTTACCGCGGAGCGCGCGCCCTGGGAGCGGCCGCGGCTGCATAAGGAGCCCGCGCAGCATCCGCGGGAGCCGACGCCGGCACGTGGCGGCCTCCGTCGGGAAAGGGACGTGAGCATCGCTGTGGGGAGGGCGATCCAAGGGCTGCTCAGCCCTCAGCGCTCCGGGAGCTTCCCACTGGGAGGGATAACCCCAAACTGCCGCCACCTGCGAGCGCGGGAAGGGAGACGGGCCCGAGAGCGCCGGCCGGGAGCCGGTCCCGCGGTTAAACATTCACTGGGGAGCTGGGCAGAGGAGGGAAGCAGGTCCCGGGGGCGCCGACGCCGCTGGAAACAATGTCGCAGAGCTCCCTGTGCTCCGAGGGGAAAAACAACAGAATAGCCAAAACCTATTTTTATATTTTCCTGTGCTTTTTAAGGAGGGAAAAAAAATCCCATTCTGTAGCTCAGGAAACGCCCACACCCTCCTGCCCGCGCAGGGAGGAGGCAGCAGCTGGATTTTTCCAGGGAGCAAGAAGCAACAGGCCACCTGGAAAGCCCTTTTCCGTCGGCACTGATTCCGCTGGCGCGGATGGGCGGCAGGAGCAGCCGCGCAGCGCTGCCCGCCCCACGATCCCGGCCACAATCCCGGGCATTCACGGAGCTGCCACCAGCGCTCGCTCTGCACTCCTCAACAAGCGCCGCTTTATGGCTCGCTCGCGGGCCCGGCGGTGCCGGCGCGGGGGGAAGGCCGCACGACGCGGCGGCCCCGGGCAGCGCCGCCCCCCGCCCACGGGGCCGCCGGGCTCCGTTTTCACGCGCCGAGCGGCCCGGCTCGCRTTCGTCCCCGCGGAGGCCGCCAGCGCCGGCGCGTTTCCCCTGGGGCCGTGCCGAGCGCCTCTGACCCCAGCCCGCTGCCCGGCCGGACACGCGGCTTTCTGCTTAAAAAGGCAAAGATTCACGCGAGGAGGCACATCCCAGCAGCCGGGCGTTCCCACCCCCACGCAAATCGGTTTGTTTAGAGGAGGAAGACAGCAAATTCCTATTTCCCTGTGTTTACTTGGAGATGGCCGGAGAGGAATGAAGGCTCCCGGCGTCTCGAGCGCCCAGGCGCAGCGGGGCCCACTGACAGCTCTGTGCCTGGTGGGGTGGCCCGGGCAGTGGCCCCTCGGGGCGGGCGCTCAGCAGGGCCAGCGCAGCCGCTCTGGCACTGGTCCCTACCAAACCTCCCTGTGGAGCACACTGAGCCCGGGCCCTCGTGCACAGGCCGGGCTGCCACCGCCCTGCCAGGCCTCCTGTGCGCCCAGGGGCTCCCCGGCATTGGCACCGTCCGAGAGGAGACGCCCCAGAGCCCCCGAGTGGCTGCAGCGGCACCCCACGGGCAGCCGGGCACGCTGGGACGTGCGTCCCGCCTCGCGCTGCCATCCGGAGGCTCTGCAGAGCCCCGCGGCTCGGCTCGTGYGCCTGGGAACACCCTGCCGGGGCAGGCGAGGGGCTGGCACGGAACGGGCACGCAGCGGCTGTGGGGGACCGGGCTTGCCCGCACCCAGAGCTCCCCAGAGGCGCCCAGGCAGCGTGTCCCAGCCCGGGCACCCACAGCACCTTCGAGGGCCCACGCTGCCCTACGCCTGGAGCGGGCGCAGACAAGAGCCCCCCGTGCCCCACGCGGGACGCCCTGTGCCAGCCCTGTGTGCAGGACGGGCTGCGGGCGGGCGCCCCTCGGCTCCCTGCTTCACCCTGCGCGGGGAGGGAGCACGCCCGGCCCCCCTGCCACCTGCGCCCCGGTGTCACCTGCCCGGGGCGCGGGAAGCCGCGGCGGGACACAAGGGGTGCCCTAGGGGGGTGCAGGGGATGCCCACGCGGCGGGGGAGTCGCGAGCGGGCGGAGGGCGCAGGGGTGGCGGCGCGGGGCGCGCAGCGGGGACGCGCCCGGCTCCGCGGGAAGGAGGGAGGGGGACCCGCGGACGCGCTCCGACTCCGCGGGAGGGRAGGAGGAAAGGAGGAATGGGGACCCGCGGACGCGCTCCGGCTCCGGGCGGCGGCCGCGGCGCGGGAGGAGGCACCGGGGCTGCGGCCGTGGAGGGGCGCGGGGCAGCGGCGCGGGGCGGGGGCGCTCACCGAAGTACACGGTCTTGTCGCACTTGGGGCACTTGGATGCCATGGCGGCGGAGCCGGGAGCGGGCGGCGGAGCCGGGAGCGGAGCGGGGAGCAGAGCGGGGCCGTGCGGGGCGCGCAGCCCAAGCAGAGCCCGCGCCGCCCGCCCCGCCCCTTGGCCGCGCTCCGCGGGGCGGGGCCGCGCGCAGGGTTCGCGGGCCCGGCCCGGTTCGGCCCGGCGCGGCTCGGCGCAGGTGCGCGGCCCGTGGGGGCCCGCGGCGCCGGAGCGGCCCCCGCGCCAGCCCCGCGCTCCCCGGGGGGCTCCGCGCCCGCCGCGGGGCGCAGGGCACGAAGCGGCTCCCTGCGCCCCGGGGACCGGCCCCAGGAGGGTGACGGCGGAGCCCGGGGCTCCGGGCGGCCCTGGTGCACTGCGGGAGGCCCTGGTGCAGCTCCGGGCAGCCCTGGTGCAGCTGCCTCCGCGGAGGCTGCGGGGTGTGTGGGAGCCGTGGCCGTGGCCGGGCTCGCCCCGCGGCTGCTCCACCAGCACAGGGTGCAGCAGGAGCACGGATCCGTCCATGCCAGGAGCAGGGCCGGGGAGCGCGGCCGAGGGCCACACACGCGCGGGATTCTTAGCCGCGTTTTTTCCGCATGGGATAACTGAGAAACGCAGGTTCGGTGCCGGGGACGACAGGGTGATATGGGAGACCCGGGTGCGGGGCCAGGGCTGTGCGGGCACAACGGCCCCGAGGGCGGCTGTGCAGCAAGGGCCTCCATGCGGCGAGGGCCTCCGTGCGGCCCTGGCCGCGGTGCCGCCGCACCGGCGCCTCGCCGCCTTCCCGGCGCAGCAGCCTCGTTGCCGTGGCAACGCGTGTGTCACCGGTGCCTCGCGCCGTTGCCACGGGATGCGCGGGGAGCCCTGAAAGGCTCCAAGGCCGCGGGGCGCCGCGACAGCCGGGCGGGCCGACCTGGCACGTGGGCCAAGCGGCAGCGCCAGCCACGCGGCCCCGTCCATCCCGCGGCCCCGATGCCGGCGCTTCCCGGGTAAACAGGAACTCTGCCGCCGGAGCCGCTGCATTATTCACGGCGGCCGCCCCCGTTACACAATCCCTGCCTTCCGCCGCAGCGGGACGGGGCTCCCGCGGGGCAGGCGCCGCCGGCGCTCGGCCGCGCAGCTGCCGCGGTGACAAAGCGCGGCCTTGTGGCCCTGGGGGCAGGTGGCCGCGGTGGCGCCGCACGGCCGGGCGCGGGGGGAAGCCCGGCGGGATTAGGGCAAATCCCCGGCGAGGTGTGAATCCGGGCCYGCGCACCGCTAAGCCCCGCGCGGATCCGCTGCCCTGGGGCAAAGGGGCTTTAGCTCCCAGCGCCCTAATCCGCCCGGCTCAGGCGCTGCCCGCGCGGGAACCGCAGCCCTTCCCGGCGCCGGTTTCCCTGGCAACAGCCACGGATGCCGCTCTCCCGCATCCCGAGGGAGCGATGCCGCAGGGCGCGGAGCCGCCGGCCTCTCGGCCTCCGCTCCCCCGGCTGCACCAGCATCACCGGATGGGCCTTGTGCCCCCCTCCAGCTCGCACTTGGGACACGTTCAGCCTCGTTACTAGGCGAGATGGGGCAAAAATGGCCAATAGTTGTTAAAAAGGCGGAGGGGAGGAAGGGGAGCGCGGCGCCCGGTGCGCGCTGGGGTCGCCCTCGGGACAGGCGGAGCGGCGGGTGCTGCGTTGTGTCAGGCGGCACATGCCGCACTCAGGGCTATCAGGGCACCGAAAATCCCCCGCCGGCTTCTGGCCTTTAAAGGCAGCGTCGGCCGGGCCTTATCGGGGGTGGCAGATAGGAGCCGTGGCGCGCGCGGGCCCCAGCGCGGCTGCGGGGCAGGCGCCAGCAGCTCTGCCACCGGCCACGGCAGCGCCAAGGCCCCGCGCTGCTCCAGAGAGGAATAAAACAGGATCCCTCCCGAAGCACAAAATCCCCCTTGGGGGACACCAAGCGGGTGGGAAGGGCCAGAGACATGTGCGGGCACTTCCCTGGCTGCTGGGAAGAGGCAGACGGTGCCATGAGGAGCTGGGCGCCCGCGTGAGCCCGAGCTGCAGCGGCAGGGCCTGGCTGCAGAGGCGCCGCATTCACGCTGCGCCAGGAAGGCAGAGAGCGGCGGAGGCCGGGGCAGGATCGAGCCGCGCTTCGCCCTGTCCTCACTTGACTTCCTTCTAGCAGAGGAGGAGGAGGGGGGTGCAGAGGGGCTTCCTCCCCGCGCTGCAGCCGGCACATGCGGCTCCTGCCGCCGGCGTGTGGGGAGCAGGAGGCGGCTCCGCAGGCAGGAGGCGCCGGGATTTATGTGCCACTCGCAGCCACGGCAGCAGCATCCGGAAGCGCGCGGGCCGTGATCCAGGAGCCGGCGCAAGCCCGGCGGCTCGGCCTGCGCGGGGGAGCCTCCCGCCGGGAACGGAGCTGGAGCCTCCCGCCGGGAATGGGGCCGGGGCAGCATGGTGGCAGGATGCGCAGGAGGAAGCAGGGGGGCGGCTGCTCTGTCCTTCCCCCCTCCTTGCTTCCCCGGCCCTGGCTCTAGCTGTGCCTGCAGGGCCCACTCCTTTCTCCCCCTTTTCCGTTTTCCTGACTTTCCACGTCAGGCTTCGCTTCCACCTCCTCGCTGTAGAAAGGAAGGGCGTTTGCTCTTGTCTTCCTTTAGCCCCCTCTCTGAGGCTGCGTGGGCTCCTCAGAGGGAGGAATGCCTTGGAGGAGGAATCCCTCCTCCTAGGGACGAATGCACAGGCAAAGGCCGTGGAGGGAGCAGCCTGACAGTACCAAAGCAAAAGCCAGGAGCGAGCACGTTTGCAGAACAGGCACAGGCTCCAACTCTCCTTTGGAATGGGAACATCAAAACCAGCTCCCAGCGGCGCCGCAGTTAAATCCACCTCCCCGCAGGGGAGTCTGAACCGCAGCGTCGCTGGTGCTAGCACAGGTGGTTAGGGAGAGCGCAGGGTGGCAGGAACGCAGCTCGCACCAAGCTGCCAAGCCAGTAAAGTGCAAAAATACACACAAAAAAATGCAAGGTGGAAGACAGGAGAACAAAACCTTGCCACAAAGCACCCCAGAACGGCTTCCTCACTGCTGAACGTGCAGGGGGCCCTTCCAGCGGCTGGAGCTGCAGGGCTGGCACCCCACCGTGGCCGGCSAGCCACCGTGCGTGGGGACCTCCCCAGGACACGGCCCCTTCCCGTGCCTGCTGCCTCCGCAGGCAGCAACGCTGCCGGGAACGGCTGCCCCCGCTCGCTCTTCAATTATGGATAGAGAAAGAGGAGAAGCGGCGCTGGCCGAACCGGTCGCGATCTGCGGGGCTGCGCAGCGAGCGGCGGCCACGGAGCGAGTGTCACCGCGGTGAGGCAGCGAGCGCGAGGCGACGACGCACTCCAAGGGCGGCGCGTCCCGCGCGGGGCTCGGCGGCTCCTGCACAACACACAAAAAGCGTCGGTTTCACAAAAGCTCACTTTCCAGGTTTATTAAGTAAAGTTAACTGAATCGATCTCATTTGGTGGGGATTCCTTCCTGCGCAGCCCTGCGCCGTGGCAGAGGCGCGCAGAATCACGGTTGGACTTGTGATAACCCAAATACAACTTTGGCTCATCTCACTGCTGACACATATGGAATGACTTGGGGGTTATTACATGCTGTGTCTGCTGGAGGCAGGTACATGTACAGATCAGCACAAGTTGCAAATGATAGTTTACATCCTTTCAAAACAGAGCAGGGCATTGAGCAAATGCGCTGCAATGAGAAGACATATGAAAAAGAAATTATACAGACTTGCAAATACATAGTAAGTTCAAGAGATGCAAAAAACCTCAAACAAGAAATGTCAAGGGAGGAAAAAAACCACTTAATTTCAGACACAACGTGTTCAAATTAAAACCCATCTGTAATTTAAATTCCCTTCAAAATGGGAAACATACAAGAACGCAATTTAAGAGAAACCAGGTTTCGGCCTGGCAGCGATGTGTCCAAAACCACTGTCGCGCAACCAGGTCCAGAGTTCTAAGCAAAACGTCCCTGGGCATTGGGGTACTTGACTCTTGGAGCCAGAGCAACGCAGCTCGTAACGCCTGCGGGGCCCGCGGCTGGGCCGGGCGGGAGGACGGCACGGAGGGCTCCGGTTGTCCGAGCGGAGCCGCGGGCCAAGGGCCGCCCGCCCCGGCCGGCTCGGGGAGGGAGACCCAGTGGGGCAGCCCGGCCTCCCGCTGCGGCCGGCGCTGCTCCTCCCTTCCCAGCTCCCTCCTCGCTCGGGCCGAGCGCAACCGGCCGTGCAAAACCATCCAGAAAACATGCGGGACAGGACCAAAGAAAACTGGCTGAACCTGGGGGCTGACTTTGCAAAGAGCGGTTAGAGGTTGGAAACTTTATCTACAAAAGAAGCAATATAAATGAAATAAAAAATGGCACCGTCCACAAAATGAAAAAAAAAAAAAAGGTACAACAGAGCCTCGTAAAGTCGGCTTTGCAATGAGAGCTCAGTCACAAAATGAAGGGTTCTAGCTCTTCATACATCAGAAGAGGAAACAAAGCTAAAAAGTACTAGCCCACATTCTCTTAATAAGTTAAAACTTACTTTCCCTCCCCTGTCTACAAAAGGGGCAGAAGCAAAGGGGAAAAATAGGCTACCAAAAAAGAACAAAAAAAAGAAAACAAAAGAAAATAAAGGAAAGGAAGAAAGAAGGAAAGAAAGAAAGAGAAGGAGAGAGCGCGCGCAAGAGAGAGAGAGGAGAGCAGTCTGTGGTCAGAGGCTCAGAGCAGGGCCGAGTTCCTTTTAAGGGTTTCAAAGATGCAAAACAGTTCCTCAAAAGTTGCCTTTCTTCAGGAGCTCTAGGTCAGCGCGGTAGCCGCAGGAACTCAAGTACACGCTGGAGGAGAGATTCTTTCAGGCGGATGCACCGTCATTGGCAGCGAGCCGCTCCGCGCGCGTTAATCCTCGATGACGATGGGCTCGTCGTTCATGGGCTGGCGCAGCTGCACCGCCTGCATCGGCCGGAGGATGATGGGCTTGTAAGGGCGTCGCGCGGCTCGCTTGGCTTCGGAAGAGGAAAGTAGCTTGCGGATTTTCCTGCAGAGAGGAGGGGAGAAGAGAGCGAGCGCTTACGAGGCGCAAACAAACCTCCTCCGGGCGCTCGGGTCATGGCGGCGCCCGCGGGGCTGCCTCTCGTGGGGCTGCTGCCGCCATCCCCGCGCTGAGCAGAGCGCGGCTGCCTCCTCCCCAGTGCAGGCCGGGGCAGCAGCAGCAGCAGGGCCAGCAGCACTTAGCCCCCCACAGAGCTGGGGCACAAGGCCGAGCTCCCATGGGGAGCCCCGTGACAGCTGTTACAAAGCGAGCTCCGGTCGCCCTCCCGCTCTGCCCTTCCTCGCGCGCCGCGTGGGCCTGGCCGAGGAATCGGAGGAGTTCGTTAAGAGGTCCCCTATGCCACAGGAAGGAAAACTAGCCTTATTGGAGGCAGGGACAGACTTCTGAGAGGACGGAAAATGAACAGTCCTTTCAGCTTGAATAAAGGGTGAGGACATGCTCAAGGCTTCAAATTTTAGCAAAATAAAGTAGAAAGGGTCAACAGAGGACGATCACTTGCTGCTTTCCATCAGATTTAGAGTGAAAGACTTAAACTCCCCACGGTTTTTAATCCAAACTGGGAATTCATGTCTGTAGGGTGGTGTGGGGCTCGACAGCAGAGGTGAGAAAGGGAAGTCAGAAACAGGTTCTCGGAGCACCTGCTGAATACAGTGGTGTGAACACCACCCTCAGCTTGGGAACTCGGCCAGCGAGGAAGGACCCTGCCCAAGGGCAACTTTTCTCTGCAAAAGACAGCATCTTGGATGGAGTTCTACTTTTCCTCCTAAAATTTACCCTCCTCACCAGGAGTACTGAGAAATTAGCAGTGATTTCAGCTGAAGACTTGGGGTTCTCTCCATGAGTTTTTTTTTGTTGCAAACCAGGACAAACACGCCATGCAGAGGTTAAACACACGAATGGGAGCACTCCTTTGCCTGGTCAGGCCCCCCATTTCTCCAGCCTCTGAAGCTGAAATGGAGCATGGGAAGGGGGAAGATCCTGTGAAACTGGGATTTTCCCGAGACTCGCTTGGCTGAAGTGGAGCTCCTTTAGGCCAGCAGGCTCCCTGCAGCACCCGTGTGCGCTGCATGGAAGCCTCCTGCCACCAGAGCAGGTGTCTCCGCAGTTCTAGATCCGGATCCGGTCACCCCTGGCCTTCCTCTGCCTCACTGTGAAGCCTCAACCCCAACTCTTCTTCCCTTCTGTCTACCATCACCTGAAATCACTCCCACAGAGCTCCCCAGTTTTATGGTACCATCCTCAACAGCACTCCCCAAAACAGGGCAGGCAAAACCCTAGGAAAACCCACATTTCCCGACTGAAAACACCCCTGGAGAAGGACACACAGAGGGTGCCGCCGGAGCGGGCGCCACAAAGGCCGGATTGTTTCAGGACTCCCAAACAAGCCCTGCATTCTTGGTGCTGGAATGCGGCAGATGGTTCGGGAAGAGCTGGAGGTGAAACGCCCGGCATGATCCCCGTGCCGCTGACATGGCCGCGGCGCCCGGGCCGGCCCGCTCTCCAGCGCTCGCCAGGCCGCTACGCAGCATGGCCGGGGCACAAAGGGGCCCTTCTGGTTTTCAAAGCGGAGCAGATCAGGCCTCGATGCCTCTCGCTGCCTATGACCTCCGTGACGTGGCTCTCCCGCCTCGGCCGGCGGGCTGCTCTCATGGCCAGGATCACCCTTGCTGAAAACTCGCCCTGCTCTGCACAGGTCTAAGAGCCGGAGCTGGCAGTGGGGCCCAGGCGTTTCTACCGGGAACCTGCAGCGAGCGCTGATAAATATGTCAACAAGCGTTCTGTGGACTCGGCTATTACGAAATAGGCTTTGAGCATCTAAGGACTGAGCTAAGAGGCTCAGCAGCCCGTGCTGGAAATGGCATGGGAATTTGCCAGAGCTCAGAGTTTGTAACAGGATCCCGGTATCTCTCTCCTGGCACATGAGAGCAGCAGGAACAAAAGAAATGGTTTCCCTTGAACATGATTCCTCTCTCTTCAGTTCCGGGTACAGGGAGAATTCCACTTCTTGCTTTCACAGCATCTCACAGAAAGAAGGGCAGAACGGGAGAAAGTGAAGAGACGTGGAGCAGATCAGGAGCAGAGGGCCGAGGGACACAGCACAGCACTCATCACCTGCGCTGCCAAACGAATGAGGTTACACTCCTAAGGGGCTTAAGAGATCACATTAGCAACCTTAAATCTGACAATCTTCTTATTCGTCCAAGTTACACACGCAGGTCTGGTGCTAAGGGATTGCTTCAGCTCTGAGTGTGGATTTGGAAGGTATTGCTGTTGTCTTTCCTGAAGAACATTTCAGTAGGGCAAACCGGTGCTACAGGCAACAGGACCCAGATCTTACAGACGTCACCTGTGATTTCCATCAGCTTGTTTAGATCTCCCTGGAATTCATCCCAGCATTTCTGGTAGGTCCCTGAAGGAACAAGCAGTTCCTCAGAGGAGCCTCACAGAGACGGAAGGTGTAAGAGGCCCAAGCCCTAGGAGCTCACTGGGGCGTTGCCTTCAGTGACTGCCAGTCACTGCTGTGACTGCAGGGTCCTTCAAGACTATGGAGGAGGTGCCAGGCAGCTGTGACTGGATCAGTTCTTCCATTTGAAGTAAATGCTTTTCCTTGTTCCTTCCCTATGGCCTTCCAGGATCTCAAGCTGTCCCAGCTGACTCGGCTAGACGAGACTATGTTGCTTCTTTAAGAAAGACAGACAGGAAACACAGCAGCACTAGAGGGTCCATAGGAATGGGCCTGCAGGGAAGTGGATTGCATGTTTATTCCCAGTTCTAACTAGGGGTTTTCCTGCACAGCCCTCTCTGTGCACCCACGATGYTCTGTTTATCTGATAGGCCCATGGATCAGCTGTTAGTAACTTGAACACCACCACTCTCAGCCGAGCTGCAGAGGAGCCCTTTGGCACTGGGCCTGCAGAATAATCACCCGACACTTAAAATGCTCTGGACACTAAGAGGCTGAGGATGCCGGGACCAGCGCGTTGGGCCCTGGGACCAGCACTCCGGCTCTCTGCTCATCAGGGCACCGAAAGCAGCTGATACTCCAGCCTTCACACACAGACAAGGAAGTGGGAAGGCTCCTCTGCTTGCAGAGATGGCCAAAGGGGCAGCCTGGGAGGTGCTCCGAGCCTCTTCAAGGTCACCCATGAGAGAGGCTTCAGTCCTTGGGAGGGAATAGCACAAGGAAAGGTCTCCACCTTTCCCACTGTACCTAAGAGTATTCCTGGGAATAATACAGTACTGGGAACACAGCTACAAAAGCTTTGCTTTAGGAATCGGACCACATAGCGTCTACTGCATCACCCACAGCATATGGAATTTAGGTACTTTCCTCATGCAGGAAAAGCTTCCTCCCTTATTATTTTTATTCTGTGGGTAAAGTAACAAGTCAGACCAGTAAAAGCAGCAGTGCAGAAGAAGGAATATTGACACTTCAGGGCTTAATCCGGACATTTCTGGGCGGGGCAAACACCAAATAAATGAGCAAACTCAACCTTCTCTGTCACTTACCACATTTCACTGCTCAGCTAGACTCATGGAGACACAGCCTGAGAAGTAACGCCCAGACTTCAGCAGGCAAGAGGGCGTCGAGGGAGCACGCAGCCTCAAAACCTTCTGCTGGCCTAAAGAACCTGATCTCGTTTGCCCAAGGGAAGAGCACTATGCGAGTGGAACATGCATTGCAGGCATAAGGCAGCAGCTTTCAGGACTGCATTTTGAGACAGTTTTGGATGCAAATGAAGCCAGGCTTTAATAGCAAGCAGAACCCCACACGGAGGAAGCTCTGTGCCTCAGCATTATTCACAAGCCAGGTGGCCTCTATTCTGTGACTTGGATGGGGCCTCCAAAGGCATTTATGGGTCTGAAGCAAGATAAAGTCCCCATTTCAGCCTTCCTCCCCTTGCTGCCCATCTCCTACAGGACTGACTCAGGAAGGAGAGGCACCAGCTTGCTCTGGAAGGTGCAGGTGCGTGATGAGGCACAGCAGGCAGGATTAGGTCTATCACAGCCTTTGGACTGAACACCTGAAGTGGGTTCTGCATTCAATCTGTAGCAACAGGTCTGCTAAAGAGATCCCAAATCAACCACGAGATCAGCTGTAGTGTCTACAAGAAATAGCAAGCAGAACATCCCCCATAATCCCCCCGAAAAGATCAAGTCTCCTACCTGGTTTCTTCAGTGGCCATGTAAAAAACATCATCTGGGGCATCAATCCAGTTCATCCTCCTCCTTTTCACCGGAGGCATGGATCCACCACGAATTAATCGGACTTTTGTTGGGTATGATTTCCCATTGAGCAGCAAGTTTCGGCTTGGTCCCTAACGCGATACATAAAACAGCACAGTTATGGACTGCAGCCAACCCGCGGCAGCACTCAAACAAAGGAGAGGAGGATTAAGGTTTTCGTATCAGATGTTGAGAGTTTCAGGTAAACACATCCCCTCTTGAATGTGACTGAATGCAGAATTCACAAAAAAAGCAGCGGGCCACAAGCACTAGAAGTTAGGCACCTTTGATAGAGATTGCAATACTCCAACAGCAGGATGAATAGTAAATGGAAGGTAGCACCAATAATCCATTGCTTGTGTCTAAAAGATGACAGCAGGCTTGAAAGACTGAGCATAAGACTTTGATTCCAGCTACTCCCATAAATCTAGAGCAACTCCACTGACTTCAGGGAAAGAAACCTAGCTGTGAAGCAAATGAGTTGCAGAACTCAGAAGCTAAAATTCATCCAGGATGCCAAACTTACCTACATCATTTTTGTTCTGGGGGGTTAATATTTAACGAGGATAGTATATAATTAAATGTTTTTGAAAAAAATACCCTAGAACTAAACGCTTAACAGCTTGTATTATAGAGCCCTTGTAACATTTAACAACAGAGTTCTCCCATATGTAATATCCTTGCTTTGCAAATCCACATGGCTATGGTTTTCCAGCCCCACAACAGCTCCTTCCACTCGACTGAGAAAGCACAGGTTGTTATTAAGAGAGGTGCAGATGCAAAGGAGCAAAGGGAGCGAAGCTTCTCAAATACAGCTGGCCTTGACCATTTGGAGTGCGGTTCTGCTGTCCCTCTTCCTGCTGATTAACACATTGAGAAATCCCATGAAAATCAGTAACACTAAGGAGAGGTGCAGGATGAGGGCCTAGAAAATTTATGTGCAAAAATTAAAGCTGGTCAAAACAACGTCCCAACAGAATACTTCAGTACATCCTCCCAGATGCACCAAGGCTTCCCCCAGAAAGGGAACAGAGCACTAGGCAACAGGATGCGTCTGGCTTGGGACAACCACCTCCAAAGGGAAGATGGAGCAGGAGGAACTCAGCACTKAAGAGCCAGAGTGCAGCACAATTACAGATGACTTGGCTTTTGACCAGCCTTAATCACCTACACTGGACTGATCTGCTTCTTGTAGGAAATGAGAGTTTAGAGCCAAGCAAACAAAATCCCACCTTGGAAAATCCTAAGCTCTTTAAAGCAGTGCTACAGGTATTTTAATTTTAGTTGTCCAGCTCCATGCTATACAAAACAATTTCAGCACCATGGCAAAACACTGAAATACTTCAAGACTAGCTTTCACATTTGAGATGTATCAGRAACAAGGTATAGAATAAAAGGTTTGGCTTTTTTTTTTCCTCTTTTAGTTGTACCCAAGAAATCCTTCTCTTTARTGTTGAGAAGGGTACTTTCCTCCCTTTCTACGTACACAGGAGAACAGCTCCAGAGGAAGCTTTTGGAAATACATAAAGGTACCCCGTGTGCTTTGGAGCTTGCCTCTTCTCTACCTGCACAGAGCCACCTGCTTCCAGTGGCACAGCCTGAAACACAGACCTTGAATTCTGAGTTCAGTGCAATGCTCCATCAACACAACCAGAACCCAAGACAGGGCAGGGTTCGCGCCCTCGCAGCTGGGAAACGTGAGGTCATTGCAGACTTCTGCACTGAGTTGGTTTATACAGCAGACACAAACAAGTAGCCAGTCTYRGGGATGAGAAGTAAATGGGAATTCSAWGAGGAATAYGGTTTGYTGCTTCATACTTGCTGCTCCACTAACAGCAGATGAAGATTTCATTATTACAAGCAGAATAACACGCTCCAGCTCTACCCTATGCATGTGATTTACGCACTGCCCCAGAGCGCCTGCAGATTTAAGAACACTTGGGATCCTTGCTCAGGGGCCACCACTGATACCTGCTGCAGATTACCCATGTCAGAGCGACTCTAATGCCACCAGAGCATGGTGGTAGGTCACCCCAGAGGCAAACTCTACTCTGTCAACACCAGGAGGAGATGCTTTGGGGCAAAACATTAAGCTTGAAGCTCTCTCCCATGCATGAGGAGACGCAGTGTGAAGGTACCACGAAGCCACTGGAGAGGGGGAGGTGATGCACAGCTGGAAAAGTGATGTGCTGGCCCCCGCGTGCACAAGGGGCTTCAGAAGAAAGCCTTTTGCCAGAGAAATATCAATCAGACTGGCTATTTGCTTCTGTCCTTTGATAAAACTCTCAGCATGATGGATGAAAGGCTAGGAATCATATTGACTCAGAAAACACAAACAAAACAAGCACTCTCAGACAACTTGCACACCAACTTCCTGAAAAATAAACAAACAAACAAGCAAAGGAACTGTTTGCCAAACAAACCCTTCCATCAGCTCAGCCTTCCTCCCTCAGTGAAACACATTCCACCTACAGACACATCCCRGGCCTTTGCTACGAACAGCCATTCATTTTCTGTATGAGCAGAAACAACATGTTCCATTCAAAACAGAATTGCAATCTCGTATTGATTTGGGGGTCAAAATTTATTTACACTCTTGGACTTTCCACATGCCCAAAGATAAATATTTTAAATGTTTTTCCCAATGAGAATCTGGAAAGATGAGCGGCTGTAAACAGCAAAGACAGAAGTGAAATACTGGGGTTTAATGGGKTTTTCTATCTAGAGGGGGTTAATAACGCTGCTTTCGCTTCTCCTCGTTTTGGTTAAACGAACATTCTCTTACCATTTGTCTGGTTTGTCCGTGGTTAGGCAGACCTAACAAACAGGAAAGAGAATAGAGCCGGTAAGACCATTGCTTTTCCAAGACAAAAAAAAAGTACAAAAATCAAAACACACGCAGCTATGTTTGCAACTGGGTTGCTTTGCCGAGACAGAAGTTTTCTACAAAACTAAGTTCCTCCCTCCTTGAAAGGTAACTAAGAAAACAGCTTCCTTAGCAGCATATTTTGAAGAGAAGGGCCTGCAAATTAAAAAAAAAAAAAAAAAAAAATGAAAAAAAAAAAAAAAAAAAAAAGTCCTTTGAGGAATTTACTGAAGTCAAGGAGAAGAGGAAAGAAGGTATCATACTGTGGACACAGAACATGCAAAAAGCCTGTCCTGTCATCCGTGGATCCGCAGGGACCTCTTCAGCTCAGCTGTTGCCCATGACCCGCCAGCGAGCAGATGAGATGTGCCAACGTGCCCCGAGTGCCCCGCACGGAAGCGCTGCTGTTGGCTTCACTCTGCCAGGCCCGGAGCGAGCCAAGTCCTGCCCGCAGCGCCCCAGCCCGGGGGCAGCACCGCGGAGCGCCCCGCACGGCGCCTGCTTCCACCGCACCGGCCTTTGCTGCTCTACCCACCGCCAAAATCCACGCCCGAGGCGGATCCAGCGCACGTAGTGAACTGTATCACACACACACGAGACCAGAGGACACCCGCAAGGCTTAGTTTCTGAGGGTGCAGCTCCCAGAAACTTCTTTCATCAAAACCAAGGTGCCAAACCACCTTGTGGCCCTTTCTGGCCCAGGCAGAGCAGGGCAAACAGGCAGCAGGGCACCAGGAATTGCTGTCACAGCCTGCAGAAGTGGCTATCACTCCTAATCCTGCTTTCACACTTAGGGCAGGTTCCGCAAACTCCATCCATGGGCTTCAGCACAGGCAGTTCCCCACCGTTTAGCCAGCTAGGCTGTGATGAGAGGGCAAAACTCTTTAGGAGCCCGGCCCCAGCTGACTTTTACCGTCGTGGCTGCGTTCCAGCAGATTCCATGAATCCTCCTCGGCAGGGGCGAACGCAGCGTACTCGGAAGCGTGCCGGGAAACAGCGGCACGTGCCTGCTTTGGGAAGGGGCAATGGGGACGACCTGTGAGCACTCAGTATCACGGTGCCATGTGAAAATCAACAGCTGGTATAACCTTTATTTTCCACTTTGGTAGGGAGGTAGGTTGGTAGCTACTTCAAACAGACACAGTTTCACCTTTTCTTTGTGGTTTCAGTGTCTGGGCATCTACACAGACGAAGAAAGAGCTGCCAAAAGATTCGCGTCAAATCTGCAGAACAGATGTACCAGGCACCACGCAGGGCTACCAGCAACCACCTCTGGACGCTGACGAAGGCAATGGAAGCTCCGGATAATTATTCCTTTCTCCACGGGAGCAGCAATCACATTCAAAGCACAGCTGCAACCACCTGTCTGAGATGGATGGACGGAGAGCTCCGCAGTGCTCCGAAACTGCCCAGGCAGCAGGATGCAACCTCAGCCTGCAGACTCCAGTCCAAGGAGCTCAGCTCTAGCACTTCTCTTCACCCGCTTCCATAATAGAGAGACAACATTTTCCTCATTCACAGGAGCTCTGAGAGATGTGAATCAAGTTCCTGGAGAGAAGCCAGCTATTTCATTTTAACCACGCTCAGGATTAGCTCTTTTCTTATACTAAGAGCACGCTTGATGCCAGAAAAGTCGAGCCCACGGGAGCAGCTGCTATGTGGCTGCTGCCCAGAGATTATTGCCGCATGTCTAGCAGACAGCCCTGGTCCTGTGCGACCAGGATTAACCCCACATTTTCCATTGTGAGAAGAGATGTTGAAATTGACCCAAAACTGAGGGATGGTTGAGCAGAACTGCTCCCTGCTGAGCCTCAAAGCTTCAGAGACCTCGGACAGCAAAGCAAAAAGCTGCCCAAAACACGGCCACATCGCACCAACAAACTGTTATTTCTAGGATAGAGCAACTCAGGTCTGTTTTAGGTGCAATAAAATAGGGCGCAAAACAAAGTTACAGTTTTCAACATAGTTTTTATCCTTGCCATCACGCCAACAAGGTATTGATCAGCAAATTAATCCTTAAACGCTTGAGAGTTCTCCCTTAGTCATGCTTTGACAACTGGAATATGAGAGAGTAAATGCAGAAAAGGACACTTGAAAGATACTTCTACTTTGCAATAAGAATCACAGCACTGAATTACATGTGACTGAAGCAGTGTTATTAAATGAACACTCTTTACCAGCAACAGCCACCTAGGAGAAGCAGAGAGGCAGCATTAACATCTGTAACCCATTTCAACCTGCTGCCAAGTCAGCAGGATGCATCCGCTCTGCAAGCGAGGGCTTCGCGCCCAAAGGCTGCGGGTGACTCCCGAGCAGGAGGGGAGCTGGGTGCCACAAGCACCTCCAAACCGAAGCCATCCAGGTAGGGAGGGGCATAGACAGACACTCCGTGCGAAATGTGGCCCTTCCTGATGCGCTCGCTCCCTTTTCGTAACTGAAAAAGATTTCCCCACGTACCTCCAGGAGCAGGTTACAAAAGCGAGAGCGTATAAAAAGCAGGAATAAAATCCACCAGGGCTCTGACAGCTCCTGTATAATTCCAGTACTAGAACAGGAGAAGACTTTTTAGGTATTACTTTATTTAAAGACATTGAAGTAAGTGTAGATATTCTTTTGAACGATGTCTCAAGTCCAACTGTTTGAAAAGGGCTCTGTTTTCCTGACTGACCAAACCCTTAAAACCACAAGAAGGAACAGTCTCCACTGAATCTAAACAGATTTTTCTAGTCTTTTGCAGCCAAGAAATTGAAATATTTTCTGAAAACTGAGGATTAGGGTTTTTTCTTCTTCTCCTCTGTAATATAGAAAAAACAGGGCCCTAAAACATCTGCTACCTTTCAGTCCCTCCTGCCAAAGTTTCCCCTACACATTTAAATAAAGAGCACATTCCAGCCGATAAAAGGAAGACAAGGTAAATCAAAGGTACACGTGAAGAAAAGTTTGGATTTCCTTTCCCACAGAGGATTCTCCCATCTTACTGAAATAGCAATAAGACAACTGATCACATCAGAGATGCTATGTGAGACCCTCCAAATATACCTCGACTTGACAAAGGCCTCAGAACTTGCTCGAGCATAAGCACAAGCAGGGGTTAGATCTTAGCCCAGGGAACAACCATGGCAGGTTACTATGGCTTAATGACTCTCAGGAATATCCTTTCACAAAATAAATACCTGGTGGGAGACCAGCAGCAACAGCAAAAGCAAGTCTGTTACTACAACTACGTTGCATCTGTGTTTAATATTCTTAGAATGGGGCAGGGGGAAAACTAAACAGTTCCCCACTAAGCAGTTCCCTTGCATGTGACAGTCTCCTGTCCTCTGGATCCAGCATCCTCAAATTTATTTGAAAAGCAAGAGAATACCCAACCCTGAACTCCAGGCAGCGACGAGCGCAATGTCCCAAGACCACAGCAGGGACTGAGAAGTGCTGGCACTCTGAGTGAGCACAACCCTGCCAAGGCAGTCCTGCCAGCTCGGGAGCCCATTCCACTGTTACTCCCACGGCTCGAGTGCAGCCTCCCTTTTCCATACACAACCACCACAGTCACAGCAGGAGAGCCCGAGCTTGCAGCAATATCCCAGCCAAAGAGCCTGGAGCACAAGGAGGGTGGAGAAAATTACTCCAGCAAGTTATCCAGCAGCTGCAGAGGCAGCACCAAGCACCCTACTTTCCTTCTTGGACACAAAACCACACCAGTGCCCTTCCAGGCCTGAACATCCACACCACTGCGGTGTATTCACAGCTCGGTTCTGTTTGGCACAGAAGTCTGCGCAGAGCTGACCCTCGTACTGAGGAGCAGCAGCACCTCCATCTCCAGCCTCTGCATGCATCCTGGAGTTGTTTGATTTATCCCAATCGGTGACATAGCCACTGTGCACAGAAATACGGCTCCTTCATCTCATACGAATGTTTTTTTTTTTTTTTTTAATCAATCAAGGACAAGAAGTAATTAGTCACAAAGGCTGTTTTGGTCTCTTTGCTGAGGAGAAGCATCGTGCAGAACACGCAATACTCAACAATATTCACAAGCATATCTTCAGTCGCGATGGACACAAAATTGAGCAAATATTCTCACAGCAAGCAGGTTTTATGTTAGCTGTACCAGAATACATGGCTATAATTTTAAAAGTCACACCCTCTTTATATACATTTTCCCTTTCCAGAAGAACTCCTCCTCCCGGGAGGCCACCCTTCCCAGCCATAACAGCAGTATCAACAGCACCGCATTCTGAGCAAGCTACAGAAAGACCAATACACATGCATGAACAAGACCTGATGAACCAGGATTTCACCTCCAACTGCTGGATCACTACAAGTCATCTCTAGGTGTTGACATATATACACACACGTACACTTTTTGCAAGCTTGTAGGAAGCCTTTAGTACCTCTCCCTCTCTTAAATTGCCAGAGCATGTTGCAGCTGTAAGCAGATTGAGCGTCCGCCTCCTGGCCATCAATGAGCAGAGTATAAACTTTCACAAATGCAAGTGCAATAGACAGAGCAGTGCATGGTAACCTCCCCCAACAGGTTCTGAAAATTTTGTTGTATGTAAAAACAACGTTAAAATTGCCATTTACTTACCTAAGTAAGTTCCTACCAAGATTGGCAAAGGAAAAGGAAAAAAAAAAAAGTTGTTTTTTTTTTTAAAAAAAAGAAAAGGAAAAAAGAAAACAGGAAAGGTTAACATAGTTCAGAATACAGTAGCCTGGCCCCATGCAACATATACAGAAACACAGACTGTTTTGGTTGTAATGAAACACAGGGTGATTACATTTCTGTTGGATGAATAAACCTGGGACAACATTAAACAAATAGTAATTCTTCAAACGGGAGACTCCATGAAGAATAGGCTGCAGTTTGTACGTGTAAGCAGCGGTTCTGGACCACCTCCTTCCAGTAACCCTCCTGCATCCACCTTGCTGGATGTGGGCAGCAGCTCCTGACATGCTTAGTCTACCCAATAACAGTGCTTAGCTTTGCAAGATCTCCCAGATGAGGAGAGCAAAGCAGGCCCACGGGCTAGGAGTCCTTCAAATGAGCTTGCTCATGATGACTGGAAATATCCAACTGCAACAGGTCAAGAAAGCAGCGGCTGCCCTGGGGTACATATGCCCAGACTGAAGAGCTACCATCCATGCCAGGGTACAGCGATTTACCACTGTTCATCTTCACTCAGAAACCCCACACCTCAACTCTCTAGTATTTGTTGCTCCAAGCTATGGGAGCAGGACACGACGAGATCACTGTCAGGTCTTGCACCTGGGAACGTCCCACTTACACAGGTGCATCCTGTCAACGCCATTTCTGCTTCTGAGTTCAGGACCTGCATCTTCAAGAAATAATCTCCTCTTTCGGTATGTAATCCCACCCAAGGAAGCTGCAGGACTGCAGTACTCATGGTAAGAGCATATCTAGGAATCAGTGTGAGCACGGGCACAGGCTGCCCCTGCGGCTGGCCCAAGGCTTTCTCATTCACTACATTACCACGCAGCTCCAGAAGAGATCTAAGCCTCAAAGCAACTTGTCTTCAGGCATAGCAGCAGCCTCTCAAAAAGCTGGTCTATGAAAGAGAACATCTCCCAGTCCTGTGGAGCTGTCTCTTACACAAATCCAATAATTAAACACGTTTAAAGAAACAGAACAGCAAGCAAAGCTAAATCTACAGAATTCAAATAAAGGAGTTTCAGAGGGAAGAAGCTTTCAAGAGAGGTGTGAAATATTTCAAAACTAACAAAAACATTTTGTAGAGCTAATTGCTAAGCAACGCTGATCATCTGAAGCAGCACTTAAGAGATGACGTAAATTGAAACAAGATTTTTTCCCCCTCAATTTTTAAATAGAGTTTAAGTACAGTGAATCCACACACTTCTTTTTCTCCTTCCTCCTCTCTTTTTGGCACAAAACCAAGAAGTTCCCTCTTTCCTCAGCTGTGCTAGGTAAGCAGGCAGCAGCCCATGGCAGCTCCTCCATGCAGACAGGGCTGCATCTGTCTGCCGGCTCCGCAGCAGCGACTGCAGAGACTTCATTTTATCCCATGCCAGTAAAATGAAACAGAGGCTCTTTTCTTCTAGTATCTAAGTAACGAGAACTGATAAGCAATAAGCAATCCTGATGCTTTAGAAACTTGCCCTAAAACAGGATTACGCTATGTTCTACTCAATGTTTGCTTTATTTTTGACCAAAGGGAACCTGAGTTCCTCTGGGGTTCACAGTACTGCTTTGCTGTGCTCTTAACCAGGCCTGAAAGCAGATGCAGCACACACCGATCTTCAGATCTGGGGTCAGCTCATGAGCATGGGAAAGGCAATGCTGGCTTTTTTCAAGAAGAAAAACACAAAGAAACACAGGGGAAAAAAAAAGAAAAAAAACCCACACACCACTAAAAACCTGTCTCCCCATTTCAAGCACTCCTCTGAAAGGCAAAATAGTCTTTCTTATCTATGGACTTTTACAAAAAAAAAAAGATAATCCAACAACCTTCCCAACTGCTCTGCCACCTAACAGAGCACTGAGTCACAAGCAGCACTTCCAGCCTTGCAGGTGCCTTCCTAAAGCCATCCCCAGCACTGCCTCCCTACAGCCCCACCTCAAGTGCTGCACAGAGTCACAATCACCGTGCCGGCAGGTTGGCTCGAGGGCAGCCTGTTTCCACGGCATGGAGCACAGGCCCACCCCCAAGGAGAACAGGAATCGCTCAGGAACCAGATGTGCTCCTGCTCTTCCATATAACCTGATCCCGCCCAGATACCCTCATACAGGTCCTCTCACGCACAGGAATCCCAGGCCTGATACAATACAACCATCTGATCCACTACCATGCACCTACTGATGTCGCCGATCCAACCTGATCCAACTAGACCTAAAGAAACTGGTCCAAGTCACGTCCTAAGAGCCTTCCCTTTTGGTTTATCTCATTCCTGAATGCACAAGCTTCCACTGGATGGTTATCTTTGACTCTGGAAAAGCAGCCAGTGCCACTGCTGATAAAGGAAGAATCACAATCAGTTAATACAACCAGGTAAGTGCAAAGCAAAAGTAAAATTTATCAAAGCTCTAAGAAATCAGAAGAGAGCTTGGAACTAAGTCTGGCTGCTTACGTAGCCAATGCTAAAGGGCTTCTCTGTAGTCCCACCTSAATAGCTGTCTTGATGGGGAGCAGCATTTCCACTTTCATGCTGATCTCTTGATAATTCAATCTAATGCCATGCTAGGTTGATGAAGCTATAATGCCTCCAGTGCCAACAGTTCATTCATATTTCCTCAGGAGGAGGTGAGGAACAATGAACCAGAACACATTAAATGAGATCATCATTCCATTTTGCTTAAGAAATTCCCAGTAGTGGATGCAAGGTATTTCAACAGTTAATTAACCTCATTCAAAACTTTGCAGCTTGTTTCTAGCCTAAGTTTTTCTACTGTACCTTCTGGCTATGACTGCTTATTATTCCACTCCTGGCAAGGCTAAAAAGCCCTTTATTATCACCCTGCTGCTGCTCCTGTCAGTAGTGACAAACATCTACAATTTCCTCTTTGATAAAAACCATTTTCCATTATAAGGTGTGCTTTCCAGTGCCTTGACCATTTTCATAGCTCTTCTGTGAAACCTCCCTAATTTTCCAACATATTACTTAGAGCATGTTCCACCATCACTTTATTTCAGCCTTAAGCTTGCTGCTGGGAGAAGCCTTCCTTTTATTCCAACTACTCATTCATGCTCTCTTTCTTTCTGCCAATTTTTATAGTGCATGTGATGACCCTGAAAAACAAATTCAATCAGATGAAAGCTAACGTGGTACAAGAGAGAACAAAGTCCAACAGTGCTCCCTCCCTCCACCCAGCCTGCAGGAATGTGCACAAAAGGAGTATCACATAGACCCCATGTTGGATAGCTGTGTGGACAAAAGTAACCAGGGTCCAGAACATAAAACATCCTCTCCACTGAGTATTGTCAGGCAGGCTCCAGAACATTAATGAAAAGGAGAAAAAAAAAAGGGGGGTAAAAAGAGACTAGACTAATAAATATTTAACAGCTCACTGCACTTACAGTTTCTGAGACTCCGTGTACTTTTAACATTCCAAAACCAGTAACCTGCAGGAATTTTTCCATGCTAGGCTAAAGCTGAGGAGCTAGGAAGGCCACTGCATGCCTAATGATGCCTTCAAGAAGATTTAAATAAAAAGTAATAAATAAAAATGCAGAAGAATGAACTACACCTTTCGTGTACTGTGGATTGGGGAGAGGAGATGGAATGAAATACGTTTTCCTGTTCTTAGGATTCACATGTAAGTCTAAACTCGTGGTGTCTGGCCAAACAAATCATATTCAGAGCTTGACAAAAATTCATCTCTCTGGGGTTAAACAAACAGATGATTCAAAAAAAGAAGAGTTAGAGAGGTATAGTAGCAAGAGATAAAAGTAAACCAAATTCCAAAGGAAAGTTTGAAAGTAGTCGTAAGTTCAGCAGCGTCCAACCTTTCCGTCATTAGTTTCGCTAGCTCAGGCTGCAACAACAGCAGTTGCCTTTCCCCTTTCTTCATGATCTTTCACCACTAAGAATCCCCTTTTCCTTTGTCTTCCCTCTGCTCCCATTACTCCCTCTTTCCACATAAAGTTCAAGCTGATAAACCCATGTGCACTCAGACCAGCTGCTCTGATTTCTCCATCCCCTCCACCCTTAGGCATTATTTTGGCACGACTATTATTCCATTTAGGAACTGTATTTCCACTCCATCCAAGCACATTCGAGGCATTTATTTCATTAATTCACTTTTCTGAGGGCTGATTTCTAACTCCTAACTACCAAGGGCTGGAAAGATCTCAGATGAAACTCTTCCAACAGTGGTGTCTGAAAATTTCAGCAATATTGGAGAGCTCAATTCCAAACAAAGTTAGGTAGTATGGAGTTTAAATGCCTTAGAAAGATAGACACCAAGATCTACATACTCTACACTAATCAAAAATGCCAGTAAGGAAACACATTGCTGAAGACTATTTCAATGCAAGTAGACAACGAGCCTCTCACTGGGACCTGAATTTGCACAGAGAATTCAAGTCCTGCTATGTCAGAGCGGAGCATTTCCACCATGAGCATCTCTTGTTAGTGCAGTCGTGCAGTGCAAAGGCCCACAAGTGTTGGGGCACCACTGAGATGCAGTGTTCAGGAAAGAAAAAGAAATCTGTCCTCGTAGTATGTACAGTAGCTCTGTATATGTTCCTGTGTTCACAAAGAAGAATTCTATTTTCTTGGCCAAATTTCACACTCACTCCTCTTTCTCCTGTATTTTAGGGCTGGTACAATGCCCAAGCCAGTCACTTCTGGACACACGGGCTCCCCTCAACCCTTTTACTCTGCTCTCACTGGCTCCTGTGTTCTGCTTGCCAAGATGCACCATTGCTGCTGCTGTTCACCTCTCCTCTGCAGTGACTCCACCACAGGCTCTTCCTACCCTTTCACCTCCTCCTCCCCTTCCCCACCATCAGCCCCCAGAGCTGATAAGTCTGAGAGACTCCATCCATCACCATCGCTTTCCTCACACACAGCACATCACGATCCAGGTTCTTTAAACCTTGTTCCACCAAAAACTCACATGAATAACCAATGCCCAAGGAGGCAAATGAGTTAGACTGAGGCACGCTGAGCTACTGGCAGGTACCAGAACCAGATAACACTCCAAGTACTTCCACGGCTGGTTAAGAATGGACTGTGGATAAGCAGCAGGCGCTCAGGAAGAGCCTGTCCCTGCACAACTTCACATACACTGCAGAAAACTGCTTTTTCCGAGCAGCCGTTGGTTATTTTTTCCCTCAAACAAGAAAAGTTCAAGGTGACATTAAAAACTCAGCAACACAATATCAAAGTATATATTGCCAAGAGAGCAAGAGCTGTCCTCATCTTTACTGCACTCTCTGCATGCATGTGTATATGCATGCATGTAAACAGAGCTATAGCCAGCCACTGCCTCAGCCGTTAAACACGAAGCTGAACACACCMGGGCATGCAGTGCGGGTCACTTAATGTTAATACATAAATCTAAGTTATTGTGCTTGTCTCTCTCATAYGGACATCTTTAGATCCCAGCTATACGCAAATGGGCTGTTTTGCTGAATTTGGCAAAGCAATGTTACGTGCATTTCTGCTGGATATGTGTTCTGCATTATCCCAAATCAAAATTGCCCTGGACTACTCTTTTAACAAAACAGGCACTTTTTGTTACCTATGCAAGTTTAAAGCTSCTGATTTCTACTGCAGGTAGAAGAAGTGCAAACAGTCCCACATTCTAAGATTTGACCCGACAGAAAACACAGAGGCTTGAACCTGAATATTGTCTCCTAATTCTTTTGGTCAAWTTTTGTATATTTATATTAGTTTAGGACACATATAACTCTGATACTCTGCTTTTTCTTTCTTTTTTCTTTTTGGTTTATTTGGTTTTGTGTGTCTTTGTAAGTTAGGCAGTGAAACAATACCTAGTTTCAAACTCACCATCTCAGGTTTTAAGTAGTTTTACAAAACCACTAGAAAACTCCTGTGTCAACATGAGAATTTAGTAATCAACACTGAATTCTCCCTTCTTTGCAGTAAGGCACAACTTGTCYGCACATGAAAAGCCTGGAAGGTGATCAGCATAACCACAGGTGGAATGAGTGCCCAAAGAACACGCAGACATCAACACAGAATGAGCACACAGAGTCATTAGCCACAAAGCACAGACAAGCCAGCAGATGAAACTAGGGGGAAAAAAAAAAAAAAAAATCACTCTCCTAGCATAAGCTGAGCGCAGCTTTAAGGTCTTACCCCTGCTAGGCATCAACAGGCGCTTCTTCATGTTGCCTGACAGAGCACAAGTGAACAGAAAAGAGAAAAACATCACATCAGCAGCCTGAACAGCAGCAGTTAAAAAGTTCTTAATCTTACAACACAAACAGTATCAAACGTTCATAACTGTACTTCAGACAAGCCACATGTAAAGTTAAAACTACAGGTAAAAAAAAATAAGATGAGGAAGATTCTGTTCCGCTGTATCAAAAAAAAAAAAAAAAAAAAAAAAAAAAAAAAAATCACTGGTTTTACTCCACTCTGACAGCATAAGTGTACAGGAATAAGACACAGCAGGACAGAATGTGTTCTCCCTCCAAGAAAGACTGGTAGAGTAGTGTAATTTAGCTTGTGTTCACTCCTGGGAGGACAGAGATTGCATCTCCCTCCCCACCCACACTCACTGTTTCAATCGTTTCAAACTATCTCCTTGCATATTAAAAAACATAGGAAAGCCTACACAGAGAATATACATTTTGCAGAAAAAATATATACCATCCATTCCATTGTGTTGTTCATAACTTCTTTTTCCCAGGATAGTCGGGGAYCCATTATTAATGACAGGTGTGAACTTAGCAGGCGTCAGGTTGTTGAGTGAACTGGACAAACTCTTGGCAGGATCTGGTTTCGGAGGACACGGATGAGACTCTGTGCAGAAAGAACAGGATTTTGTTAGTGAATGGACTGGAATTCTGATTCTGAAAACAACTCGCACACATTCACAGTGACGGAGTATGTTTCACCTCTCCTTACCTACAAACTATTTTTGAACTCTCAGTTCTGAATCTGACCCTAGTTTTGACTGAAGACTGCTGCTTATATAAAGGTAGATATATTTTGAGGACTTCAACATAATAATACTGTTGTAAACTACATCATAACAACTTATCATAACAACATATCACAAGAAGAGTTAAGAGAAAAAAGAAGTACCTAATTTCCAAAATCCTGTTCTACAATAATTTGGGATAACTTCAGGGCTTCTTGGGGTATCTCATTAGTAACACAGGGTTTCAAGTACAACACTCAACACAGAAGCAGCAATATCRATTATACACCAAATCTTAAAATATTTCATCAAAATAAGACAAACATAAAAAACTCCAGTGTTTCTTATCAGAGTAAAAAGTAATTGATTCCCTTGTTGGAAAGGAAATGTTYCAGGTACCACTCCTCAAGCCTGCTTTCTGTGGTTAGACTCATCCTAGACTCTGCTCTAGCAGCCTAGGATCATGTGTCCAAGAGTAGCTCTGCGACAATCAGCGTCACCAAAGAAAGCCCTAGATCATTTTGCATTTGTTTGTAGTGCTTTTAGTATTTCTTTTACCTCTATAGACCTCTGTAGTTTTACTGTCTATTTACTGGAAACCTGCAACCTCCTCCTCTGCACCAAGAAAGTGTTTGTGCGAGTTCTCTTCCACCACCAAGTGCAAAGTCAGGACAGCTGGAATAACTCGCTGCTGAACCAGGTGATTTTGCACTGAAAAATTATGGTGCTTACGTGGTCTGTAGCAAAGTTACAAGATGGGTTACATTGTTCTTGGAGACTCTAACTCCTTAACTTTCTCTAGCAAGATCCATAATAACAGATCTGTCTCCAGCTGAAGGGCTAGGAGACTTCTAAGGCACTTAATTTTAAAGCTTSTTGGCAAGTTTGAATGATGCAAGCTGGCCCCAGCAGAAGCCACTATATAAAAGCACAGAAGTATTAAAAATCACCACAGCCCTCAACTGTTCTGTCAGAAGCAATGTGTTGCCCTCATTCTCTTAAGACCACTGTTAACACAAAATCAGAAGTTAACAGACTGCTTCAGCAGAGAGCAGTTCCACCTGGCCACAAACTGCAACCAAATATAGGCAGCCCACGTAAATACTTAAGTGGCTGGACAAACAGTTCAGGCTTAAAAGGGGTTATTTCAGAGTGATGAAAGGCATGTAGGACTGAAAGAGGTTGTCCTTCCACTCCTTTGAAAAGGTTTCTGATACAAGAAAAATTTGGTCAATTTTTTTTTTAAAAAAATCCAACACCAGCATCTAAATCCAAAACAAAAACAGGAAAAAAAAAAGAAAAAAAGAAAGMAAGCCTGGCAGACTTAGTGAGTAGGTTTTCTGTTTGATTTGCTCGTTGTAAATACCTAAATAACGGAGTACTGCTTCCAAAGGCTTTCGAACCACTTGTTTTAATAGCAATGGATTTTCTGATGCCTCCGGTAAACGTGCTGTGCCTGTAAAACAAAAAAAAAAACAGAATTAGAAGGTAAAGACATTTAGGTAAAAGACTCAACTAACTCTTCTGAAAGAGCTTTCCTATCAAAATGRATATTTACAGATTGAAAGCAGGTCTTGGCAATATGCACAAACGCAGTTTTATCAAAGAAGCGATCGTTTAAAACAAACAACAACTCATGAATTTTGAGTGTGATTTGAAAACAACAGCCTGTGGCCTGTGATCAGCTAGCGCACTCTACAAGTCTAGCTAGTTATTGTTGGACCACCAACTCTGGGAAAGAGGGTGTTCACAGAAGGTACAGCTCAAACTTCATAGGAAAGGAATCTCGGACACTTCTTTTTCTTGGCTTTGGGAGCAGGAGCCCAGCTGCACCAGCACTCACACTCTGCTTTGATTGCCGCGCTGTTAATAGGCAGATAGGGATGTCTTGCAGCGTGCCAAGGGCGCAAGATATCTCGACATAAACGTCTGGCAATTCTCGTCAGTTTGGTTGTGTGGAGATAAAAAGCTTGTCTTGTCTTCATAGCAAACTTGGGGCTCCCACTGTTTCGCACCGGCACACCATGAGGACTCTGTTTAGAGAAAGAAAGAAAAATAAATACATTTTCTAACAAAAATAATTACTGAAAAGCAACTTTATGGAACAGAGACAACTTCATATAAAATCATTTTCAACTACTGATTCTCAGATATAAAAACACTAACAGTATCACAGATGAAAATATTTTCAGGCCCAGGTCTTCCCCATTCCCCAAATCTTATCCGTGAACATTTGGCTTTTTCTTTCAAAATATCTCAAAGGATTAAAGTTCCTATTAAATCTTACTTTGAGCTCATGAATGCATCAATGAATAATGCATTTATGCAGTCACTGACTAATCATTGCACATAATAAAGAATACTGAAAGCCCTTTATCTACTAGAAAAAGCAAAAGCAGTATCTTTTTCAGGAAAAGCAGCTAGGCTAGACAGTGAAGTCATATCCTGGATCTCAAAACATGGCTGTTGGTGGGAAATGGGAGGAAATTTCAGTTTAGGGAGAACAAGGTTTCCCCTTCTCAGGCCACGTAACACAATTTTCAAGTAACAAATAAGAGTTATAGGGCTGATAAAAGCTGGTAGTTAATTCCACAGTTAAGCAGCTCCAGCGGTCAACCAGCAGCCTGCAAAGAAACACAGAAAGGAAGGATTGGGAGAGAGGAGGGCCGGAATTTCACAGTAAAATTCAGCATGCTGTATCCAGCACACGTAAGGCAGCTGCGCTTTCCAACCAGCCCAACAGATGATGCTCCAAGACTGGACTTTCAAATTCAGAAGAATTGAGAGAGTTTCCTTAATTTAAATAGGAGGAATGGAGCATGGAAGGAGAGGAAGTCATACAATGCTTATTGAAGACCTATACAAAAGAGAGGGATTAATTTAAAAAAAATAGATGAGGCAGAGGAACAAGGTAAGAGATTTCTCAAAGCTACTATCTACTTGAGATACCTAATTTTGAATGTGTCCCAGGGAAGGGAACAGCTTGCAGGAWATAATCATTTTTTTTTTAAAATGGAAAGAAAATTGGTCCTCTTCTCCCTACAGCTGGGACTACAGAATCAACATACTCAGAAACACTGACCATTTTTCCATCTTTTTCGTTAAWTTTTTCCAAGTATTTGACAGATGGTTTCCTAAATAATACTTTTTCTTTCCTCTCAGCAATGCTGGGCAAGATACTAATATACAGCCAAAGCAAAGGTGTTCACTCCTGCAGGTCTCAATCCATACCTGGTCATGAAATTTCAAACCAAGGACAACAATGGGGATTGAAGGTATTCCTTTTGTTTTGTTGATTTTTTAAGAATAGTGAAGAATTAATAATATATGATAGTGCACCTAAGCTCCTAGACAAGAATACTGAGCTGCCTGCTTGCGTGATACCTACCAAATTATTGCGGTTTGGTCCTGGCCTCTCTCCATCTAACCGTGTTGGCATTTTCAAGCCACCGTATTTCTTCCAGTAGGTCCAACAGGAGGCACAGAGGCGACACTGCATGTTAGGGGGACCCCAAGAATACCACTGGTAAGACTGTGTGGCTAGAGATAACAAAGGTGAAAATTATATATATCCTTAAGCAGGATCACTTCTCAGAGTTCATTCTCTTTAGAACTATCACAAAAAGAAAACCCACACAAAGACAGTGCAAAGATCAAGCAGACTTTAAAAACCCGATGACCTCCCTCTGCCCTCAACCAGTGTAAAACGTGTTTGCAATTTCAGCAAAATTAGTTACATATATAAAAACATTTTAAAATATGAACAGTAAAAACAAGCACTAGGATGCAAAAACTTCCTGCCAATGAAACTAAAAGTTCTCATTTTGCAAAACCAATAGACAGCAATTTCTCTGCAGCATGGAGGGGATTCTCTTCAGAAACTCCCTATACATTAATTTTACATCTAAGGTAGGCAAAATAAATTTTAGACTTGACTCCTCATACAATCCTAAATTCCACCATGGCTAAATGTTCTCCATTAAGGAAAAGGACAAGTATTAGAACTCAGTATACTAACATAAGATAGCAGATAAAATACAAATAGAGATATTTTACAAGAGCTGTGGAAAAAAAAAAAAAAAGGCAAGTTCACACCTCAATCATTTCAGATCTTGCAACAACAGCCACTGACAATTACGCAGGACATTTCCTAGCTCCCCCATCCCCTGCAGAAGCACTTTGCAAATATATTTACCAACATAACATCATTAACTCCAGAAAGCTTTACTTAAATGTTGCTGTATGATATTCTGTGTTCCCACCCAAAAAKCCCTTTCTCCCACCCTCCCACCACGAGGAAGTTTTCACTGGACTGTGTGCAGCACAGTTCTTGCACTCGCTATGCCCAACTGCTGTATTYGCATGTCACTTACTATAACAGCTCTCACAGGCCCGTCCTGCTCCCGCGTTCTGTGCCTGCACTCCAGTACCATTTACCACTCCTGGCTTGACATTATTTACATTGATCTGGTTGGGATTTGGCTTGTTACTTAAAAAAAAAAAAAAAACAAAGCAAAAAGGAGGACAAACATTAATTCAGGCATGCAATTCCCTCTGTGATTTAAAATATATATACATATTTATTTATTTAACACAGCTCAGATGTTGAAATGGAATATTCAAATTTCTTTCATCCTATGGCTTCCAAAACAAGAATCTGTACTTCCCAGGAATCTGATTTACATGAGTACACTTTCTGATGTCCATATTATATCAGATACTATTTTCAGGAAACCAAAAGCATTTAGAAAGCAATCGCTCTTTTTATTTATTTATTTATTTATTTATTTTTAACCTCAGACACTGTAACCTAGATGGCAAAGGCATCATATCTACTGACATCTCTCTGTCCTTTGACAGGGAAGATATTTAACTTTTTATCTTCAAAAAGAGGTAGAAAGGGTAGGCAGGGCAAAGCCAGYGGCTCCTGTGCTGAGGGGAAGGCTCCCCTCAGGTCCAGTCACATGAGTATTTCCACATTATCTTCCTGCAGAGACTTGTCTCACGTGAGGGCAACCCCGGTGAGCAAAACCCTGCATCCTGCACACGCATGTCGGCCCGTTGCAGCACCCCAGGAGCTCGGCCACGCTCTTGAAAGGCCTGAGGCGCCCAGACCTTGCTGCTCTTCGGATGAAAGCTCTAGACCCAGCTCTGCTCAAAGCCGTGGGCACCCGGGACGTGAGTCACCTCGTCTCACCAAGCTCCCCTGCCCAAAGCCCGCGAGGGGCCTTGAAAACAGTCACCCACAAGTCCTCCGGAAGCAGGAAGGAGAAGAAAGGGAGAACAGCAAGCAGATGACTTTCAAGGCATTCAGAAAAGCAGAAATAATTAATGAATATGAGCCTTCTCACAAGTCTTTAAATCATGATCTGCAACTCTACTAGAAAATGCTCAGATTTTTGCCAACTGGGCAAAGTCTGAAAGCTTAACATCTGCAGAGAAGGAAATCCATCAACCACTGTCACTGGTACACTCTACTGCAATAACATTTGAACCACCTCAGCTCTTCCCCATACTCTACTAAAATGTTGACTCAGAAAGAAAGCTACTTGCAAGAGCTAAAACCAGAAGGACAAACAAATTCCTGGCAGAGAAAGGGCAGAATGGAAGAGTACAATACCTCTGCGAAGAAAATTCCGTGTCTGAGGAGGGAAAAGGGGGACAGACTAAAGAAACTCGGCACGGGAGAGAACAGAAGGCGCAGAGAAGCACTACCGCAGGGACAGGGCTTCTGAGGATGGGGGAAGATGGGGAAGCTTCACAAGAAGTCTGAGAGATGAAAATGCACAAGAAAACTGGAAAAATAATATTAATAAAAAAAAGAACTCCAAGCTGCTGTTAGAGGACCCTCTTTCTCTTCATTTGAAGAGATCTGATGAGACATGGAGATAAAGAGCTTGGTAAAGCACTGCTTTTATAGAGACAAAAGAGATTCTGCTAAAAATGGCCTAAAAAGRCCACACACGCACAAGGAGGTAACAGTATTTGCTCAGCCCAAGAAAAATGTCAGATAGCATTCAGATGTTGCTCTGCCCTGTAAAGCTGTGGGGATATTTTTTTTTTAAAAAAGGACAGTTTGGAAGGTTTAGTGGTTTGCAAGTGCTATAAAGARTTTGTTCGTTCAGTACACTGAGCAGTCCCCCAAACGCAGAGAACACAGCAAGGACATTTAGACCAGCGAGAGTAACGTCCCTCCAGGATTTTGGAACACCAATTAATGTAGCTGCAGCAGCAAGCACCAGAAAGTCTCTTGCCCCAAAGCTAAAAGGACAGTTTCACAACTGTAGCTCTACAGAATTCAGACAGCAAATCTTGTCATCATGTCACAAGCAAATGGCTCTTGACCGTTGACAGTTTGTTAATTAAACTTGTTTGATTTCRAAGCCTACTAGAGTTATTAACAAGAGAATTATGTGAATAACTGATTGAACGATTAGGCGATTAATGAAGTAAGAGATKCAAATAAAGTAGTGAGAATACTGATGGTGTGGCAAGCTACCATTTCCAGTTCTTAATCCAAGAATTCAGTTGCAATAGAATATTTGATTATGTGATACCCAGGCATCATGAAACATCGATTTCTGGGGCATATTATGCAGGAGATCAGTCTCAACTAAAGAGTTTAAGAGGAAAAGGCACATGCAGAAAGAAGGCCAACCATCAAGGACTGAAACCTTACCCCAAAAACCCAATGTGAAGATAATCCTGAACCATGCAGAACACTGAAATCTTTTCACTATGTGACTCACTACTGACATTTGATCCCCAGTACAGCACTAAATTTTGCTTTAGTAGCTTTAAAAGCACAGTATGGTAATATCATCAAAGTATGGTCCCAGGTATTCAGGTAACCACAGCRGTAATAGATGCAATTAAGAAATAACACCTCAGAAAAAGAACAATTGTAATCCTTTGTAAGGAACATTTATGCCATCTACCCTYCGGCATCTAATTCAAGGGTCTGAATTCCTTCTGCAGACAGCAGAGGGGTGAGTTCTCATCACAGGGGTCCAAGGCAGTGTAAATACTGACTTTTATGAACAGAACAGGACTGCTAAACAGTGCTTTCTAAAAACAAAGTTTTCTGTAACAAAAGGATGAAGATCGCTATCCTATCTCAGCTACAAAAAGAAAGAAAAACAGGATTACTCTTCTAATAAACTCCTATGCTATAACAGTTTCTGTACAATTAAACAGGAAAGGAAAAGTCTTGTTCTTCAGGCACAAAAAAATCATGTATAGGAATTATCTTCAACTTGTAAAACAGTCTCTCTTCGCAGTCACCCAAGGCTTTGACCTATTTCTCCAGTTTCCCTATTTTTTAATTAAAAAACAAAAAGAAAGGGAGGAGGCAAATAACATCTCCCTGCTTTACACAGGTTTACCAGACAGGTTTTGCAGCTTGTAAAAAATGCTTTGAGATCCTCAGAAAAAAGTACTGTACATAGAATGCATTAATTTACATATATGGATTTCAGTTTGCAATTYAGATTTTACATCAATACGTTTTGGAGAGCAGGGCTCATACGGAGCACTTTCCCTTGCTGTTCTTATCCATTTGACTATCATTTAGATCAAAGCAAAAGAAAGAAAAATCATGTAAAAATAATCTTCATGATGTGCAAATGTCCTAATCCCCYAAAGCACCAGCTAAATAACCACATCATTATCAAAAAGAAGTAATTGGGAAGTATGGCGTTCACATGATTACTAAAAGCAGAACGTGACTTAAACAATGGGTTGAAGAATGAATGTAGGTAAATACTAGATGGGGAAGTAGACTGTGACTATATGAGCAGCTGGAAAGCTCTCCAAGCCCTGCATTCAGCCGGGTGGATGACAGGAGGGGGTGTAAAGAATACAAATATCTGTGTTCATGACTGTGCTGCTTCTTTATTTAACATTGCTCCCACTGAAAAAGAAACTGCTCCGAAAAATAATAAAGAGAGTTTTCCTGAATGCAAAAATTCAGATGATTTTATACTGTTTCCTTTCACCAGGAAGCCTAATTGTGCCTTTCACCCTCAGGGATGCTTTACAAACCCACACATACAAACGCTGGGTCCCATCSTATCTACTGCAAGTGTCTGGCCAAAACCACGGGCTCTTCTTATTTTATAAACAGGAAGGTTTGTTTAAGAGCTAAGACATTGGTTTAGGTCCTGAGGCTCTCATGTCTGTCATCTGCATGAACCTGCACAAGGCACTTGGATTCTCCATGCTCTGGTTCCTCATACTTTAAATCTAAGACATACTGTAAGGCTTAAAATATCACCTATGGAGCTTTTCCACAGTATACTATGCATATGAAATGAAAAATAACCTTTGAAGGCTGCTTCTATTGTCTTGCTTATTATTCTTGAAATTTACAGGGACTAGAAATCAAAGGCAGAGACAACAACAGCAAGCTCACAGGAAGAGACAGAAGTCTTCTCTGAAGTACAGAGGGAAGTGGCTGATTTGATTACATTCTCCAGATAGCAACAGGAATTATCTTGCTGAGATACAGGGCTGAAGGATTAGATCCCACTCCAGACTGTCATTATCAAATGAGCACTATAACCTCTCAAATACAAAGCCCTACATCCATTATAATCCTAGGGCAGGAGCAAGCCTACCAGGCTCTCTTTTGCAATATCCTTTTGTATCTGCAGCCTCATTTTCATTGGCTTTTGCTTTACAGGCCTATCACATTGTGAATTCATGTTTAATTTGATGTCCAGTCTCTCCCCTGCTCAGTAAAAGGATCCATAAAAAGCAATGCTGTTAAAAAAAATAGCACGGTAAAAAAACCTGTTTGGCTTCACTCTAAATATTACACTTGATTTTTTTAGATTTACTAGAGAAAAAGAGGGAAGGATTGTCTTGCAAGCTACATACATAAATTTTAATTTAGTCTGAATTAACAGAACATGATAGAAGTTCATAAATATTTGAAAGGAGGTAATGAAAAAGAGTACAGGAATTATGGAGGGTAATACATGTAAGAATGTCTCCAGGAATGAAATTCAAAAAGCAGAAGAGCAAGTGGAGATTTAATTTCCATGTCATGACACCTGGGTTTTGCCATGTCAATGGACAGAACAGAGATGAAGAAACACCCTTTACTAAGAATTAAAATCTCTCATGCATTAGGAAATGACCACCTATGGGTCATCCATTGATGAAAATAAATAAGAAAAAAATAAAACAGAGCACAAAATATTAACAAAGAAAGCCCCAAAGGGAAAGTCCTCCACTGCCAATGGAGGAACTCCATCCTGCTCCAGAAGCAGAAAATTGATACGAGGGAACAGCTTTGCCTTTCCCACCCATGCAACGGAGGTGCAGGCGGACGGAGATCCTCAGTGCTGTGTGACAGCCAGCTCTGAAGTACCAGAGCTACTGTGTTTGCTTTTGCAAGGCTCCTAGTGGTCATTAGCATCTGGGTCATTAGCATTAATTCAGTTAAATAAAAAGAAATTCAAGCTTATTTAAACATCAGTAGAAAGTTCATTACACTGGTAACCTAATTTAATAATTCTCTGACCTGTCTGCTTTGCTGCTTCCCTCTCTGTCTCCTCCCTACCTCCTGCCTTTTTTTTTTGGACAATATGTAAATGAAGAAAATATGTAATGCTGCCAAGGCCTGGAAACTGCAACATCAGACCTTCCACATTGAAACAGGAAACAGTAACACAAAAAGAGTACTTACTAGTTGGGTATATACACTTGTTTCAGTTTGCTTTCTGCTTCTGCTGCTTTCAATCGTTTCTTCAAAAGAAAAAGAAAAAAGTAAAACATTAGATTAAAAAGATAACTACTTTATTTGAGAGTCAAGTAATTCACCTGTAAGCATCTTCACTGTTCATTAATAAGTGGTAATGAATTCTCTTTTCACTAAGTCGTGACCACAAAGTTCTTCTCCAACAACATAACTGAAAATAATGATGGGTGAAAACAACCTGAGAAGTCAAAGAGATTATAGACGACTCTTTGTGGGGACAATCTGTTCACCTCCATGCAGTCCAACATAAATTTACGCCTTGTTTTGCCCACAATCCCCTCTTTCCCCATGCAGAGACGAATCTGACRTATCAGTCTGTCTGCTCTCCTTGATATTACGACCAATCAGATTAGGAAAAAGGTGTGAAAAAGCACCTTCTTCATCATGTTTCCGGAAGAGCTGAATGGATGCAGGGGTCTGAAGCAAGACTTTGTGCTGACAGGCTTCTTTTCTTCAACCAACTGCAAACCATTTAACAGCAGAAGTTTTCTTTACGAGGCCAAGAGTTCAACTCAAAAACTGGTGCAGAATCACCCGCTAAGTTTATTATTTATGGCATGTCATCACTCCACCAAACCAAACAGCTTTTCCTTTGTTCAGCTATGGCTGTGAACTTGCTGACATCCCCCAGAACACGGCACAGGTAGGCAGTTAGCATGAGCTTTACTGACCGGCCGAGTATTCCTTTTACAGCTCTAATAGCCACGTTCTTTACAAAGTAAAAGTGAATTTCTAAGGTTCTAACTTCCTTTTTATTACAGCAGCTAAATGAATTGAATCACAGAATAATTTTGGGCTGGAAGAACTTCCAGAAACTCTAGTCCAAGCCCCTACTCTTACAGAAGTCGACCTAAAGTCACAACAAGGTTCTCCACGCAGGACAATAGTCCGGTTTCTACACAAAAGCTGGAGGTTTCGGGTTATCAGATAGGAGGCATCAACCGCAAGACAAAAGCACTGCTGTTTTGAAGGGGACTGTTTGCTCCSTGGTTTACACATTTTTCTGGACGAAAGGATTAACTCAACACTTTTTGTGYGGCAGCCTCAAGGCGGAGCCTAGAAAAAAAAAACTGCTAAAAACCCACATCAGTCTCTGCATAGAAACAAGGAGCACTAGAAAACTGAAAAAGCGAGTCACTAAGGAACTGGACAAATACAAAAATCCCCTTTTCAGGGGCACGACAGACAGATGTAGAGACAATGAAGTAAACGTTTCCAGTAAGTACACAGCTTGCTATGAGCCGAGGGACAGCGTGAGCACAAGTTTTCCACTCTATAGTGCGACAGTCCCTGGCCAGAGCTCTCTGTACTCCTGCAGAATCATCACACCTCACCTTTTTCAGCAGAGAAACATCAACCTGTCTTAAAAAATGCCAGGTAACTGAACCATCAAACAAAAGAATAAAGTTAGAGAAAACAATCAAACTCAGTGCAAGATCCCTTGAGGAACCTTGTATGAGAATTTTGTACAAGTAGAGAACGGTTCCAATCCATTCTACAACCTCATTTCCACTAGATTGGAGGGGGCAGGAGAAATAGAGGTTTTTTGGCCAAAGCTCCCAAGGGGACCATCTTGATTCATTACGTTGTGACCTTCTAGGAAATCTGCAACTGGAAAAGCTTCATGGAAGCATGAAGCATGACCAGCAGCTGAAGCAATCCACTAACCACTTGGAGTCGTGGTTAATTTAGGCTATTAAGCAACACTGCAGTAAATTGATGAATATCAACCTCACGCTTACGTGTGTGATGACCACCGTGCAAACTCTGAGCTCATCATTCCTATGGGTTCCCTGGACTTGGTGATACCTTCTTCGCCTACAAGGGCCTGGGGATCACATCCAAATGCTACGCAGAGCATTTCATTTATAAGACCAATGTATAAACAAACTAGTAAAGCAAGAAGGTTTACAGGGTGCTATGATGATCGGCTGGATAAGAACAGGCTGGTTTTACACTATATATGTTTGGCCCTGAGGAATCAGTCTATCAGATCTGACAAGTTTTCTGTTCTCTGACAGAATAACCCCTTTATGGAGAAAYGGCCTCACTAGCTCCTTGCCAGTTAGTAATTGATTTGTGCCTCATGCAAATGGGTTTTAATGCCTTAAATTTTTAATGTTGTCTGATGTAGTTTTGAATGTTCTCATCCACAAAGCAAACAGGCAAAAAACAAGCAAACAAAAACCACACAGACTCTACAAGTCTAGTGAAAATTAAATCTTTGTCTTTGCAAGTTTAGATACATGAGTACCTAAACTATTTCCTCACGTTCACTTCATCTTACTTTTTCCATCTATACGAAGGGGATATTACCAACCTGCCACCCCACTGGCACCAGGGGAATTAAATTACTGAGCACTATGTGGATAACGATGCAAACCTCTGTCTACACACCTTCTCCAGCTGCAACGGCTTTCACTCCCCCCCTGAGCTGGAAAGAGTCTTAAAATACGTAATGTATCAGAGCAAATGTTTGGAAACGTTGCAATGCAAGGAAAGGTGCTTTTTCTTATTAAGGACTTCTATAAGCCAGGATTACCTATATAGCCGTTATCGATCAAGACCTTACCCTATAAGATCTTACTGCCTTATAGAATCCCTTAATYGATCAAGATTTATTGAGTCCTCCTCCTCTAAGCTGTGCTGTGACACCTGGATTTCTCCAGCATCTTTGTTTGTTTTTCGGGTCTGTGCATAACTTAAAAATATCTTCTGTTGCTGCTTCCTACTTCATTCTTGTCATGTAGCACTTTTCCGAGGACACTTCCCCAAAATACAAGTTTCTGCACTGTTCTCTTTTTGAACTTTCATCTTCATCTTGAGTCTAAAGGCTCCTCATGCACAAATTAAATGCACTAAGTAAAATTAAAGCCTTCAACCCTCAGAAAATACACTACTAATTCAAATGATCTTTTGCCACTGCCATTTCTGGAGCAGTTTCTCAATGACTGCAGAGTGTTATGTTTCAAACTGCTCAGGACTTTCCYGTGTTGGTATGCAAAACACTACCAAAACACCACCAAAACACACACACACACACAGTCTGGAATTTGCAGCTACCTGAGAACACAACTGCAGCTCTGAATAAAAAAGCAGGCAATCCTGAACATCTCATCATGTATTTAGGTGTTTTCAAATCATGAGGGGAAGTCACCAAATAGAAGTTACTCAGTGGTTGCCATTTCAAACCTTCCTGATTCAGAAATACATGTTCTTATGAATATATGTGGAAAATCTGTCTCAAGAAATGGACATGTTCAGCAGAGACATGGGATACTGAATTTGGAACAGATTTCCCCCACTCTTTGCTTCAGGACTAACCTGAAACGGTATCTGCTATCGGACAAACCTTGGAGTAGCTGGGTAGCCTACAGAGGACTAGACATTTTGTGTTGACATTTCAGAGGGCAAAACCTTCCCTCTAACTACTCTGCTCGGGGTGCTGGTCCTTCTCTCAAAACTATCCAGTCCCTATAACCAACCTTCAAAGTAAGGTGTAACTTAAGCCAAATAAAAATCACTGGATAACAGATCTAAGTATATCTTCCAAAAAAGGACCATTTTGCACCTATCTCAGGCACAGTATCCTAGTCACATAATCAGGAAGAGTTGTATCAAATCCTCCCTTCCTAGGCATACCAAACATGTATGCATTTATTTTTTAATTATTGTGTTTTTTGACATGCATACAAGCACAAATCACACCGCATGCCAGCCYTTCAACAAACATGCCTTGTGTGCCTTATTTTTAGAATATTCTGCCTACTGAGACTGTAATTTCAAGCTTACACAGGATGCAATTTCCTGGAATCAGAAGCTCTGGTTGCACTTTCCTTCCTGTTGGGTTCTGAAAAGGGGTCTTCTGTTAAAGACAACTCCAAGATTAGCTGCTATGATGGCAAGAAGTGGGTGAATTCTGCTTTAGGATTGACACCCTGAATCCTTCCTGGCTCCAAGAAGATCTCAAAGTAAATAGAGAAGACAGTAAACAGCTCCCAGCTAAATAGCTTTCATCAAAACAGGCAGTTTGCTCATGACAAACGCTTCATTATGTTGTGCAATTCTCAGAAATAGGTTAAATAGATGTTTTAAGTGCATTTTAAAAAAAAAATCAACAAAAATGACTATGTTATCAGTATTTATTTTTTTAAACTAACAACGCCTTGCAGAGCTGGAATATAAATGTAATCGTCCTCAAAGGAGGAGGACAAGTGAAAGTGAAACAACTTGGGACACACTTTTCATATCCTCAGCACATTTTCAATACAAAAATGCCATTAGGCCCAGAACCATTTTGTGGTATTTGACTAAGAAAAAAAATCTGCACAGACAAAATACTTTGAAGTAGACAGAAAAAAAATGGTGGGGAATGTGCTTTGCCAAAGACTTGGCACAGATCTAGTCAATTCTAAATGCAAGATGCCATGAGTTCAAATACCACTTCCTATACTTTGCCAACTTTATATTTTTATATATATATATATATATATATATATACACACACACACACACACACCTCACACACATACACGTATTTCCCTAGTATTTTATAAATGTTACTAGTATTACTTGCTTGTGAG
Source organism: Eudromia elegans (assembly GCA_003342815.1). Taxonomy (NCBI): domain Eukaryota; kingdom Metazoa; phylum Chordata; class Aves; order Tinamiformes; family Tinamidae; genus Eudromia; species Eudromia elegans. The sequence continues at coordinate 2,681,095 of PTEX01000083.1, forward strand.
CTTGGGGAATTTGAGACGAGTCTTCAGCTCAGCTGAAACTTAATTGATGTGATATCTCTGTACCACAATTTCTACCCATTTAGCTTATTCTCATATTGTCTCTTAAGTGACAAGGCTCTAACTGGAAGCTTTCCTCAAATCCCACTCGCTGGCATACTGCTGGGCAGAAAGGGTAAAGTACTAAGTAGAACTACAATCCTAAGACACACTGCACAGGAGGGCAGCAAACAAGTCCAATATACTTTTTTTTTTCTCTCCATTCTAAAAAATGATGCAAGAATCGACAACCCGGGTTTCATACAACTATAATCTCTGCAACTTTTCCTATTTTTTTCTGTGCAATGAGAAAGTTAAAGAAAATAGAAAAGAGCCAAAGAATTTAACCACTTCCTAACGGAGATGCAATTTCTCCAGTTGTATTTCCCTTACAAAAAACATTCATGTTYTCTCTGTCACCTCGCACTGGGAAGTATTTCAAGARCTGGTCAGCACTATTAAAAAACACAYAGAAATCAGTGTGGGGAATATGCARTATTGCATAYACCAGTGGYTTGCAATAACCAGTGCATAGGGACTCAAAAGGCAGTTACACAYAYACAGGTCTACATGGTTTCCACCCCCACCCCACCCCCTTCCATGAATTTGTCCATTTTTTTAATCCAAATAAACTAGAATCTGCAATTTACTGCAGCAAAGGGTACAGTAGCCTAACTCTATATCATCTAGGCAGGCAAAGGGTACAGCAGCCTAACTCTATATCATCACCTCATGCTGAACCTGCCAGTTGCTCTTGACAATCCCTAGATCAGAAAGGAGAGGACAGTGGGTGTCTCCAGTCACACTGTCCAAATCACACTCAGTATCCTACCTACTATGTCCTCTCCTCATCCATTGCACTGCCATAGCACAGTCTCTAAGGCTAATTTAGTTATTTATTTAGCATTTCCATACCTTTCATCGCTCCTGTCACTTTCTTCTGTATCTCTCCCTTACTGGTACATCCCTYGAGATGGGCAGAGAACAGAACTCGATGGCTGCAGATGCATCAGGGATCTACTGAGCAGGACAGTGATGCTTCTTTGCCTGCTCTTTTTACTACACAGGGGTGACATTTTCATGCGACAGACTAAAGTTTCCAGCTTTCACTAGTAGGCGACTTCCCTTTTTCCACTTCCTACCCTATTGCTAGATGGATGTTTATAGCTGGTGAAAGGTTAGATAAAAGATGCAAAGAAGGAGAAAAAAATGGATTCTTCTTAGAGCAGATGCGCAGCAGCAGTCACTGTATCAATAACACACACAATTCAACRAAGAAGAAAAGATTGTGGCCTAGTTGTTCTCCAGCCTTTCTTCACCCATCATGCCAGCTTCCACSTATCAGAAATTGGACACTGCAAGAGTTCTGAATTGTCTCGAGACTCTCTCAGTAATTTAAATAGTGTTCCAGGCAGAGAGAGGATAATAAAAAACGCCTTCTGTGCCCAAATGTGGCACACGCTGAACACTGGCCAATGCCTGAGGTAGTTAGTCTTTATCCCAGGCTGAATTTCCAAACAAAGCAAGCTAAGACAGATCACTTTTATAACTCCCTTTTTCTAGCACTTTAAATAGATGCCTAAACCTCATACTAGTAATTATAATGAAAAATTCAATATTTATTTCACCCTTCTTTGTAATTAATTTTCCCATTTAATATTATAAGCAGCTTTCAACAACTAATTTTCCACAATATTTTGCATTCTTCTTACATTGTGCCTTAATTATTTAAGGGACCAAGCAGTAGACTTTGTATTTATAAAAGTAGGAGATAAAAAAATTATTGTAAACGCTAGTCAAAGCTGACTCTCAAGTATAATAAGTCTGGGAATTGGGGTCATCAACACTTTGCAGACGAATACTTCACTCTCRGTGCTTACACGGGGGAGCTTCCTTGCATCCAAGTCGTGGACAGGTAAAGATGGGGAATAACCATGGGTGCCTGCAGCACAGTAACCATCCACTTCCCTACAAAGAGTCCTAAGGAAGTTCCTGCTGATCCTGGACCTTGTAACAGGCAGAGATGAATTGTATTCTCTTCCTCAAACTACTGAATCCAAAACAGAAAGAAAGCACAAATCCCCATGCCAGATGTTCACATCTGCAGTACAGCCTGTAAGATTAGTGACAAAGGAGAKATTTCTGTTGCTCAAATCCTTTACAAAATCTACCTATTGGAAAGGCTAATGACCATGAAGGAGAGGAAGCCTCAATGCTTGGATTCAGAAGGTAAGAAAAAACAATTTTTATTAGAATCAGAGAGTGAATTTGAATCTCTTACCTGTTGAACGTATCTGTCTGTAGTTTTCCACATATAATAATATTCTATTATGCTTGTTAAGGACTTCCACGGGAGCTAGGAACAGAAAGGAAAAGTAACAGTCATTTCAGGGAGCACCACATAGCCTCAAGGAAATGAAACAGATCCTAACAGCACTAGATGCTCATGGGTTTCAAAAGATAGGTTCATCTTCATGCTGCACTGGCTCTACCATTCAAGAGACAGGCATAGTGTGGAAGAGAGCCCCACTCGCTCAGATGTCCTGCTTGAGCAACAACCTAGCAAAAGCCACAACTACAGCATCACAGTTCTCATTTGCTTCATTTTTTATGGAGTTATGCCATTTAAAACAATAAAAACACCAGAAGCATGCCATGCTACCTCCACTCTCTGCGTGAGGATCTCAGCAGGACCAGAGTGCTGAGCAGACTCCAAGTCTCTCTGTCTAAAAGAGTAGGGCACAGGACAAGCTACAGGAAAACTGCTTTTTCGGTTGCAAAGGACTCCAGAGGGAAACAAGAAAACAGCTCTGATCACACTGCTCCATTCAGTTTGCAGGCTGAGCACCTCAGRTGGACATGGGCCCAACTATAGGACACTTCCCCTGGATTCTCATTATTTAAATGTTCCCAAATTAGTATTATAAAAGTGACAGAACGTTCATGTTTCAGAAGGTCCAGTAATTCCTGCGCTTCAGACACAAATTAATCTGAAGGCAGCTAGGCTGTCACCACACTTTCCTAAATCATCTCTCAGTTATACTGGAGCAGACGACTTTAAATTTACATCTCTGAAGGGAACACATACCATCTGTGATCTGAAATTCTGACTGCACAGCAGGTTGTCATCGGTATGAGATCTSCTTTTCCCAAGTTTACAACAAGATGCATGCTCTAGTTCAGAGCCCTCTTCTCCAGACAGAAGAAGAAGGCGGCAGCCTAGACACAAGCTGGAAGCCAGCTCTGTCACCGGTCAGACCTGCTCACCACGCGGCCCTCAACTCATATACTTACAAAATCTTGCTGAATGTCAGTGAAATCTTTTCCGTATTTCTCTAGGGCTTCCTCAAAGAGGTTTGCCTCTGAAGCTGACCACTCCTCCATCTCATCTCTGCACAGGACTGGCCCACCCTGTGGCACGAGCGCAGAGATGGCCTTGGAAATGTCATAGACATTTTTATGCAATGTGTCCATAGCATGGAACTACAAGGTAATAAAAAAGAAAAACACAAAAGGACAAAAATTCAGGTGAAAAGAACACTGGGAAATGAAATAGCTGTCAGAAAAATCATGCATGAGATTTGAGGGTGAAGTATTCGGTACCTACATGAAGTCAGCAGCCRCTCGCTCAACCTCAGACTTGCTCTAACTGTCAGTACACAGACCTAACATTCACTAACAAAGGGACATTTTTGGAACAGGAGGCTCTGCATATCCCCAGTTCCTACTTCACCTGCTCCTGGGCAGCAGCACAGCACACTCGCTAGGGAAACGCACGCAGTATAACCTGGCTCAGCAGCACTGAGCAGCCCTGAGGTTTCATCCGCAGATGGGACATCAGAACAGCAATCTGATGGGAGGTATCTCAGGGTAAATGGCCCAATTGTCCAAATTTGCCAGACATTTTCTTTGTCAAACAATCTACTAGATTTTCATATAAAAACAAATATTTAATCAAAGCAGCATGTGCACATGCACCACCACAAAGGCCTAAATCCCAAAAAGGAATTAAGTAAAGTCACATAGCAGAGCTAAAAAGGAAACAAAGAATTACTCCCAGGAGCAATTAGTTCTCAGAAAACTGAGCTACAACTGTCTGCAACTTGCAATTTGCAAGAGGTAGAAATATGCTGTGAGAGAGAGGAAATAGTGTTAGTAAATGACAGCTTGGCTCTACTTCTTGATTTCTGTAGTTTTAATTAGGATGTTGTTTGCCTTTCATCATACCAGAATTTTGTGCATGTGCACAATTATCCTACAGTGTTTTATCCTTGCATTTGCTCTACATACGATTTCACATTACTCCAGTTAGAAGGCAAGGCTTTGATAACAGTACTCCAGAGACTTCATACATTTTATTCACATTTGCATTAAACTCTCTAGCACAGAAGCTTTGCCTTTTCTCTGCCTATTCATAATCCTTTACGACTATAAAATATTAACAATATCAATCACCACTCCTTAGGTACTTTAAAACAAACAAATCTCATAAAAGAAGAAAAACAGCTCAACGAAAATATCTTATCTGCCTGCAAACTTTTTTCGGAGACGATCTGGTCCAAGTGCCAGTGACAGCCCCTGGTGTCGGGGAAGTGATGAGAAGCAGCATTCCAACATTGCAACATTGCAGACAGGCAAATTATCGCTCACATTCTTTTCAAGACAGCCTCTAAGTTCAAGCAGGAGATGGGCTGGGTAGCTTATCGTCCAAAGGTTTTAATAAAATCAAAACTTCTGAGAGAAATAGTCATGATGGGTCATAGGAGTGACAAGGYCAGACAAAGCTACTTTAAATGGAGATAAAGGATTCCTGCACAAAGACAGTATCTGGACCACTGAAGGCCACAATTACAGTCCACCTGCCCCTCTACCTTTGCCAGTTGCTAGGGCAGAGGTGAATACTTTTTTTACACTTCCTTTCAAAAATGTAAGATCCTCTTAAAAATCTTACCAGCGTGATGTCCCGAGAGGCCGCTGCAGCGCTCATGTGCAAACTTGGCTGTCTGACAGAACTACTGCAATCTAGTGCTCGGGCAAATGTACCAACAGACCTGAAAGAAATTAAACAGAGCATTAACTTTGCACGCAAGACAAGCATAAATGTAAATACCCGACCAACACTTCTTGAGATTAGCAGACTCCATTTCTCAGTAACAAGATTATACGGTTTGGCGCTAGTTCTGAGCCAGAGATCATTTTCCTCAGATGTGGTTTGTTATGAATGCTTTACTCTACTTAGTTCATATGGCCAAATAGGCTTAGGTGCAGGAGGGGAAATGGTGAAAGACTCAGGAATCRCAAATGGGTGGTTTTGAACTCTCTTATGCCTCTCAGGGGCTCCTTGAAATAAGGCTTACCAGAAACTGATTATAATCAAGCTTTAGGAACATAAAAGAGAGAGCGGTGCTCGACTGTCCAAAGGTACAAAGAGAGATGCCAAAACTAGACAGAAGAGAAATGCAGCAATCCAATCATTTTTCTAAAAGTTTSAGACAAATTAAAACTGTCCTTTATTTTAAAGCTATAATCTAATATTTTTTACATAAGATATATAATAATTTTTATATACGAACACACACAACACAATAACCTAACTTATACCAGGCTCATACACAAGACAGTAAGAGGCATTACAGAAATTCTCAAGCACTGCTCAGTGGCAGCCATTCCCTGTCTCTGCCTCGCAGCCTGCCTTAGCTGAGCTGGTACTTCTTTTGTAGGGTCTCATTATAAACTGGGCCAATTTGCTGATTATGGACAACAGCAATCTTTACACTGATCTCTTCAGGGACTGTTTACAGCATGAATCCTCCAGCAGCTGCAGTAGCACASCAAGCAGGCAGTAGGAAACAGCCAGAAAGCTACCTAGAACAGTGGTTTTAAACAGGAGATTTTCCTCAATCTAGACAGCAATTAACATTTTTAACTTAACTAGCCAAGTTTCATTCTTGGTTCCATGTTATGGAACAATCAAGCAGCCAAGCAAATGCTTTAAACTTCTTCAAAACAGATTAGCAGGTCCAAATGATCCAGAATTTATAACAATGTCAAATTTGATCTTCAGATTACATAGAAAAGGGGTTTCGCTAACATTTCTGAGTACATCCATTTCTCATGTTGYGCCTCTAAAATCCTGCATTTCAATCCTCCAAAATTTTCCTCAGTACCCTTTTTTTTCCCCCTCAAGTTTACATCATTCAGCTTGTTCAATGTATTTACTACTCCAATAAATGCACTCTTGTGTCATCATTCAACAGTTTTGATCAGAACATCCTGATCAAAAKAATTTGGACAAATTCTTACAGATCAGCTCCAACGTTCCTACTTCTCCCCAGTGATACTGTCTCCACTGACTAAACACACTAGGAGGCCCCATTATCCACCTCCTCACATCGCTTTCCTCCCACACTTACYGACAGCCCTAAACTTGCTTAACAGACACAAGAAGAATTTGAGGAGTATTATCATTCTTTCATGGTTAGAATCATTAAGTCACAGGTTGCAATGAGGGCCTGAAATTTAGTGTATGCTTCTGTTCATACAAATGCACAACAGTGTAGAAGTTAACCAACACTTTAAAAGGAAGCTGATGCACAAAGATTACTTCGGGCTGCCAAAAGCAACAATACACACACACACAGAACCCCATACATTTTGGCATGGAGCTATAGATTTATGGGCCTTGCTTTACTGGGTCTACCTCCTTGAATCTAGGCATTACAGAACCACCTAGACTCCATCAAGAAAGTGTTTTATGAGACATTTCATCTAAGCAAATTAATATTGGAKGTTGAAATGTCATTGACTTAAAGGGAAAAAATGTGCAGCGTAATGAACCATCAAGAATTTAGTTCACTGAAGGCCTCTGCACATTGTCCAAAGCACTCGAAAAACCTCAGTCATTATAGGATAATGTTTACGTGCCATTTGCTTTTATTTTATGAAAGTTATTAACTGTGAAACGTAAATCTGTGTAGCTGTTCTGAGTCATGCTACTCCCTGCAAAGCATGTAAAACATCCATCATTACAAAACAGAACACATAAATCAAGCAACCAAAACWAACTTCCACATTAACAAAGCACAAAGAATATAAGTAGTGCTGGAAAAGAAGTCTTATTAAAATATACTTATTCAAAAAAGAGGTAAAACACTCTTACCGTGCCACCACCAGAAACTGGTCTATCTGCTTGTCTACTAGTGGGTTAAAGGCTTCCCAAACTTTTGTTTCAAGTTTCGACTGGTCTCTTCCATCATCCTCGCCTGTTTGAAAAGCAAGTTAGAAATATTTGGTATGCCTTTTTCAAAACAGGAACATTTTCTAGATTTTTTAATCTCACAATAACTCAACTGCTGAGCCATCTTGGGATTCCCTGCTTTACAGGCAGTCAAACTGTCTCTGCCAGCGTCAGCTGTATCTAGCAGCAGRACAGACCCAGCACATCTGACCCGATCAGATCTTCAAGAACCACTTTCCAAGGGCACATGTAATGGGAAGCATTGTACATCTTTTTCTGAATGGGACAGTTTCTCATCAATTGCTCTCCCCAGCTTCTCTCTCTCCCTTTAACTTGCAGCAGTTCCGGAGAGAGACACTCCCAGTTGCTCTGTGCAGGCAGAGCAGCTGTTTGAACTGCGYGAGCACCCTCTCTAAGGGTGAACTTGTGGCATCAGACTCTCTTATTTCTGTCTTCTCGACTCTACATAAATCTAAACACTCTGAAAAAATACAGGAGCTACTGAGACTTTTTTTTCAGTACCTTTCCCTTTAAAACATTTGGAGATGATCCTTCTCCCAAGCCCTGCCTTGGCCTGCTGAAGTACAGAATGCCTTTCAACTTAGTTCATCCTCACTTTGGAGGCAAGCTGAATTGCTGAATAAATTCCAACTTTGCAGGCAAATTAAACAAAAGTCCTGACCATCCTTCTGCCTGTTCTAACATCAGGCCAACAGCACAAACACGGCTCCTAAGCAAAGATAGCAGTGCCTTCATGTCTCTGCCCACACAGGTAGTCTGGTGAAAGTCTTTCCAATGTGATTCCCAATCCCTTCTCTTTTGGGTGGAGGAACATCAGGAGGCATCTCCACATCACATGGGTTGGAAAAGGAGCAGGTAGAGACTTGCAGCTCCAGCCCTTTCAGGTTTTTATACATACACATTTCTGGATCTGCAGGGGAGTGCAACGACAAATCCAAACCGAGTTACTATTCAGCCCCCTGTTCCTTGGCCTGGGCTCCGCATGCTCCTTCTGCTCTAGATACAACATGGTCAGGCCAGCAAATACTTCCTCCTGCCTCTTCTGTAGGTGAGAAATCTAGGATGGCAGCCAAGACTAACAGCTGGGGAGAGAGCTCTTAGGAAAAAGGCACCCAGCTGTAATGGGCAAATTGATGAGGAGAGACAGCATTTAATTGGTAATAATTTGGGAGGGGCCCTCATAGGGAAGTGAGGCTTGATTAAAAAYACAAAAGGCTTTTGCAGGCGCAATGGAAATTTGTGCTTCCCATGGAAATTCAGAAATGTCTTAATAAAAAGATCGTAAGCTCTAAGAGAGCCAATTAATTCAATTTGTTTCAACAACTTTTATGATCTGGACAAATGCCCACTTCAAGCTTGGTTTTATAGATAACTAATTGCTTTCAGTGGGCAATGGTTTCAGTTTCTAACTGATCAGGCCATCCCTCTACAGAAAACCTGGGGATGAGGYCTCCGTCGCTCATACCCGCTCCAGCTGCACACCCGCTCCAGTGGCCATACTCAACATCACCCTTTGACAATTCTATATAAATCATGAAAATTACCCTCTTTCAATAAGTCTGTTATGTCTGCCTGATATCTGTTGCCAACTCGAATTTCTCCTTTGTCAGCAAGTAGGGTCTTTTGTTGAGGATCATACACGAGTGAATAAAAGAAGAAATCCTAAAAATAAAACAAGAACAAGAAAGTACACAGTATTATTAACTTTTATTTCAAGCTTTACAGACATACTATCAAGCTTTCAAGTTTGGTTTTGCTAGCTGGATATATAATTTAAAAATCAGGTGAACAAACAAAAATCAAGGCATCATTTTTAAAAAACAATGTTAAATTCTCTCACTCTCCTTTATGTTGAAACTGCGAGAGCTGTCCTCAAAAAAAAAGGAAAAAAAAAGAGTAGTTCCCTTAGTGTAAAATATTTACAATTAAAGTGAGCACATCTCTTTTGGAGCACGTAAAATGAAAGTTCTTACTAGGATAAGAATGACCAACCAGGGTGGCAGAAGAAAACAACCACAAGGGTAACTCCTTAACAATGTGATTATAAGTGATTAAATCATTTCCTGCAGATCAGTCCTTAGCTGTCCTTAAGCGACACATCAGAGCCCACGTTCATTCTACAGAGGAACAGCAGCATTTCTAGCTCTGTTTATCTCCATTTAGAAGAGGTTCTCTCTGTGGGCTGGAGTTTCAAAGCTACCTGTTATTTCTGCTTCCACAGCCTTCCTGCTCATTGCACACGCTCATCTACAACTGATGGCCAAATGGGAAGGTCTCCCGTGTTTTCTCTAAACGCCTAATACATCTGGCATCCAATTACAGAAGTGAAGCATTGAAACGCRCTAGCTCTACCCTTTGTGCTGCAATTTAATAAAATCACCATTTTTCAGAGCAGAGATCAATGACTATCAAAGGAAAAAACCAGCAAGGCAGTCAAACCGGCTTTGCAACTCAAGAAAGCACCGCGTATAAAATCATCATGGAGCACAGAACGAGGCCAAAGAAGAATCTACCCTGATCTCCTCCAGCAGAAAACACACCCTATTTTCCCAGAGTGTTAGCAGTTATTTTAAGGATAGAAACAATCTCATGTTATATTATCAAAAACAGCAAAAAAGTCACAGCTAGGGCTTGGCAACATCCTGTTCTAACACCCAGTCCAGTCAGCTGGAGGGTTTTGAGGTGGGTGCTGGACCACTGGACTTCATCCTAAATGAGTGACACTCTTGACAACCACTGGGTCCAGCTCCCACACGCACTGGGGTCAACTTGCATCAGCCTACCAACAGAAGGAAACTTCAGAACTCACTTACATTATAGCTGAGACAGGAAATCTGGGTCTTTTGCTCCCTGACACACAAAGTTCAAGACACTGTAATATTTTGAGGCTCTATTCTTGCATACATACAGTGCAGAATAAGGTTCTGTCTTGCCCACTTCTATACCATAAATATAACGAGTGTTTTACTTGTTCCTGCTCCAAAATACCTAACTGTAGGACAAAGTATATGCGATGCCACAGCAATGCTTTCCAGGCACACTGCCCAGCAAATATACAAACCAAACACTGTAGTATAATCAAACTACAGGCTCCAAGGAAGGCCAGATTCTGCAGTCTGTTTCTTAGCACTGTCTTTGTTGCGTAGGGAACAACAATCATTTTGCAGGGGTTCCCTCCTGCGATATTTGTCTGAGGGGTGCCTTATATTATCTCCTTTATACATTATTACTGTGTATTTAGTGGGCTAATGAGAATAACATGGTAAAACATCCAAACAGACTACGTGTTTCTGAYCGCTCTTTTCCCCCCAACCCCCTTTTGGGGCAGAAACAAGGGAATGGAGGGAAAGGAAGGGAACAGTCTTCTCCAAAACAAAGCTCATCCTTCTCTACARGTATCTGTGACATCTCGTCCCGTTTGGTCTTTGTTCATGTTTGATAAGGCCGGAGCCCCCAGCTAGAACACAACGGCACTASGAACTGCCTCCATAGTAACAGGAAACTCAGAAATCAGATGGATTTCTAAAAAAATATTAATAAATATCAGTCTAGGGTCAGTGCAAGCTGTAGACTAAGGAACAGAGYGGGTCTTTGCACTCTCCAAGAGCTCTTGATGGCCACTAAGAGAAGGAGAATCCTGAATGGCATTTTTCCCAAGAGAGTTTCCCAAAAGCAGCGAGGTTCACCAAACGCACGGTTCTTCAGAAAYCACTGAGCCTATTTTAGCTGTCAGAGCTGTGTATGTTGCTATTGCAACAGCGGGGCAAAAAGGAAGGGGAGAAAAAAAAGAGTTTTCTGTTTAAACTTTGGATCTCAGAAAACATTTTACATATTTGGAAAAATCAAAACAACTTGCCAAAAGTTAAAATTAAACTATGACTTTCTACTTCTCCAAAGCGTTATACAGACACATATGCTCAAAGCTTCCTTACTCAAGCCCACAGCTACTAGTAACTATAGCCAAAAGCTAAAGCCAGTAGGAAGCAGCAGAAAGATTGGCTCAAAGTGGAAGTACAGTACAAAAATAGTGGTTAGCTATTACAGTTTGCAACCTTGCTTTCATAAAGTCATTTGGGGTGAAGGGGGAATATGTTTTAACTATGTAGTGTTTTATTTTTAGCGGGTACCAAAAGGAACTGAGATGCCAGACTTCAACCCAGCAGGCAAATTTCATACAAGCCCATGCATATATCATAGCAGGGCTGTGAAACAGATGGGTACATATGAAATAGCTTCCTGCAGAACAGGCAAGGCTAATGCTCCTTCCCCTCTCTTGATCTCCCTTAGAATTTAACATTACCTGGAAATTTGAGCTTTCCAGGTGCCTTCCCCCACCCAAGTCCTCACTTTTCCTACACAACCCCAGCTGTGCCAGGCACAGTACTTAAAGCTGCCAGCTCTTCAAACCCCTCCCTCCTCCCCAAAGTAGCCAGGGGAGCTGTCTGTAGAGCAAGACACAGAGGCAGTGGAAGGAAGGAAACAAACACAACCCTAATTGTGTTATGCTTCTATTTCCCCAAATTTCCCTATGCCTGAGTGTTTAACACCCTTCAATGCAGACAGCCTAGGGATGAAAAYCCACTTTTAGTGGTCACGCTGTACAAGAAATGCAACATGAGATTCCGTAGAACTGCTTATACTGCATTGACTGAAGGCGTGTTAAAAAGCACTTTAAAAAGCAAAGGGAGAATTAATTGTGGCTTCAGAACAATACCAGCCACCGCCAGCAATTCACTGGGCAACAGCTACCTCCTCCTCTTAGTCTCTTCACCCTTCACCCAAGTGCATTTGTGCTCTTGAGCTTCTAATGTCTTTGCCATCTGTTCCACGTTAGCTTGCGCCRTGGCAAAGCGCAGCGCTAAGTGACAGGAGACGTTGGGGAAACTCGCTCATTCTGTGAAATCTCTCAGCTCCTGCTCCRTTTGAAAACAGCCCACTCAGCTTGCACATTGAGGGCTCAAAAGGAGGAGAGAAACCAAACTCTTTCCATGCCTACATCTACCACCAAGCAGTTGCATGGCTAAGGAGAAAAAACAGCTCCCTTCTCTACATACCTACCCGTAAATCTGCTGATAATGAAAATGTATCAGGAGCTAGAGCTACTGAGAAGAATTGCTGCTCCACACTTACCTACTAGTTAATCCAARTTAATCCAAGCTACCTTCCGTGTGACTAGATTTTGCTTTCAAATTGGCATATCCTACTGGTAGCTGGTAAGAGGTGATTCTGAATAGAAGAGGCCCTGCTTGATGCGCTGCCATTTGGCAAATTCATCATCTTTTTGGTTTAGCCTTCCAAAAAGAAGTCTGACTTCTTAATGCAACTGCCCTGTTTAAAACTCTCCTCAATCACAGCATCAGATTAAAATTAATCTTATGCTTAAATAACTACTAAAGAAAGTGGAAAAATGCATTGAGAGAGTCAAACTATGAGATAGACTAGCGTGTGCACCCTGCAAAAATGACCCATCTTGTTTCTTAAAGGACAATTAGTGACCATTACCCTATTGTTTTCAATTGCAAGATTTCTCTCTAGTATACCACTTAAATATTTTCAGATGTAAATGTAATTCTCACAGATGTATTCAAATAATGATATATATCAAGTTTGGTTATTATTCCTCTAGATACTGTTTGAAAAAATAAATGCTACTAATCTCAAAAAAATAATATCCCTAGACTGTTAAACCAAATTCTAAGACTGTTAACCCCAGCAGGCCACCCACGGAGGCCTAACCACCATTAAAGGTACATAAATGTAGTAACAGAGCACTACAACTGCAGTGTTTAAAAACCACAAAAATACCTCAAAAGGCAAAACAAAATTTAAATTCTGAATAGTGATTAACAGTTCAAGACATTTCAGTTCCAAGAGTTCAGCTGAAAGCACTTTTAAGGAGCCAGACTGCTAAAACTTCAGCAGGTGACGAAAATTATTTGACAAGCAGTTTTTCAAGGCTCCAAATATCTAAGGTGGCATATGAAGAATTACCAGTAAATATTGTGGGGTCCTTTAAAAACCTGTACATATGCTACTCCTTKCTTCAGATTTTGAAGCCTGAACAACTGTTTTTTTAATTAAAACAGTTCTTCTATTTATAAAGCAGTGAACTCAAAAAATAGGTAACAAGTTCTTGATATATCGAAGGAGAGATGGAGCTTAAACAATCTGACCATAWATCTCTGAGATTTCAGGAGAAAGCAAAGACACAGAATACTAAAGTAGACTGGTTTGCTTCCTTTCCCACAGTTACCCCACCTCATACCCTCTCTTGCCAGAGGGCAATGAGACTGCTTCAACTTGCCAATGCCAGGCTGAAGGAGGAGCAAGCTGAGCTTCTCTCTAYGCCACGAGAGACTTATTACTATCACTGGGACATCTACAGCAAGCCTTGCCTGCTAGAGAGACATCAGAAAGGAAATGGTAACTAAGCCTAAAGCTTCCAATTACCAGTGTCCATCACAGTTAAGCAACTAAAAGAGCAACCTTTGCATCATAAACCTTGCAAAAGCCACCAGTCTTAAAGTTGTGCCAAACTAAACAGTGCAAGCTTGTCAATAAAAAAGAGCGGTGGATGAGTGTTCATACCTCTCGTTCCAGATATGATTTAAGGGATTCTGTCTCATTTAACAGAGTAACGCTGCATTTGCCTCTAAAAGAAGAGAGAAATCACATTTTAGGAAAAGAAAACAAGCATCTTGAATGTTTGTGCAATACACAACGTAGCACTACACAAGTTATGCACAAAATTTATTCTTACATTGAAGAATACTTGAATAACCATAATGGCATCTGCATTTTGAATAAAAAGCACTGGAGGAAAATAGCCATTACCTAATGTGTGTGGCTGGCAGAGATTCCAGCTGTCGTGAGAGAAACAATTCACGATGTCGCAGCTGATGCTTCTGCTTCTCTGGCAAATCAACCATCTCTGGATTTTCCATCTCTTCTTCCATTTCTCCTAGTCATAAAGAGAAAAATTAAACATCAGGAACACAGGGCAAGTACTAAGATTCTTGGCCAATTGGAACATACTGCTCTATAACTACTAAGTAAGAAATAGGCACAATACATAGAYGAAATCTAATTTCATTTGAACCCTCATATTTCAGTGGGCTATACAATTGGATAACTAGCATACATCCTTTAAATCATAACTGTAAATACTTTTAATTAGTCACCATCAGAATGAAAGTTTCCAAGTACACACAGGTCACACCAGTCAACATGCTGCAAGTTGCACTGAAATCAAAAACAAATTCTTTTCTCTTTGCCATGTATCAGCAACCTTATACCTGATTCTTTTTTTCTGAAAAGAATCRCAGCCACAGACTGTCCCATTCTGACTGCAACAGCTTCCGAAAGGAAATGCTGTCTGAATAGGTTAGTTCTTCTATTCAGTGTATTTTCTTCTGTCCACCCCAACCACAGCCCATAGAACCCAGTCACAAGACAAACAGGAACGGGACCAACTTGCCTTGTAGCCAACCCTACCCAGACAGGCCACAAGCACCTCCAGACATTTTTTTTAGTCAGGAATTATTATCCTTACGCTTTGTGTTCATCAGCAAGTATCCTCTCAATTGCACCAGATAAATCTGTCATAGGCAAAATACCCCAAAGAAGCAGTAAAGCTTCTCCCTGATGAAGACTGCAAGAAAAAATGCTTGATTCCCCTCTTCCCCAGCAAATACAGTTACTATATTTTTACTATATTTTCCAAAATCATGGAAAAGTTTCCCAGATTGTAGTATAATGAGGTGTAAAGTTTCATATATGAATAGTAAAAATTTAATTTTATTTCAGCAATATTCTCAAAGGCCAGACTTATGCCTGCAGCTTAATTCAACAGTCGCTGCCAAGAAATCTTACACTACACACAGGCACAGCTGTGATTAATGTACCCTTAAAGATTAGTTACCTATAGTCCTCAAAGATATCCTCAAAGAAAATAAACAAAGAAGATACTTGAATTTCATAAAATCCCAAATTGCAGTCAGGTCCAAATAGGCCTGACTAAAGGAATGACTATAAAAAAAACAACCAACCAAGCAAATACACACAAAACACCGCACACCCTTCAGGTCCCACACAATTTATTACTGGGTTTTACTGTCCTGGAACCAGTCCGCTGGTTTATATGCCCCTCAGGTAAGCAGCTCCAGCAAGAAAGCAAAAAGAAAGCAGCATAATTAAAGCAGACTGCAAGATGCAATAGCTATTAGAGCACATAAGCTGCTAAGCACACAGCAGCATGCATTTCCATTCTAACATTTGCCTAGGACATAGAATTTACATTTGTGCCAGTTTCAGGGTTCCGCAATTTATGTACTGAAGTGAATTCTGTTTTAGCTGAAAATTAATATTGTGGCTGCTGAGCTACACTATAAATACAGYGGCAGCAATCCACAAACAAGCCAGCACGTCTCCAGCTAGCTTGTTTGAAAGGCTCTGGACACAAAAACGCAGAGGCACAAAAACATCCCCAGAGCTTTTGCAGAAAGGGCTAGTGCACCRTGTAACGCAGGTGAGACACTGCAAGCAGCAGCTTAAAACACTTAACACCTTCAGCACATTTAACAGCCTCCATCCTTTAAGAATTACCTTTTTATGCATATCAACTATCTGTTAATAAAAAACCTACCAACCAAACGAAACCAAGCAGCAAAACTGAGCTGATCCCCAAAACTGCACAACTTCAGCTAGCGTCATCTTCCAACGGGCACTTCCATTTATGCCTCTAGGTTTTGTAACCAAAAGGAGCAGTGTGGCAGCACTCGAGCAGGGCGAGAGCACCCAAGGAAGGTGGCAGCACCCAAGCTCCTTACAACAGCTCTGCTAAGCGCAGCCTCTCAAAATAAAAAGGTGCAAGTTAAAAGGACCTGTTTCAACAGGTAACAAACAACACCTCCTTGCTCTAAATRCAGCATTGCCAGGAATATGGGAATATTCTTTCGAGGGGTGGGGGGAGGAAAGAAAGCTCCATACAAGCAAATGGAGAGAATTTCAGGGCTGAATTTGGCGTGAGGCACCCCAGGGCACCCTGGAGCAGCTCCTGCTGCCAGCCTGTCCCTCGCACCTGGGCTTCACCCTCCTATAACTCAATTAATCCAGCTTTCTAAATGAAGGGCACTTTACCCTGCAGAACAGTGCCCTCCAAGAAGGGCTAAGTTTTGTCACTCTCTCCTCCCAATAAATTAATATAAGGTATATATAAATATTTTTATGTTTTCAAACAGGTTTACCTGTGTTTGATCCTACTACAGAATACATGCTGAGGSAATGCAGTAGACACAGCATATCAGGACGTAAATCGTTTAATAAGCTCATAAAGTCTTACTTCAAAATTATTCTCTCTGCTTGATAGATGTGCTCATGCAGATTTAAGACTAAACACTTAGTCTCAGTATCAACAGGAATACATCAACTGGGCAGCAGCCACCAATGGAAGGCTGCAAGGAGTGCGCCAGACTAAGCAGCATTTGATATTTGATGGCACTATTTCTAATAGCACTTTTTAAAAGCACAGAGATGACTTTCTGTTGAAAACAAAGACAGGCAGGTTGGTCACAAAYAGAAAGACTCACATGAAAGCTAACATATACAGGGAAAAATTATCAGAAAGTAAACATTGAACTGGCAGGAGAAACCCAAGAGGCAGAAATTGTAATTCGGAAAGACTGCGCTTCTGAGATGCCAAATTAAACATCAATATTTGCTAGACTCCAGAAAGAATAGCAGTGTGATACAGATCAGATTGGGCTCTGCATCGTCAGAGGAGAGAGCACCTGCCCTTTCTCTCCAGCCTCCATGTCGGGTCCCAAAGGCAGAAAGCAGGCGAGCACAGGCAAACAAGACAGAGGAACCAGGTTCAGGGAGCTCATGCAGAGGTACRGCCTTGCAGACAGGAAAGTCTATAGTAACAGAAGAATTGGTTAGCATGCTATAACTAACAACAACACTTTAAAAAGTGTGGGGAAAAAAAGAGGTCAAAATAGCAGGGAAACACAAAATTCAGAGCTCTGGACCTGCAAAACAGTCCCTTCAGYAGTGAAGGGAGCTTAAAATCTTGGTCACTCAACAGCCCAATGCAACAGCYCTGAAGGATGTTGTAGAAACGATGCATTTGAAGAAGTCAGCAGTATACGAACAGATTCCCTCTCCCATGTCTAATTTCTAACAGGCTCATTTCCTCATACCCCATTTATTTTCCCTCAGTCAAAGGCTGGATATTGATTCATCAATATGAGAAACATGGTGAAAGCTTTAACAAACTCAAGCAGCCCAGCACAGTCACTGCAGGGGCAAGAGCAGGGCCAAACATCCCCTGTTTTGGCACTTYGCATACCCCCTCCTTGCCTCTCTATCCCCAGAGGAGGGGATCACAGTTTCACCYTCTGAGTTAGCAGAGTCAAAAGTGTCATTGAGAGATTTAATGCATTCAGCTCCTCGYGTATCAGCATGGGTGCAGTGAGGGAAAAGGAGATGGAGATAAAGCAACAAGAAACTCATTCAAGAGGCTACAGGCAAACTATATTCGACTGACTACTGTTACTTAAAAACAAACTTCATAGGCATGAAACTGTTTAGACACAGAGGCCTCACGCAACTCATGGACTGATTGAGTACTGACACCTTCCTGCTGCGAGACTTGTATTTTTAGAGGCTTCGGCGTGTACCCAAACACGCTGCCACGTATGCAGCACCCAAACACCAGCTGCTGGAAGCTACCCATAAACCTGTCAAAAGCTGCTCCTGCCACCCAGCTGGCACCAACTACGCCGTACTGAGGCTACCACTGACTACTGCTCACTGACTTACCAAGTGGGGCTATGTAAATATATATAAAGTGTGAGCATGTGTGCTTATATGCATATTTATGTATATATATCCATGCGTACATGAGTATCCACATGCATACAGTCACAGCACCCATTGGCAATGCAAGGAGTATGCTATAGGAGTCAATGCTCTTCTCTCTTATCCAGTTCTACCTGCACTTTCATTTGCATACAATATTCTAACTTCAGCTACCTCCAAATCTTTGGAAAAGCACATTAAAGAGTAGTCTCCTCCTGGCAAAGCCGGTTCGTTTCAGAAAGAAGTGGAGAATTTCCCTAGATTTATTTGCAAGGTGATTAAAGAGGTTTGTGAATAAGAAGGGTGAGCAAGGTATGGGAGCCATTACATAGCTGTAAGATTTATAAGAGGGCCCAGACAAGCTTTATATCATCTGATAAAAATAGTAAGATCACAGCTCAAATCCAGGAATCAGGTTGCATACACCAGGTACTAATTTAATGCCTCCTGCTACAGAATAGGCGTCTTCCAATTCATTTTTCTTCTTTATAAAAGAGTCATGAGAAAAATACACCATATGTAAGATTTTCCCATTTCTATTTCTGATGAATTGTATCAATACAAAGAGTAAACATTTTTTATTTATTATTTTTTAATAAATTGAGCAACATCCATTCCACAGTCACATCTCTGCTTCCCTTGAGATTATTTATATATAAAAATACTTATTTAACATGTTCAAGTTCTCCCATATTTGCCCAATATGTGTTGATCTCACCGCACTGATCCCAACAGTAGGTCTCAAATAAAGGCATCTTAGACATAAGACTATGTGAATCCAGAAATGTCTGCAGCCAGAAAGCTCCATTAATCAGCTGAACAAAGGCAGTTAAAAGACCAGCGATGCAGATACGGACATCTACTGCACATGCATCAAAATGAGGCAACAGGAGACTTTATGGAAATGAACTCCAAGTCAGTCACAGTGTTGAGTATCTTTACTAGAATCTTAATATCCACAAAATTTAATTTCATTATGTCAGGCAGGATGTAGATTTTTTTTTTTCCCCAAAATAAAGAACTAACTGCTATCCATGAGCATAATTTTGTTCTCTCTTCTTGCTCCTTAAGAACGGAAGCCACACAACCACACATCCATCTAAACAAATGGAAGTCATTTAGTGGCAATTTTACTGTGGCTCAAAAGGAAATATACAGGAAAAAAACATTAGTTACTAATAAAATTTACACTAAATGGCAGTCCTAGTTTTTTTGGGGTTTTGGTTTTAATTCTGGTGGCTTTTCTTCTGCTTGTTCTAAAGAACTTTCCTGTCTTTCAAACAGATAGGAAAATGAACAATGAATTACTTGTTTGCCTGGGAGATTAAAGTCCTAGTAAAAAAAAAAAAAAAAGAAAAAAAAAGAAAAAAAGACCAGTTCTTTCAGGTTCAGAGAACACTTACATGGGCTCAAAGATAGATTTTTCAGCCTCAAACACTGCATTTCTTCTCAGTCATTCGTACCTGCTTCATATACTAAATCAACTGAACTGAGACACCGATGAAGTAATCAATAGTCATGTTATTTATGGTCAAACTTCTATTAAGCTTCAGTGTTCTTGGATAAAATGAGTACTGCTGCACTAAGACATCAAAAAGGCTTTACGTGCTACCACAATTCTGCAACACAGTCAAATCTACCCTCAATGTCACACGACAATTTTCCAAAGAATAGGTTTTACTAATGCAATAGAGACTTACTTGAACATAAAAACTACGAAACTAAATATTCAAAATTATCCATAAGAAGCTAATTTTGTTGGGTTTTTTTTCTCCAATGGCATTACAGGGCTGAAGTCGTTACATTCATTGTTAAAACTAAGTATCTGACTTAATCCCCACGCAGCACACCTATGTAGGCTAGCATTACACAGGCATTACAGCCTATTCATGCGTATACCGAGAAATATATTAAGATAATCATTATTTTTTACCTAAACTCAGCTGTTGACATACAAAGCTCTGATTGCTTCTTTTTCATCTATCTATGTGCCTACAGGAAAGCCTTTAATTACACAGGTAGATATGACTATATATCCATCCCTTTTGCCAAATTTAACAATCTGAACTCTTAAATCTCCCATACTTCATTACTAACAACTAAAGTCAGCTGGGTAAACCTTGTGTGTTTCCCTGCTTCTGCCTGTGGAACATACCTGTGTTGTCAGTGTTACATCTAAGAGCTCTCAAGGATGGGATGAGAGACCCTAAACTGCCAGAGGAAGGTGTCATGAACCTCTACAGAGTCCAAAAGGCTGGAAGTGGAAGCGTCCCAGCCAGAGTGCCCAACCCCACGTTGAAGTTGCACTAATTATCCTCCTGGAGAAGGGGATTCCTCTAGAGAGGTAATTAAGGCACCAGGCTCACATCATTTTAATTGAATTGAGAAGTCACTCAACTACAGCAGTTTCTCAGCTGTTTCATGTGCTTTCTTTTGAACTACCTCAATGTTTCTCTAAATTCTTGCCTAAATGTTATAGACACAAATAAATATCCAACCTATAGTTAAACATTTCTACTTATTGCACACTCTTTCTAGTATTTTTAATCTGTTTCTCTAATTGAGAACTGTAACACACAAGGCAATATGCCCTAAAATTTAGTAGCTTTTAAAATCTACTTACTGAACATGTTCAGGAACCATATCACATTAAACATCCAGTTTGGCTAACAAGAATTTTCTTTGAAAAGCACTACTAATATTGAAATTAAAAGATGGCTATGTTCAGCTTACTTTGTTTATTCATAAAGAAAGTTTAAGGATTTTATTTTTCTCTGCTAATCAAAAAAAGTATTTCCCTCCTTCTTGTATTTCTTCCAATAAGCTATTTACTTTCCTCCCCAAAATTACAAAACTCACTTTTTAATAAAAAGGTAGTAGAAAAATGACATGCTTTTATTTAGTCATAACTGAAAACTTCCATCACCTCCAYCATGACAACTACAACGACAAATCTGCTAACTTTTCACATTTTCATACAGCTTTTATAGAAGAAAAAAAATATTCAGCTAAACAAATAATGCAATTTTGATATGGATACAGGAAAATGAACATTTTAAATTAGAATATTGGTACTTGTAGTAGCAGCAGCATCAAATTTCCACCCATTTGGAAGTTTTGTGTAGAAGTGACTTGAACACAAACAAGCTTACTTGCATGTTTGTCTGCCAGTACAATAAGTGTACTTGATATGTCTCTTCTTCGGTAGAARCAAACCACCTTTGCTTCCACATTTCCATTGGCAGTCTGAAATGGGAAAAAGAAAAATTGAATTGAGCACAAATCAAAGCCTCAAGTTTATGAATGGAACTAGAAAGCTTCATAAATGATGAGTACAGAGGCTACAAAGGATCACCTTCTAGCAGCCTCTGACTACATAGGCTTTTTCTAACATGTAAGTCCACTGTGATCCACTCTAGGGTTTCTAAGGTAGGGAAACCAAGCTTGCTCCTTTGCTCCTAATTCTTTCTGGAGGATCATCACTTTAAGCAGATGTAGATACTTCAAGAGGTGAGAAAGAAAAAAAAAAAAAACCACTTACCTTCAGTTACAATAAGCCAATAAGACTTTTCTACTTTTGAGGGGATACCTTGCATTTAGCAGAACACAAAAATGCAACTTTAAAATCCCAGTAAAAGTTACCATGAAATATAACAGAAAGCAGGCTTAGGTTCAAATATGCTCTCAAACATCAGAAGGACAATAGAAGAAATCAAAAACAAACCTCRTCCCTACTATTGTAACCAAAAAAGGTAACATTTCCTTCTCCTGACAGCACTGACAATGTTCCTCTAGCTAAACAAAAAGCAAGAAGAATCATTCTAAAAGAAGAACTAATTAAGCTACAGCAGGGAATCGATTCTACAGCAGTGACAATGTACAAACACGCCTGAATTGGGGGTATTTTTTTCCCCTTAAAATTTTTAGGATGAGATAGGTGACGAATTTCCTGTAAGACAGTACCTTACAAATTGTGCCTGGCTTTATGCCATTCCTAGAGGAAGTACATCTACTGGTTTTTGATAGACTCAGCTAGGGAACTGTCCCTAAAATAAACAACAATAACAACAACAACACAGAGCATGTGCTCTGCAATTGAACAGCCCTATGACCATAGGGAAGAGCATAATTTATTACACTAGAAGAGTGACACACAAATGCCCTTCCAGGAAGTCTCCAAAAAAGGGGTGGAGTAGCAATCTGTCTAAAAGGGAAGGAAAAAGACTANNNNATTTAAAAAAAAAAAAAAAAAAAGGCACGAGCTATCCAAAGGAATGGAAGAAAAGCACTTCTTCACTTGGGAAGTAAAATTTATACATTTATCCACAGCTTCCTAATACAAGTTCTGCCACTAGCTAACCATTTTAGGAAGTCACTATTCTTTCTGCAAGGGAAGAGAAGAAAAAAGAGGAGAAAAACAAAGAAAAAAGAGAAAAAGAAGCACTTTTTAAAAGCAATTTGATTTAAATTCAAATGCAAAACAGCAATGCTACATTCCTCCTCTATGAGCTAAAACAGACAACTTGCTATACAACTTGAGAAATTGCATGTTTAGGGCACAATTAATGGTTTCAGAACAGTTTTCCCTCCACACAGATAAAATTTCTGCATCAAGGACTTCACTGGCTTCCTACATGCAACCTATTATGCTTCCTTTTCAGAGCCACTGAAAAGGAAATCTGGCAGCTAAAATACACTGGGCCCAAAGGACAAGGAGGAAAGGCAAAATCTGAAGCAGCAGATAACAGCTCCAGATCTTCCACGCAGTGAGTCTCCCTCAGGAAAGTAAAGTACAAAGCACTTCTTCCTCTGGTCAAACTGATATTTATCTTCACATCACAACCATGGCACAACAAACAAGAGCTGTAGAAACACTTTGCCCTCCAGGTGAGCATCATCACCTTGCCAATGACCTGTAATTGATGCTCTGTCCTTTCATGGCAAGGGAAGGCAATCTAGCAGTTCTCAAAGTATTCCAAGCACATTATCACAACAAAAGTRTTTTTAAGTTGCTAATTACCAGATAACTACTAAAGAACCATTTTKATTTTAATCTAATCAAACAAACCATAAATTCAATTACCACCAAAGCCTTGAGGAAAAAAAAAATAGTAGTTTACCTTATTTAGTTCTTCTATTCTTCGTATCAAATATGGGTTACTCGAAGAATTTTCAAAGTAGACGTAATCTGAAAAAAAGAAAAGGAAACTTTAAAAAAATGAACTACTAAAATCAAATAAGGAATGCCACATGCATGCCCATTAATGTCACCATATCACACATTTCTTACTACAAGCAGTGCCTCCAATTTTCCCACTCAGTTTTGCATTGTAAGCAAGGAAATACAAACTCCAGGCTAGTACCTGCTAGTCAGAGACACAAGCAAGATGCATCAGTGCCATCTGAAAACCATTAACTTACCTTCTAGAAATGGTACTCTACTACTAGTCTATATATTGAGAACACAAAACAATGAGATAATCCTCCTCCTGATCACATTATTTCACTTTCATCACCCTATTTTCTTTACTTATTTCCTGTCCCTTCACATCAAAATGTGGCTGCTCTCCCCTACCAGCAACCTGCTTACCCTTCTCCATCCAGTCCAACTCCAGCGTACTGCCCATGCAGTTAGACTATGAATAACCTTGTTCTTTCTTTTTCTATCTTTCCCACTGCTTTGTCTGCTATGCCTTAAATCCCTGCATTATCCCAGAATACCCTCAATAAAACTCTATGCAAAGTCAGATGCAACTCAACAAAGTTCTTGTTTTCGAGCACTATAACCACTTTAAGTTRCAGGAAGAAAATTTCTTAATCCAAATTACTCCTTTAAAAAAAAAACCATCACCAGAAAAGCACCAAGAAATACTATTTGACTAACTTGGTGTTACTAAGCTCCAGACTTAAACATTCCTTTTATACAGACCTGGAAGCTCAGCCTTGCAAGAATGTGCCTTTTGTCACCCAATAAATAGGCTAGAACCCAAATAATTTTAAAACTTATCTGAGGGTCTGCTCCAGCTCCTCCCCCGGGATGTTCCTCTTGCACAGCCCTTAGCCAGTACAGACTGCGCTTATACTCGGATGCAAAAACGAGTCTCTACAAGACGCGCCAGTAAATTTAAGACAACTCTGCTGCAGAGTTCCCAGTTCATTTGTATTTGGAATACAAAACCCACAACCCCCAGGGCACAGCTCAGGTCATCTTTTTAAATGAACATATTAGCATGATGCTCTGCTTACTAAACGGCCACTTAGTGGTGTGGGGCCTTTGGTAAATAAAGATAACAGCTTGAGCTGTTAGCTTTAATCTTTTGGGAATGGTTGTTAAAAGGTCAGTGAGCACCACGGATACTGTTACACTCTTCCTCACCTCTAGGGCCTCTGGCACTGGCGAGCTGCAGCATGAGGGTTAAAGGGTCCCCTCCTACCTCAAGGGTGGCGAAGGGGAGACCCTGGTGCATTACCTCCCTTCTCCTACCCTTCTTTCCTCTTGCCCGGGGGTCATGGCAACCCTTCCAGCTTCCCGTGGAAGGGCACTCAAGCTCCAGGCATGGATGTTTATTCAGGATACAGCCTGCGGCTCTGCATAGCTCTCCGTGGAGTCAACAGGCCACTTGCTCAGCGTCAGGCACAAGAGCAGAGTAGTGAGTGGCTAGAGCAGCAGTACAGACCCCTGCCTTGTTCCTAGGCTGCTTCAACAAGTGATTTTAAGAGAGCAATCAYAAAYCAAGAAATTTCAGGGGTGCAATCCYCAAAGCAGCAAATGCAGAGSTGTAAGTGCATCTTTAAGGAGGAGAAGAAAAGTGAGAAAGCACAGATGTGGTTGAAGGAATGAGTGACAAGACTGSAGTGCACATACTCCTACCGTACAAAGCACGTGTGTCTTGGGTTATGTAAACTCCAGAGCGCGCAGCTTGGCCTACCAGAGCACAGAAATACTGCACTTTTCTTCTTTTTTCTTTTTCATCCCATGTGAAGARCAGATATTGAGGCTTTTCTGACCAAACACCAACTATCTTCACATACACATCCACCGTGTCAAGTAACTCCAGGACTTTCTTCCTAACTCTTAACTATCACTTCCCTTCAGACTTGGAGCTTAATAGAGAGCTCATATAAGGGGTTCAGATCTGACATTTGGTTTGGATGGGAGGAAAAAAACCAAAGTTCTGAGAAATGGTTAAAACATCCAAGTTATCAGAACCAAATTTCCATCCAAAAGAACCAGCTTTGTGTAACATGATGAACAGAAACCATGGTTTCACTATTGCTTTGACTAACTGTACTGGAAGACACAAAAGGAAGCAGAGTCTTTAGTAATTCCAGAATAGACATTAGAGTATTTATTGATCAACAACCAGCATGAGAAAAATTTGCTGTCATAGCAGGTCCTACAAGGGGCAACACGTGACTWAAGCAAAGGAAGAAATAGAGGTTTTGCCTGCTT
This sequence comes from Eudromia elegans, assembly GCA_003342815.1. Classification (NCBI taxonomy): domain Eukaryota; kingdom Metazoa; phylum Chordata; class Aves; order Tinamiformes; family Tinamidae; genus Eudromia; species Eudromia elegans. The sequence continues at coordinate 2,706,702 of PTEX01000083.1, forward strand.
TAAGGCACTTTTAAGTGCTTTGGCACCTCTGACTATGGATTTTCTACCTTCAAGGCTCTATGACTTGAAGAAAGGATGAATCCCCCTCACACACATTACAGCTCACAAGCATTTACCTTAGGTTGAGGCCAAGTAAATAAAAAGAAAATGCAATTCAAAAGCCAAAACAAAAAGAATGTCCAATTTCTGCTTGAAAATACAACCCTAACTCCATAGGAGTAAGAAAACCATTACAAATCTTTACGTAACAGCCTTTGTGTGCACCCGTGTGCGTGTGTTGGCTCCTCTCACCCGCACTGTGGAYAAGCCCCCCAGGCACGCACACCAGTAGCCATGCAACTAATGGAGACCCATTTCTCAGTACTCAAGTTACCAGGAAACAGGTCTCTTCCTCTCTACTTGTGATGCTGAGTCCACTGCAAACCACAAAGTAAAATTTGAGAGAAAAACAGAGAGGAATAACCTACATTCCTTTGCAGAGCCCTTTAACACTTCCAGCTAAAATTAAAACCTATCCTGCACACAGAAATACTCAAGATACTCACCACTCCAAATATATAAGGAAATTAGAAGTTCAATAAACTYCTCTTCACACACATACTTTGGCAGGTGACCACAGCACTTGCTAGTTGTTTAACTCTTTCTGTTGTTCCATATGCAAATCCAACATCAATTTCCTACAAACTGGATTTTAAAAGAGGCAAGACACCATTCTCCATTGCCTCTTGCATCCCAAATACCTCCTTCCTCCTTGAGCAGCACTTCCCCGTCCTCTCCAGCTTCTTCCCATGTCAGGAACAGCATCCTTCTCCTTCTGCTTCCCAGCAAACACTGTTCCCAAACAGCTTGCTTGAGAGACAGCAGCCATGCCTACACATGCACATCCAACTACAGGAATCCTCTATAGGCTCCCAACATCCCCAGTTAATGTGCAGCTTCCTATATGCCCCTAACTGCCAACAATCTGTGTCTGGAAGGAAGAATGGGGAAAGGGAAGATTTTTGCAAGCCCCTAAATAACAGGAAGATATCTGCAGTTTGGTTCCTACCACAGAACAGGAAGGAAGGAGTATGCTAAAAACAACAACAACAAAAGAAGATTTAGAGATCTGCCTGACTTTACTGCCAAGCAAAATGGAGTCAGACCCTTCAGGCACACCAGGCTTATAATCAGTAACTACCTCTCATCCACCAAGCAACCCACCAATCCACCCAACAAACACTGGGGTCTCAGTCACCTTCCTGTGCAGCAGCTTGCGATTTCCACCCCAAACAAACCCCTGCTTTATATGGCTCTGCAAGAAAGTCATCATTAACAGTACTGAAAGTCAGAGTTAACAGGTTTCCCATGGAAAGCATGGCATTTTCTATAGCCAGGCTGAAGCAAGGACTGAGGAGCAGAGCCAYGTGACAACACAGTAAGGATTAACACGCAGGCCACCACCTTCTGCCCCCTACAAAAGAAATTTTTCTCTCTTCTCATGCTGTTGGAGAGCAGCAGAAGTAYCCACATCCATACATGTGTCCAGAGTCTTTCCACTCCATTTTTTTTTCCTGAAGATTGCTGTCAAGAGATGTTATTATGCATGTACTGACCTGCTAGAACATACAGACAGACAGTCACATAACAAGCTAAAAACTAGAATGACAACCTAAGGACCGCAAAAGGTGGAATTTTTCCACAAAAGCATGAAAATAATTGTTCTCAGCTAGCAACGAACAGGTTTTCTCTTTCCCTTCGCATGTTTTTACACATTATTGCAAAATTGCTTCCCCACCTCCTGCTCTCTTCATGTTAGCTGTTAAGTCTCCATGAGTCCACAGAAAACTGGGAGCAAAAGAAAGAACTAGCACTCTCTAGGTCATGTATTTACAAGATTAGCCATGTCTGAGCTACCTAAAAGCCCTAAGATTATTAGGTGACCAAGGTGCAAAAATACCCCAAAGGATTTTTATCCCTCCTGATGCGCATTTGCCTCTGGGGCCACGGGGCAGGTTTTGAGCATGGAGCCTATGTCCTGGGGGAAGGGAGGAGATGGACACCCCTGTTAGTCCCAGCACGGTGCTTCCAAACACGCGGTAGGGAAGCGCCTTCCCGGCTGCGAGGATCAACTCCTCCCAACCCACAAAGCTGCTGCCCTGAATTAAAGACGAGTGTCAAGAGAGCTCCTACGTTTTTGATGAACTGGTTACTTTATGACTTATCGCAGCAGGAGAGATATCTCCTTACAGTCTAGATTTCTGAGTACACTTTGAACAAGCTGTTGGGTCTTTTTTTGTTGTTGTTTGTTTTTTCTTTTTTAGGTAAGCTCTGGTTTTCAAATTATTCAGTCCTAAAACTGTCCATCTCATTATATTTGTGGTAACGCAATCCCTTCCTTGTCTGTGTTTTCCTGGAAGAGGCCAGAGAGACCACCTTTTAGTCTGGAAGTCAAGCAACCTCCCTGGACAGAGCCCCTAAAAGCTGCCCCTCCCTCCTCTAACCCCCATTCCCATCAGCTGAGATCTGATGAAACGCTCGGGCACAGAACAGATTCAAAAAGGAACGCTGTAGGAGTACAGTATTCTCACTACACAAAATGTAAAGGCGAAACAGTTGTTTCTGAAGCTGAAGAAAGCGTGAGGTCCAATGCAGGCAGCAGTGTCCACAAGTAGATATTCCCAGTGACTTCCTCTCCCGAGCCGCAGAGGCCACCATGAGCACCAGCTCAGCCCTGCTGGGCCCTAGCKCGGCCCCTGCATGTCCCGACACCCCGGTGCAGCTTCCTCCTCAGCTTGCCGTGCTGCCAGCATAACCTGCTAGTACCGAGCAAATTCTTACACTGGAAGTAAAGGAAATGGAGCCACAGCCCAAGCAAGCAACTGTCKTAAATAGCCAAAGACAGCAGCATCACTGCAGAAATCTTTATCCCATACAGAAAGCTGGCCAGCACTAAGTTTAATAAGCACAAGTTGAGGTGAGCAAGGAAAATGGCGCTAGTTTTGCTCTTCTGAGCTAAGTGACCAAGTCAAAAGGCTGATGAGGATTAAGACAATTCGAGGCAGAGAAGCCTCACCTGAACCTCTGACTGAGCTCCAGTCCCCAGAGGGAGCACGCTTGTTAGAAGGCCCCGATGCTCACACAACCCACCTGAGATTAGCTGCCGGGTCTCAGTCAAAAGRCTTACACTGAATGAAACAACAAAACATCAAGTGACAAGTTCCCACCGGTAAAGCAGCGTGCCTGCTTTGCAACCAGGGATCAGGAGTAGCAAACCTCCCGCAGCAACAAACTTCCCAGCTATGAGCATGAGCCAGCAACGCCAGCCCAGCCGGGCGAGCGGTCATCCATCCGCGACACGGGTGGCCTTGTCCTAGCCAGCTCCACGTGCACAGTGATTCACAGCCCGGGTATCCTTGAGCACTTGCAGCTCCAAATCTCATCGCACCAWCTGCGTGCCAAGGCTGTCAGTGGGAAACAGGCACGGGGTGGCTCTGGATTGTGCTAGTCCTTGCACTAAGCCAGGTAGGAGGAATGCACGGAAACACCTCTCCAGCCAAAGGAATTCTCCAAAATATGCAAACAGTGCCACAGCTCCACCTTTTCTCCCCCTTCTCCAAGAAAAGTGACATGCCTTAGAAGAACCCACTTGTTGCAAAGCAAAGAGGCTGGATCTCGGCAAGAGTGCAAACMCTTCACCCATATTTTGTCTTTGAAACAAGCAGGTGGCCAACTCCCTAGAGCTCATTAACTCAAATCTTTTCCTGGTGTTWTAATTCTTATTTCTAAAGGTGGGTTCCTAGCAGAACAATCAGAACCAAGCACATCAAGAAGCAATAATAAGCTTCTAGCTCTTCCCTATCCTGTAAAATGCTTGAGAAATKAGGATTATCTACATATTCAAGCTGGGGAACAAAATGTTTCACAGCACATTTTTTTTCCCYAAATATGAACAACATATATAGAAAGGGACAGCCAAAATAACTCAGTTGTTTTTAGAYGAAAACCCTACATCATTTTTGCTGACTTGCCTCCAAAAAAGAGAAGCTAAGTTCAATATTACCTAAACCACAACCTTATGGTGGAGGCAATTCAAGGCAAGGCCCATTTAACAGGACTACTGCACATGGACCGACAAGAAAAGCTGGTATAAGCATTTATCAGTGTGAGTCCTGCTCATCTGGTGARAGAAATTCTCCCGAGATGAACAAAACCCCCACATCACTCTGAAGTACCTATGACACTTACAAACAAAACCCAAAACACTCACCGTGCAGGTCTCTACTCAATAGAAAAGATATTTTCTATACTTTTGGAGCAAAAGCCAACTGAGCCAATGACATGACACTTGCTTACACAAACTGACACTTGGCTGATCCGATTTTAGCTCTCAAACACAGAAGAATTGGGCACTTGTAAAGGTTTTTCTGTTCTTTGCTTTCTGTCATATCAAAGGGGGAAAAGAAAAAATTCTGTCCAGCCACTTCATATMATTTTTCCCTTTTTCCTCCCCAAATCTTAATGAACCAAGGTTCACACAACTTCATTACCCATGCATCACTCCTCCTCTATTAACTCCTGAACCTGTTGTTCAGTTTCCAGCATTTCACAGAGGGACAGAAGTCTCCAAGATAATTAAGTCCTGACGATCGTCCCCATCTTGAAAAGGGAGATGCTAAAAGTACAAAAGAAATGGAGAAAGGCGAGGCAGGTAAAGGTAAGAACTAGTTCCCACTTCAGGGACAATTATTGGACTAAATTTTCAAACACATCACTGGAGGCGCTGCAGTTCTGGGGGGAATTATCACAGCTGTGAGCTCTCTTCTGCACTTCCCAGCAGCTCTGCTGTCCGTGCTGCCAGAGACAGGCACCAGGCTAGGTAACTTGTTACTGAATTCAGTGAGACCAAGTGTGTTCCCAAAGCTTACCGTCCCCAGCAGGGAAGGAGGCAGATACTCAGCTCCGGATCTGGCTCAGAGAGCGCGCTGCATCTGTCCCTGTGAATGTGCAGGATTACAGAGGAGGAAGGGGCACAATAACCACCACCTCAGGGAAAAGTGAAAGCAAATCTTGGAGAAAATTACTGTTATTTCTGTTCTTCACAGAATAATTTGCTGCCYTTAATATGCAGAAGATGCACARAAAAAAATGAAGCATGGCAATCTGYGTCTGCCAGCAAAGAACAGTAGTTAAGGGTGTTGGAGGAACTTTACAGGTCACCCTTCTTGGACAAGAACTCCGCCACGTTGAAATAACTGCTAATATGGATGCCAAGTGAGAGGTAAAAGAGCGGAAACATGTACAAACAAGGCTTTAAAAGTGAATTTGTGAGAACCCTGGAAACAAAATTAAACTTCCAGAGTACTACCCTCCGAGGATTAAGAWGCAATTCTGCTCCTAAAAATCAATTACATGGCAGTACAAGGAAACCCAGTTCAATTAATCCACTCCCAGTATCCTAGTGATAACCAGGATGAATTTGCATGAAGCACTGACCCATTCAGCTCACAGGAGTCAGCTCCTCCAAGTCCCTGCAGGACCACAGGACACTAAACACTCCTGGAAAATCAACCCTCCTCTTCTCTGCCTTACAGCAGACATTTAAGCATGATTCAAAATGTTTTGGACACAAAGCCTGTTCTGTTTTAGCTCTTCCTCTCACTTCAGTTCCTAAGGATGCAGCTAAGCAAGTCTTTCTCCAGTGGCAAAATTGTATTTCGATTTCAGTTGTGCCAGTACAGCTCTCTGGGGAGCAATACCCTAAACCAGGTGGGCTGGGCGGGAAGACCAGGATAGCCTAATTTACAGAASACACACACAAAGTATGTGGAGCAACTCAGGAGAAGAAAAACTCTTTAAGCCTTTCTATCTTTATCTATTTATTGGGGGGGGGCAGTATACTCAAACTGCACCATAGCCATCTCCTTTCTAGTAGCAAAAAGGACCACGTCTACCACCTCTTCCACTGGGAGCCTCACAGCTAAAGCCAAGGAGAAAAAGAAATCTTTTCTAAAGGAATTTTAGGCATTGCAGAGATCACAAGAGCTCAGCCTGCAAGTTTCCCACAGGTTGCAAAACAGAGGTCTTTGAAGTATTCAGTTATCAAGTCTATTACCAACCTTAAGCCAAGAGGAAAATTAAAAACAAGTAAATAAAAAGAACAGACTATGATTGTGAAAACTATGCTCAACTTCAGCTAGTTAACACGAATTAACTGCCTCAGCCACAGCATGGCTGTACTGTGTCCAGGAGCTGGGGGGTTAGCTGGGTCACATCAAAAGCACCCCGGCTTCACCACGCCAGGATCAGCCCTTGCCAGTGCAATGCCAGAAGTGGCTTCATCCCCCACCTTCTCATAGCACCCCCCCAAGTTGTGACAGTTCCTCTCTGGATGACGGAGAGATGCATGCACTCGGTAACCCGATTAGGAAGCAATGCAGGTCAAAGAGAAAGAAAATCTCAAACCCAAACCAGTTCCCTGCTCTGCTTCCCTGCAGCGGCCACCTCCTGAGGAAGTCACGAGTGCCTGAGATGAAGCCCTGCCTACCTTGACTCCACTGACCAAAAGAAACATCCGCAGAAATCGTCACACTTGGCTGGTTCAGATTGGCTCAGGAGATGTTGACAACTTAACTCTGTAATGACAGGCTCGATGCTAAATTGAGAATCATCTGCTCACACCATGCTGACTTTCTGCTTGGTCAAGTATCGTCTGTCCTCCCACGTCTCGCACAAAAGCGTGAAGTCCCAAAGCTGCACACGATGTACTCTGGTTAATTCAGCAGAGACATCACCAAGGGCCACAGCTGATGCAGATCCTGTTCGGCGATCTGGCCAAAGACGGCAGCAGGATCGGGAAGTCACAGGCACTATGAAAGCTACGCATACACCTAGTAACTAACACCCATGTGACGGCGTGGAGAAGACTAAATTTCTTCTCAGCTTGCAAAGTCCCTGTAAATTTAACTTTGTTGAGCAATGACAAATAAAAATCACCTCCTCTCTTTTGAAAAGCCCCTAAAGGTGATCCATATTTCCTATAAAAGCCCGTCACTTATTTCAGCAAACAGAAACACAGGTTTAGTTAGGAACGAGGCACCAAACAAAGAGATGCTCAATTTTGCAAAAGCCCTCAGCAACAAGACAACGCGAATCTCATTCTCCAGGACTTACACTTTCCTCTTCGGTACCAGAAAAAGTGGAAGAAAGTCCTTGTGCCCCACAAGTTACTACTCACTGGTAGGTGCAACAAGCAACAGAGATTCCTAAGAAGAGCAGGGCCCTGCTTTGGCAGGAGACCACCTGAGATCCCAGGCACAAAGCTCTGCTTGAGGAGCCTCCTCTCTTTGGAGAGGATTAGGTTGAATCTAATCCTAGGTGTTTGACAGGAGACAGCAAGATCTATCAGGGATGGGAAGCCGCAATTTTAAGCTCTTTTGGGAGGCACACTAGGAGCAAATTGGAAGCATGTAGGCTCTTCTCTTTAGAGACCTAATTCCACACTGACATATATGAATGGTTTTGATGCATCCTAAGGCATCAAATTACATTCAATCTTTGTGAAAAAAATACTGGTTTATGAGAAGTACAAGAGAGGTGCAAAGGAGGAGATACAGCCTTTCCTGAAGCTTCTAAAAAGACGACTTTCTTCCTCAAAATCATTTTCAGCTTTACTAGACATTTAAAGAAAATTGGTGAAACACACAAATGTTTTTCTTTTCAAAGCTTAAACTTTGTCACATTTGAACATGACAGTAATTCTGAGGACTTTGCAAAGTACTAACCTTCAGAAAAGGTTCTATCACACACCCTGCTAGACAACGTGAGAAACTTGCCATCTGCAATTAGGAATAAATTAAATTATTAAGTAGTTACCTAAGTATAAGTTCAACCCCCTTTGAACTGCGCTGTAACAAAGTTCCTTTAGAAAAAGGCTCCAAACACTGTTCGTTTATGTGACAGTTTCCTTGATGTTTTTCTCCTACTGAAATGCTTTCTTATGTACTAAATAATTACAGCAGAAACTCACCAGCTCTTCCTAACATACAGTCCAACAGACCAAATTTGGCTTTACAAGTTGAAGGAGAGAGGAGGAATCAAATGTGACTTTAAACAAAAATACTTTAAAGCAAAGCTGCTTTGTGCACTACACATACAAGAATGCACTCAGACACTGAAAATCTAGAAGTCAAGTATCTCCTTACAACAGCACATTTCCTGACTATTGCCACCATCTAGACCTCAGGGGAACCTTGGGCAAGATCCCTGATCTTACCTATTTAGGGATTAAAGAAATAGTATTTTTGCAAAGCAAAAAAGAGACAATGTAACAACTTGCCAACTGATGGGAAGTGAAAGTTATCGCATAGATGATTTGTTGTCAAATGCAAAAGCAAGGTGCCTCCAACAGCTCATACCCACACTTCCAGGCTCCCCTAAACAGTTACTCATGAGTAGTTTAGCAATGGAAACAAAAATAACAACCACCTTAATCTCTTCCAAAGAGAAGAAGAGTGTAAGTACTCTATTTAAAACTAAAATTTTTAAAAAAACTTTCTATTTGAGAAAACGACTGTAGGCAAGTCAAAAGAACAAAATGGTCCTTCTGCCTGTCATCCAGCCCCCAAAGCCCCTAGCAGGGCGGACAACACCCTCTAGGCCACACGACATTTCCTCAACAACCGAAAGCTAATGGACACCAGGGCACTCCAGATACGGGGAGGGGAAAGCTGTAAAACAAAAGAATGTAAGTCCTTGTGTAAAGGCAAACAATGAAAGGAAGAGGTGAAGAAAGCCAATGGGTGGCTGGTGCTGAAATGCGATAAGCAAGAAGCTGGCACCTATTTATTAGAACCAAGAACTGTAGAAATCTATCAGTGAGGAGCAAGAATAAACTCCCTCCTTTCTATTATCTCTACTAGTTATTTAATCCCTTTCTCCACTAAAACTACTCTTGGCTCAAGTTACTTCGGAACATGCAATTTCAGCTAAAAGTTAATTTAAAAAAAAAGAAAACTCACCTTCTGAATACAAGGAAGTACAGAGCTACAGAGGCCAACAGTGGTATTCTAATGGAGCCTCACTCCCATTGCCCCTGCAACAGTTCGATGCCTGCACACACCAAGGAGGGATGATACAAGAGGGTTTACACATGCTCCTGCAGTTAAAGTATCTAAATAGTGCACTCCATCCTGCATTCATTAATGTGCTTCATTAATAGCTCTACACTTCAGTTCTTCTCCAGGAAAAGTACAGAAAACTCTTGCTGACATCACCGTGATGTCAAGAGAACAAGTTCACTCCCTCTCGGCAGCTCTCGGGCAGTGAACGGATGTCAGGAGTCCCCAGCCAGGAGAGGAGCTCGCATTCCTCCCTGTGGTACGTAACTGCACGGGGGCAGGTCAAGCCACAGGCCTCGGCGATGCATTAATAACACTTTATAATAATAGAGAAATGATGTCATGCTGCCGCTTCTGAAAACTTTGGGGATGGCTACGCTGCAGTCAGATGGACAACCGAGCCCAGACGGCACCAGCACCGATTCTAATCTGGCTGCTCTGAACATCACCACCGTCAAGCCGGGCCGCTGCACACCCTGCATGCTGGAATAAAGCTTAAACACAGTCAGGACTTCACCTGCTTTTAACGTTAGATGAAACTAGCACAAACGGATCTGGCAGTGCTGCTATCACAACTTGCAGCGCAATTCAAACACACCTTAAACCTACTACAGGCACAAAAGCAGTGCTAATTTTGCAACCTAATACACTCCCACACAAGAAGATATCTTTCAAAATGCAAAAATGTATCAAGAGCTTTTCAACTAAAAGCAGAAGTTGACATTTGTCTCAGTAAAACATGTTGGTTTCATCCTTCCTCTCCTTCCTTTCCTGCATCCCCTCGCTTCCAGCCCTCCCACTGAGCCCATTCAGCTGCTCACACGGCCCCAGCATGAACCCGAGCAGGTAGCTGCTGCAGATTAAAATTAATCCAGGAGAAAAACAAAAGGGGAGAGGAGGAAATATGGAAGGATTCTGGAATCCCTCAAAATCAAATCAGTACAGTGGGGAAATAATAAAAAAAGGTCTTTGCTGCACTGGAACCGAGGGGAATAACCCTCCCCAGGAGGGCAGAGACATAAGAGCTGCTGGCAAGTCTCTGGAGACCAAGATGACCTGTTCTCTTCCAGGAAGCTGACACAGCACTCGCCTGAAAGGGGAAGCTGCCTCTCACCAAAACAGGTCTCCTTCTCTGGAGATCTTCAAAACCCATCTGGATGTGACCCTGTGCCACATGCTCTAGGTGACCCTGCTTGAGCATGGGGTTGGACTAGATGATCCCTAGAGGTCTCTTCCAACCTCAACCATCCTGTGATTCTACGAGCAGCATCTCTCCCCCACATACATTGATTTTCACAAGAGGCCCTCATCCCCAGCTCAGAGAGCCCAAGTTGCCTCAAGGTGGTGTTAATCCAGGCTTCCCAGGGGGTCATCCATGGTGCAGACAGCCAGGCCTCTCCACAAAGCACAGGCCAAGCCAGCACGACTCTTTCCAAGCCAAGCAGCCCGCCTTCAGCATGCTACTTCATAGCTGCATGGTTGCTGCTGTGCAAATCTCACTTTACTACACTAGAGGCATGTGATTTTCCTTCCAGACAACAAATAAGAGTCCACACTATCCTGGAGGGCGACAGCCTCTAGAGACCCAGGCCTCTCCCCTACACATCTAAAAGGTTTCAGGCCACCCATGAGTCACACAAATCTACAAGAGGGTCCAAAGTGCCTTAGCAGCTGAGCTCCCCTCCTGCCCCATTAGAAAGGTGCCATTAGGGCTTCACAAGGAGGCAGGAGAACCTCCTGGTGCACACAACTGGATGCCACCCCTCCACTTAAGTGGATTCCTATCACCAGTCAAGGTCCTCCCTCGACATCTGCTCCACGTCTCAACCCAAGAGTTACAGGAGGCACACCAGTTTGTCACACCCCGCACTGCTACGCTCCTTTACGAGCAACAGGACGTCAACGTTGGGAAGGAATAAGATCCTTCATGTCATGCAGAGCAGAGTTGGTAACTACATGCTCAAAATGGAAAGGTGCAATCCAGTTATTTGTTTCAAAAACCAAAATCTACCCAGTTTCATGACCGTCTCAATCGCTGCCCGTATCAAGCCAAAGCAGATAGTATTTTGAGGAGTACTATCGACCTGCAGTGAACGAGAGGCTTTTGGCAGCTGTTAGGTCTGGAGACCACATATACAAGTCAGTAACCACAAGGACGATAACAGGCTGTCTGCCCAACGTTTGTCTTGCAGGGAAAAGTCTGTGAAATGACTATGCACAAATCCCATTCAGGCTTTAATCCTGCCCTGAGTTCACGCAGAATTTCAATGCGCGCAGTCATTAGCGAGAGCTCCAACGTCGGGGTCAGGAACAGCACAGCTCAGCGGGCTCCTTCGGCTCCTGCTACACAGCCCTCATGCAGGAACAGCCACAGCTGCCCATATGTTGGCCTTGGCGACACGTCTGATCGAGCCATTCCCCATATGGGCAATAATGGAGGACAGGAACTTTGGCTATCGGCCAACTGTCTCGTCCTCCACCTGCAGAGGTTATGGAGCAGATCCTGGACACCATTTCCAAGCATGTGAAGGACAAGAAAGCAACCGAGAACAGCCCAAGGGGATTTACCCAAAGCAAGCTGTGCCCAACTACCCCCTCTCTGATGGCCAGCCCTGCGGATAAGGTAGAGAGCAGTGTGTGTGGTACAGCCTGCCATGGGGCCTTTGCTCATCTCCCCAGTATGCTTAACAGCAAGAGGCTGAGATACGGACTGCGTCACTGGTCCAGCTTGCTGGTGGGTAGAAGATTGGCTGGACGCCCCATGCTCCTGATTTAGGGTCAGCAGTAGAGCGTTCACCTGGCTGTTAGCAGCACCCCTCAGAGACCATCACCGTGGCAAATCTCCTTGAGTGCTTTCATGAATGACCCACACAGGGGCTGGACTGCACTCTCAGGAGGCTTGTGGACTCGGGAGGAACAGGCCATGAGCCGGGGGGCAAGGCTGCTATTCAGGAGGGTTTCAGCAAGCTGGAAAAGGGGCTAACAGGAACCACAGGAAGTTCTACAACGGCAAACACAAAGCCTTGCCTCTTAGACAGAGCATCTCCTTGCAACGGCATGGGCCGGCTACAGAGCATCTGTGCAGAGACACATCCAGAAAAACAAGTTGCCCAGGAGACAGCACTGCACCCCTGCAGCGAGGCTGCCGCCTCTGGGGCTGCGCGGGCAGCAGCCCAGGCAGCACAGCAGGGGCTCCTGCCCCTCGGCCCGGCACACGTGAGAGCACCCGGAGCGCTGGGGCTGCTGTGGGCTCCCAGCGCCAGGACAGCGACCTACTGGAGTGCGTCCAGGGGAGGCCACCAAGGCGGAGGGGGCTGATGCGCAGGAGGTGCAAATAGGGGCTGGCACAGACGGGTTTGTTCAGCCTGGGGGAGAGCAGGCCGGGAGGCAGGGAGGGACATCTCCGCTACCTACAACTTGCCAGGAGGGTGGTCAGACACCAGGAAGGCCTCAGGGACCAGGGGGCATCACTATCCTTGGAAATATTCAGAACTCAGCTGGACACAGCCAACTGGACAGCTTTTAGCAGGAGGCTGGACTAGAGATTTCCAGACAACCCTTCCCACCTACATGATTTTATGGGGTGCACAGCCCATGTTTTGTCATGCAAAACACTAGAGATGACATTCAGTGCAAGGCTAGTGCTGGTAACCTTCAATATTGAACAACTCCCAGGAAACAATTTCCTTTACAAGCCACACCAGGAACTGAGTTGTAAACTCCTACAGCATGTGCTGCCTTTCTTTTATTTTCTTCTCTCAGTGTTTCTAACCTCAAATAATGGTACACACACTACCAGCTTGTAACAGCCCAGGAAACAAGGCTAGGACAGATAACATGTGCATCTTACTCCTTTAGAAAACCAAGCACAACTAGGAAAAAGGAAAGAGTATAAATGTGACAACAGACTTTTTTTGGAGTGCAAAGTTGCAAAGGGTAAGCCAGAAAAGTGGAAAGAACCAAAAGCAGCTGTGGGTGGAAAGCAGCCAGGCAGGGTGGCTTGGCCACCTTAACCCTGTTTCCCCCTTCTTTGCTTTACTCTGCACTTTTACACAACTCCAGAAGAACAGGATAAAAGGAGGAAACCCCACAAAAATCCTGTCCCTTGCATCCATGCTTTGCAGAACCAGGAATTCCCACTGAACGGCTTTTATGAAGGAAAATGGCTGAGCACAAATTCATGCCAGGCCACCCTCGGTGTTTATATTCCATAAAAATCCAACCCGAACCCTGGTGCCTCTCCTTTCTCTTCACGTGAGTTTAGACAAAGGACAATCAGACAGGAGCGCGGGGCTCCAGGCCGGAGGCTAATGGGAAAGCACACAATAAAACGGCACGCAGGGAAGGCAAGGCCAAGACCAGCAGGACTTGCTCCGTGCTGCCGTCCCGGGCTACAAGGAGGCCCTCCCTGTCGCTGCCCTCGCTCTTATCCCAGCGCCTCCCTGCACGTCCCCACGCGCTCAACGCGGCTCTGCCCCAAACCCAGGCTGTTTCCTGGGGCCTCCAGTCTGGCTCTTACAGGTTGCTCCAGCCCCACCAATCCAGCCCTTCTGCCTCTGCCCCTATCCCTAATCTGTTCCATACTCATCTGTGCCCGAGCCCCCCACCTCCCCACAAGCACCTTGGCACCTTCACCCCATAGAGCCCAGTAGGGCTCTTCTCCATCCTCAGCGCACCCGGATGTGCCCCAACCTCCACCCCACACCATACACGTTGCCCCACAAAAAACATCCCATTGTGCCAAACACAAGGCCTCACGCTCGCCCCCAAGCTGTGCTTCACCCCACTTCACCCCACCTAAACGCCCCGGCCCTCCTTAACGCTCTGCCCCACAGCACTGCCGCCCACCCAACCCACCGAGGGCACCAGTCCCACCGCCTCCCCATAGCGCCATCCCAAACCCACCCTCACCCCACACACAACCCCAGGCCCACCCACAGCCCTCCCGCTCAGCTCGTGCCTCCCCAACCCCCCTGACGCCTCCGACCCACACAAACACTGCCCAGGAGCCTCCCTCGCCGAGCACAGCCGCCCAACTGCCACCCACACCCCAGTGCACGGCACAGCCCAAACCAACCCAACCCATAGCGCCCCACACCCCAACTCATGGTACAACCCATCCAAACCTCCCCCCACGGTACCCCACCTCTCAACTCACCCAAATCTCCCCCCAGAATACTCTATACCTCAACTCCCAGTACAATTCCCCCACGGTGCCCCACACCCCAACTCATGGTAAAATCCACCCAAATCTCCCCCCACGGTGCCCCACACCCCAACTCACGGTACAATCCACCAAAATCTCCCCCCATGGTACCCCACACCCCAACTCACGGTACAACCCTCCCCCCATCAACACCCCAAACCCCAACTCTAGTCACAACCCACCCCAACCCCTCCATGGCGCCCCACATCCCAATACACGGTACAACCCCCCCCTTCCCAAGCTCCCCCTACCCCACCTCCCGCCACGGGCTGCCCC